>CM049802.1:13836084-13919882 GCA_027422405.1 Ptychobarbus kaznakovi | reverse complement strand
ACATGCTGTGACTGACAATAGAACTATAAAAAACTCCAAAACCGCAACATAGTGACGACATGAAACTATTTATTTGTGTGCTGTAATCCATACGACTGTGAGGAACAGACCCAAATCCAAGCCTTCATTTGGCGATCTTCATCTCCCATCCCGAGCAGCAAGTTATCCAGCGACCGTAAACGGCAAAGCCCGCGTTAACTGAGATGCTCGCTCGTTACGATTTCAAATGTTGTCTCTTCTAGCGACATGTTTTACGGCAGGATAATAGAACGATCATTGGCTCTCGCCTGCATTCGTCACAGATTGCGACATGCCGTGTTTCTGGATAGTTGTATTTGAATGATGCAAGGCAAGCATGCACGTTCTTCACAAGTTCACTGAGCTTGAGAGGATTCAGAAAATTATCTGGATAATATTTTTTTCAGCAATTAACAACATAAAATCTGCTCTGCACCTCACACTAACCTACTGTATTCCGCCAGAGAAGACTGCGACTGCAACGCATCGTCATTTAGATTACTTTTGGTACTGCTTTTGACATTTTTACAATAAATACATAATTATAATTGCATTTATCTGTCTGTCATGTAATTTGTATACTGTAATAGCTATGTTTAGGTTTAGATGTAAGAGTGGGATTAGCGACTATAAAAAAAAAAATGTTTAATGTCACGGTCCTGCTGGTGTGCCCGGGCTGGCCACCATATGTCTCTGTGTGTTGAGCACATGGCTTGTTGTTTGTTGTTGGTGCCATGTGCTCCCATGTCTATTGTCTGCCCCCTCCCATATTGTTAACTAATCATTGTTTCAGTGGGTCCACCTGTGTCTCCCTCGTTACCCTCGTTTGTCTCCCTATTTAGCCTCCTGGTTTCTGCAGTCCTGAGCTGATCCGTTGTCTTATGTCGTGTGTGTATATGTTGGTTGTACTGCAGTTCTCTGCCTGCCTGCCTGCCTGCCTTTTATGTTGTGAAATGAATAAATGCATAATAATCGTGAAACCATGATTATTTCTCAGACTATAATCGTACCAACAAAATCTATAACCGTTGCATCCCTACTTGTGCCAATAATGCAGCACAGTGGACTGATTCACCACAACAACACTACTCTCTGCTAAATATTCCTGCAAGACTTTTGCAGCCATATGGGGTTTTAGTTTCAATCCAAGACCAGTCTAGTTTTATTGAAGTTATTTTTTTCTTGGTCTTCAGATCTTGCCTTGAATTTTTCCCTAACTTATATTTCTCAATGACATCTTAGATATTGCACATTGCAAATACCCAACATTTCCATATCTTTTCATAACCTTGCTTTATAAGCCTTCTTCTGATTCTCAATCAGCTATTTAGAGAAGCCTGTGGCTGTTGAGTGTAAACCACTGAGAGGTTTGAAGAGTGAGATAATTATTATAGAAGCTTTGGAACTGTCATCACCTCACTTACATCAAGGCCTTACATTTTCAGATAATTAACCTAACCCTAAGAGGTTAACCCTAACGGTGCAAAAACTTTTGCACGTTTTTTTATTTTTTATTGGCTGTATTTAGCAAATAAGAGTTAACCATGATTTACAGACATATGTCAAGTTTAAATTTTGTTTAGTTAAAAAAAGTATTTTGCTGAGGTTATGTAAGCTTCTTTACAGTAAGAGCTTCAATGGAACATGTTACTTGGTAAAGAATGCCCAAATATAGCTTAAAACACATGGAAGCTAAATACGCATAAGGAAGATTGTGCAATTCATACAGTTTCTTTGCACTGCCTTCCCTGAGATCATAAGTCACTTAAATGTATATTAAATGTTTTTTGTTTGTTGTTTTATTTTTTTAATGCAACAGGTGTGAAGATAAAAAAAAAGTTCAGCCCTTTTACCAGCTATATTACTTCATGTATATGTAAATGAGAATGAATGTTATTTAACAAAACATCACTGCAATTTTTTACACACAGCATACTTACTCAAAAGTTGTCTACTAGTATTAGAATTGGAGTGGCTGTTGGAGCTGAAATACATCTTCCAAGTTGAGCTAGCATTAATTGCACTTACAATTATTTTTTTTTTAAGGGCCAGTTGAATGGCATGAATGGCCCTTATAGGTTTATAAATAAGAAAAAAATATATATATATAACATTCTATGTTACATTTTTATTTGTATTTTCCTTGTCACAGCACAATGTTTGAGATCCGTAGCATCTGACAATTTGATGTTAGAATGTAAATCACTTAAGAGGCTTCTTGTTTGGAGTTCACAATAAGCACAGTTGATGTGAGCAGCCGAACCTTCTGGTGCATGAAAAGAGAGATTTCTCCATGGCCTTGACTATTCTATTTGCGTTCTATTTGCTTCTGTTATGTGCCAGGGAGAGGAACAGAGGCTGAGAACACAAAGCACTGATTTGGACTGATGGAACGGAACATAAATACAGTTGTTTTCTTAATTGACACGGTGGTAATTCTCCTTTGCTCTGTGTAATTTGAAATGCCTGCCATGTGAATTTTATAAACCGCTGCACTAATTTTCCTTTTCGAAATGTGACCCTGGACCAAAAAACAGTCTTAAGTCGCTGGAGTATATTTGTAGCAATAGCCAAAAATACATTGTTTGGGTAAAAATTATCAATTTTTCTAAAATAATTAGGATATAAAGTAAAGATCATGTTCCATGAACATATTTTGTAACTGTCCTACCATAAATATATTCAAACTTAATTTTTCATTTGTAATATGCATTGCTAAGAGCTTCATTTGGACAATTGTAAAGGCGATTTTCTCAGTATTTTGATGGTTTTGCACCCTCAGATTCCAGATTTTCAAATAGTTGTTCAGCTTTCAGATGATGTATAAATCTCAATTTCTAAAAAATGACACCTTTGACTGGTTTTGTGGTCCAGGGTCACAAATGATCCACTAAACAGTGATTTGCATGGTTAAATGCAGGAATGCACAATACATTGGGTTCATATTGGAGGAGCTGTTGTTCTAACCTCGTTCAAGTTCTATATTATATATGATATGTATTATGTATCAGTTGATATGTCGGCTGATCTTAAATATTTAATTTAAATGTTCAGATTCTTAAATATTTTTTCTCCCCCATTTGATGTCCTTCAATTGAAATCTTTAAAAACATTAATCATTTAACATTGTTAAATGTAATGTTTAGCAAATCTTAAAATTATTATGAATTGTTCACACTGTGTATTCAATTATGTGATTTCTGTGTATTTAATGCTGTCCTGTGATTTCCATCACCAAAAATAGTTGTTGATCTGTGATTTTTGGAGGTTGTATGCTAATTATTTTGGTTTTTAATATTAGAAGTCCAGATATTTTATAATGAATAATTTTTTTGCAGGTGGTATTCAATAGATGGTCTTTTTGTGCTTTCATAGTACATTTAGCAGATACACATAGAGACATTTTAAGTGTTAAATCTGTGACCAAACACTTAAAGACACTCAAAATGTAATTCAGCTTTAAATTCCGCTCCCCAATTTCCCCTTGCACTCTCAAGATGCACACATCTGTGACACAATGTGTTAATAAGTGCTGACGTGATAAACCGAGCTTTTAAAACAGCACAGCAATTTGACTGCATATGAACAGATAAGTTAAATCGCATGCTTTTCATCTTACATCTGTTCCCATTTTTACTTACTATTTTATTTGTGCTTTTCTTCTCATCTCACACATCTCCCCCAGCATTCCTTCCTGACCTATAATTTGGTGCTCTTTCTTTTTTTTTTTTTTTTAATGTCAGAATTTAAGGCAGGTGTTGGTGGGTTGTGACTAAATGTGAAAATGAAAAATCGCCTCCTAGTGAAAAATCATGAGGCATTACAAGCATGCTACATATTCATCTCACATCCTCACCTTCATGTGATGCAGTGCACACTCTTTTCTCTTTCTCAGTGTCTCCGTCTCTCTCTCTTTACACGCTCCCAAACACAATCCATTGGAATGCTTTGTTGGAGTAGGGAACCCAGCAGCCCGTGGTTTATCTCGAGTCGAATGCTGATAAAATACAACAATTATGATGATTTCCCTTGCAGCATGATTTCATTCATTGAAGGGGGGGTGAAGTTATCTTTAATGTCTACCTGAGTAAATAAAGTCAGCCTCAACAGTCTGACTTGCTCCACAAGGGCCATAAATCACAGCTGCAATGCACTGGTGGGCAAACACATAAACAGAAAGGAAGAAAAAAGAGGGCATATTCAAGTTTATACGTATCTACATTTGTGCAAACCCTTGCTGTGTGTTGCTGTCATGCTAGGCAGAATGCACAGTAAATGTGCAAGGCCTTTTCCACATAGGAGGCATGATTACCCCAGCATCAAGCTGTTTGTAATTACCATTTTCATTTGAGAACATGGGGAGGACTGATTTCCCAAATCCTGGTTACAAAGTGTCTAAAAAAAGATGGCAATAACTCTAAACATTTCCCCTGGGGGTCTGAATTACACACAGTGACTTGTGCACCTGACGTGCAACAGAAAACACAACCACTTGTTACACTAAAGGCACAGATATAGTCACAGTGAAGTTTGAAATACAGTGGTATTTAGCAGTGGTCAGTGGTGGTAAGAGTACTGAAAAAACTTGAGTAAAAGTACCATCGTACTTGTCCAAAAAACTACTTGAGTACGAGTAAAAGAGTAGCCTATTTAAAAGTACTCATGCATATTGAGTAGTGAGTACTGAGCTGTAGATTCTACCCCGTCATAATAAATGAAGAACATATGCAATTTTTATTTTATTTAAAAAGCATTGTACATTCTGTAATTCATATTATCTTGTTTGTCATAAAGAATGAAGAATATCTATCATCCAGCAGTTTTAATTTTGACTGTCAACTCTTTTAATACATCAAAACAGCACAGAAACAGTATTCAGTTGAAGAAAATATGAAAGTTATTCTCAGTACAATCATCCTCATTTAAATCATAAAGTTTGAAACATTTATTTGAAAGCATGTGTTAGGCCACTGAGACAGCATGCTGGTGTTGCACTTAAAATATTAATGTTTAAAACAGTGCAAATACAAACAACATTAGAAAGCATAGTCACAAAGTCAAAAGTCAGCTTTATTGTCAATTCTGCCACATGTTACCGTACTTTACATACAGAGAAATTGAAATTGTTCGTTACTTCTCTTGTCACTTGCATACAGATAACACTAAAAAATAGAACACAAAAATACAGTAAGAACAAATGCAATTTATATTATTTAAATCTACATATAGTATATAGTATATATTACATATATATACACACAAACATACACAAAAATGCAACTATTACAAATTTATAAATAAGGACACAGGAAAAAAAATTAATAAAAAAATATAAAAAAAAATAATAAAATTAATATAAAACTTTAAATAAAAAAAAAAACAATAATAATATAAAAAATGGATAATGGCATAAGGCACAGAAAGCAAATCAGTGAAAGTTCTAGTTAACTATCACACACCATGATAAGGGTTAAAATGAGAGCCCATTTCTCTCCAAAACGGTGCCAGTTTTAGCGTTTTGCAATAAAGAATAAGATAACTAAACTTGGATAATTTATGTTACAATTTTAACATAAATGCACATTGCTCTATAAGGATGACATCATGCCATACCTTTTACACATTTACTCGAATTGTTATGCTGATAAAAAAAAAATTGTAAGGACAAATGTATTAAATAGCGAAGTATTTCTGGGGAAACTTTTTCAAAAGAAAGCAAACCCACGTCTCGTTGCTGAGCCGCGGCAGTCTCGGTGAATCAGCAACATCCACAACTGAATGGAACAAAAAGTTTTGAGCTTGAAGTTGTTTATGCCCGCGTGCACTTGCTAAATGAAGGTGGATTGTATAAAATGGATCAAACAAAAACAAATATTAACGAGCTGCAGTTTTAGTACATCACGCGCTGACACAGATGCAGTAGGCTATATTAATGCCACGGGTCATCATCAATAAGGTGCATATTGGCCCTCAGTTTGAGTACATTATTTCCAAGCGTTTTAGTGTTTCCAAAACACCTTTTCACAGCGAGCATCACGCGCTCAAACTCATCAAACGTCAACAAGCAACAACGAGTTATCCAATTGACTGCTGCAGAACGCACACGAGGGAGATACGAGGCAGCGCACATCGCGCGCCTTTAAGGGAGTGGGAATTATACCGAACATGGCACTTGCGGGACTGTACGCAATACCCGCAACCTCACACCAAATCCCAGGCATTGTAGATAGGCAAGCATATATACAAATCAATCTGTAAGATGAAATCCGAAATTTACCTTAACATATTAGAGAAGATGCTGATAACTCGACTAAATTGATGCCTGAATAATGCACTTCCAGCAGCCATGATAAAACGCAGTTGGCGGTTAAAGTTGTCTATGCACAATTTGATTTGATAAAAGTCACGAGACAGAGTTCTCTCTCTCTATCCAAATCACGTTGATGGATAAAGATAATTAAAATAAGCATGTGATGACCACAAACGGAGGAAAATAGCGGAGTAAAAGTACCGATACATCATTTAAAATGTACTCAAGTAAAAGTACACATTTTTTACACTACTCAAAAAATTACAATTACTGATAAAAACTGCTTAATTACTGTAACGTGAGTATTTGTAATTCGTTATTTCACATCCCTGGCAGTGGTATACTGTTAGTGAACATCTGGTGATGCCGCCCACACGGAGTGCAGTATTAATATGATTATGTAAAAATAAGCTGCACGCTTTTTCTCAATAACAACACAACAACAATGACGGTGGTGAGAAAAAAGCTGTTAAGACAGTAGCTGATCATGGCAATTTGTGCATATGTTTGCATGAGCGCTACAATTCATGTTTTTATAAATAGCACTTCATGCAGTAGATTACTTTAAAGCAAGCAGCTTAACGGTATTAAACATTTAAAAAAGAAAACAGTGTCAGTATTGCTTTCAATTAGAATTACAACTTCATTTTTTTCTGTTAAACAGCTTTCAAATGTGTTGAAGTTTTTACTTGCGTCTGACCTTGACAGACTGAACAGAAGAAATTAATCAGGGAAGATTTCTATGCCAAAGAGGGCGCAGAGCACATTTGCACAATCACCATGGTCCAATAGTTGTTCAAAGGTGTTTACCAGCCGGTAAGCTGTTTTAAACTCCAGAAATGAACTCCAAATTAATTTAATTTTGGTCTAATGTCCGCAATGGTGTCACACCACTTCGTTCTTCACCTCAATAATCTTGAAGGCCATAAAACAAACCAGCCAGCTCCAGACAAAGAGACAAGGCTTCTATGAACAATGCAGACCAGTATATTTATATTTTACAAATGTCTTCATCACATAAAACATGATGGTACATTTTAAAGCTGTTTATTTATAGACATAGTGATGTATACAATTGTGAAAGTCAAATAAGAATGTTGTGTCTTATTTATGGATCCAATTTGACCTTTTTTGTGGACAATTAGACCCTTTTTTAAAGCATAATTTAAAGAAAGTGTATGATAAAATAATGCGTTTTTTTTTAGCAAGAATAAACGAACAAAAGAGGTGTCAGTAAAGATCTAGGAAAAGGGGACAGGTGACAGGTCCCATCAGCAGAGAAACGTTTGTGTCTGCAAAATCTGGAAACAGCAGATAATAGATCACATAAACACATCTTAGCACAGATGCTGCCCAGCATTATTTTTCTTCCCCCAGACCAGCAAGACAAATTTCAGACTATGCAAACCTTTGAGCAAACACTGTCTCTCACTGGACGCACCTGCTCCAGATCCGAGAAGATTGAGATAGGGAAGTGAGAAAACCTGTACAGACCGTCAAACGTAGCTGTCACATCGAATAAAAGCACCACATTCCTTGCCTAGCTACTCTGCTAAGAAAAATAGTGTACTTCAGTGTCTTTCACCCACCTCAGTCTGTATTCTGCCTCACATCATATCCCCTGTTACATGTCAGATTAGAGGGTGGAACAGTACAGGTTGAGATCAGCCTTCTGCCCTGAGACACTTTTTGGCTTCTAACAAAATAGCTGTTGACTTAAGCTTTTTGTGAAAATTGAGACACAGCATAGACATCACACTCAATGAACATTTCCAATAAAATGGTATCCACTTATTTTTTTTTTCATTTCAGAAGTAAGCTATTTTCTTTGAATGTGTGGTATTTCTCATGTATTAGCCACATCAGATAAACAATTAAGAATAGCTACATGCAGTAAACAGTCAAACGATCTGGTGTATGATTACGTTAATAAAATAAATTGAAAACAAATATCAGTTGCAATATACAGGTGCATCTCCATGAATTAGAATGTTGTGGAAAAGTTAATTTATTTCAGTAATTCAACTCAAATTGTGAAACTCGTGCATTAAATAAATTCAATGCACACAGACTGAAGTAGTTTAAGTCTTTGGTTCTTTTAATTGTGATGATTTTGGCTCACATTTAACAAAAACCCACCAATTAAAAAAATTCAAAAAATCTCTACAAATTAGAATATGGTGACATGCCATTCAGCTAATCAACTCAAAACACCTGCAAAGGTTTCCTGAGCCTTCAAAATGGTCTCTCAGTTTGGTTCACTAGGCTACACAATCATGGGGAAGACTGCTGATCTTACAGTTGTCCAGAAGACAATCATTGACACCCTTCACAAGGAGGGTAAGCCACAAACATTAATTGCCAAAGAAGCTGGCTGTTCACAGAGTGCTGTATCCAAGCATGTTAACAGAAAGTTGAGTGGAAGGAAAAAGTGTGGGAGAAAAAGATGCACAACCAACAGAGAGAACCGCAGCCTTATGAGGATTTTCAAGCAAAATCGATTCAAGAATTTGGGTGAACTTCACAAGGAATGGACTGAGGCTGGGGTCAAGGCATCAAGAGCCACCACACACAGACGTGTCAAGGAATTTGGCTACAGTTGTCGTCAGAGGCATCTTACCTGGGCCAAGGAGAAGAAGAACTGGACTGTTGCCCAGTGGTCCAAAGTCCTCTTTTCAGATGAGAGCAAGTTTTGCATTTAATTTGGAAACCAAGGTCCTAGAGTCTGGAGGAAGGGTGGAGAAGCTCATAGCACAAGTTGCTTGAAGTCCAGTGTCAAGTTTCCACAGTCTGTGATGATTTGGGGTGCAATGGGATCTGCTGGTGTTGGTCCATTGTGTTTTTTGAAAACCAACGTCACTGCACCCATTTACCAAAACATTTTGGAGCACGTCATGCTTCCTACTGCTGACCAGCTTTTTAAAGATGCTGATTTCATTTTCAAGCAGGATTTGGCACCTGCCACCAATGCCAAAAGCACCAATAGTTGGTGTGCTTGACTGGCCTGGAAAACTCACCAGACCTGAACCCCATAGAGAATCTATAGGGCATTGTCAAGAGGAAAATGAGAAACAAGAGACAAAAAAATGCTGATGAGCTGAAGGCCACTGTCAAAGAAACCTGGGCTTCCATACCACCTCAGCAGTGCCACAAACTGATCACCTCCATGCCACGCCGAATTGAGGCAGTAATTAAAGCAAAAGGAGCCCCTACCAAGTATTGAGTACATATACAGTAAATTAACATACTTTCCTGAAGGCCAATAATTCACAAAAAATATATATTTTTTATTGGTCTTATGAAGTATTCTAATTTGTTGAGATAGTGAATTGGTGGTTTTTTGTTAAATGTGAGCCAAAATCATCACAATTAAAAGAACCAAAGACTTAGGGTGAATCCAATTTATCTGTCTTACCCCTAGCCCTTGTCCCTTGAAACCGAGTGGTAAGCGCTAGGGGTCAAAACATCCCCCATAAAACGAGACACCACTTGGTTACTGTTACGTCATCATACAATGTCGCTTGCTGGCTGATCACAAACTTCCAAGATGCCATCTGCAAGTGTGTGTCACGAGAGAGATGAGGTCGAGGACTCAAGTGCAGAGGGCCAGGCCCGTGGAGTGGAAGAGGGCCTGGAGGAATAGGCAGACAGGGGTGCCAGGGTGAGGCAGGCAGAGCAGGAGGCCATTGGGCGGGCTCTGGAGCGGGCTCTGTGGGCTCCCAGACCGGAGCGGGCTCAAGGACCGGAGTGGACTGCATGGGCTCCCGGACCGGAGTGGGCTCTGGAGCGGACTCTGTGGGCTCCCGGACTGGAGCGGGCTCCCAGACCGGTGCAGGCTCTGGAGCGGACTCTGTGGGCTCCCGGATCGGAGCGGACTGCGTGGGCTCCCGGAACGGAGCGGACTGCGTGGGCTCCCGGAGCGAAGCGGACTCTGGAGCGGACTCTGTGGGCTCACGGATCGGAGCGGGCTCTATTTCGACATCTTCGGAGACTATTGTAATAGGTCGATTGTTGAGAATAAAATAGTACTGTTAACAGACCCTCATCATCCAAAGTCTGTTGTCTGATGGTTGAGTAAAGCGTCCTCTTTATAAGACGAATGAGTCTTTCCCATGCACCGCCATGATGGGAGCCGTATGGAGGATTGAAAGTCCACTTAATGCCTGCATCTAGCACTGTATTCTGAATCTTTAATGTATTGAGTTGAGTCAATGCCCTCTTTAACTCTCGTTCTGCTCCTATAAAACTCGTCCCATTGTCAGAGACTATTTCCTTGACTTTTCCTCTTCAACAGATAAATCTCAGTAGAGCTGAGATACAGGAGTTGGTATCCAGTGAGAACACTACTTCGAGATGCACTGCTCTGCTTATGAGGCACGTAAAAATTGTCTCCATATCTTTTTGCTAGATTCTGTCCTCTTCTTACTTCTATGGGTCCAAAGTAATCCAGTCCTATGGATGTAAAAGGGGGTAACTCCGGTGTAATACGACATATGAGAAGATTTCCCATCTTCTGCTGTAGGGCAAAATCATTCCATCTGTGGCATAAAACACATTCACAAATAATTCTTCTTGTAACAGAATTTGCTTTGATTATCCAATATTTATTTCGAAGTGTAGACAATATTTGGCTCCTTCCACAATAACCTACCTTGGAATGAATGTGATTCAGGAGTAATTTTGATAAATGACAATCACTAGGGAGAATGGCAGGGTGTATGATTTATTCAGGCATGGCAAGCTTGCTTAGCCTTCCTCCGACTGTTAATATACTATCTCTAAAGACAGGGTCTAACTTGTAAATCTTGCTACTCCTTTTACATTTTTTTCCAGTTTTCAGAGAGTCAATTTCATCATCAAAGGAGTGCTGTTGGCTATAAATCACAAGTGATTTCTCCACATATTCAAGAACCTCCAAGGATAAGGTTTGTGAACAAAGTTGTTTTATGCATTCGGACATCAAATAATCCACTTGCTGATGATGTTGTTGACCATTCTTTCTGGAGATAGACAACAAAATGTCTTTCCACCTTTTACTCAGGAGTCCAAGAAGCGATTTGAACTTCAGAATCCATGCGTTCGTCGTTTTCAAACGATCCCAGGATGATAACTTTTCAATAAAACTGGTGAGAGGATCCTCATTCTGTATAACACTCAAAGTGAATGTGACAAAAGTTTTCTTGAGTTCAGGATCATTGTCCATCATAGTATATGATTCCTGGTTAAAATCCAGCCAGTTTGTTTCAGGCTCTCTCAGGAAATTGGGACCTTTAAACCATCGTTCTCCACTAAGAAAAGCTTTAGCTGTTACTCCTCGTGAAGCATCATCTGCAGGAATCAAAGTTGTCGACACATATTTCCACTGGGATTTTTGTGAGAGCTCTCGTATGATGCTCACTCGATTTGCTACATAGGTCAGAAACCTTCTGTTGTCATTGCAAATATACTTAAGTACAGAAGTACTATCGGTCCAGAAGAATGAGTGTTGCATTGGCAGCTCAAGTTTTTGTTTCTGCATAAGTTCTATACGGACTGCGAGAACAGCAGCAGCAAAATCCAACCTTGGAATAGTGATGGTTTTGAGAAGAGCAACCCTTGCCTTGCCCATCACAAGAACAGTATGAATATGCCCTTCCTTATTGATAAATCTAAGATAGCTGGCTGTACCATAACTGATCTCACTAGCGTCACAAAAGTGATGCAGCTGTACACTTGAAGGTTCTTCAAACCCTTGAGGTTTAAGACATCTGTCTATACTGAAGTCTGACAACTTCATTAGCTCATCAGCCAGCTGTTCCACTGATGTACAAGACCAGATTCCATATCCCACCGTATGCCAAGTGCTCTTTCCATAGGCAATTTGTCTTTCTCAAGATCTAGAGTCTTAATTTCCTTGGTTCGGTCCTCATCTGGAATGGTGGCAAGAACAGATCCACTACTGCTAACCCATTTTGTTAGCTTAAATCCACCAGTTGCACATGTTGTTCGAAGTCCGTGTACCAGATTCACAGCCGATTTTTCATTCTGTACAGATTTTAGACAGTCATCCACATACAAATAATTTTGAATGGTGCTGAGCACTTCAGCATCTGCTTTTCCTTTTAAGAGCGATGTTAGCACAACTCGGCAATGAAACGGCCCGAAGAGATGTACTGTCATTCTATACTCAGATAATGGATAATTTGTGTTCCCATCAGGCCACCACAAAAATCTCAGGAAATCTTTGTCCTCTTCCGGCACTTTGACCTGATGAAACATTCCCTCGATATCTGCCATGACCGCCACAGTATCCTGATGGAATCTGAGAAGTACACCCAGAAGAGTATTCTTAAGGTCTGGGCCTTGCAATAGCTCAGAATTCAAAGAGGTGCCCCGAAAGGTAGAAGTACAATCAAAGACCACACAGATCTTTAATTTCCTCTATAAATGGATGATAGATCCCATGGTGTGGGATATACCACAATCTTCCATCCCTTCTGTAAAGCTGCTTGTCAGGCACCTTTTCAGCATACCCCTTCTTTAGTATATCATTAATAAAGACCTTATAATCTCTTAAGAATGATTCATCCTTCCTGAATCTTCTAAGATGGCTAAGAGTTCTTTGCTCAGCAACTTCCCTGTTATTCGGCAGGCTAACATGTCTTTTGAAAAGGAGTCGTAACTCATAATGACCATCTTGCATCTTAATAAAATCAATTGCAATGGACAAAAAATGCCTATCCTCAAATGTGAGCTCCTTTTTTTCATTGTACGTCTATTCTGAGAACTCTTGATTGTATTGATCAATCAACAAACCCTCTAGTTTGGCCACCGAAATTCTGTTGGAAGTAACATATGATTGACTACCATATGTATTTGAGCTACTGCTCAAAGGACAATTAATGAGCCCTCGCAAGCAAGTCTGAACTGCATAAAGTCCGTCCGCTTGACTGTTGATGACCTTTAGAAGCTCCATTGCCTTAGGGACATTCACTCCTATCAAAAGAGCCATCACACAACATCGGAAATTAAATCGGAGCTCTATGCAACTCCCAACACGGTCTCAAAATCCTGTCCCTTTCCCCATAGGCCACACCCCTACCTCGTCACTACCTGACTAAATCACAGATGTCGCGGGTACATCCCACCTCATTATCTTATTAGGGGTAAATAATAAATGTTATACAATGCATATAAGTGCATAAACAAATAACATGAAACAATAACTCACAGGCTCGTACAACGAGCCTACCTTGCTTTACCAACAACAACGGCCGATCGGTATGACGAGGTAAAGAGGGAAATCCTAGCACGCCGTGGGGCTTCCGCCTGTTTGTGCTGCTCAGCACTTTCACGATTGGGAATGCAAAACCCGCCTTCCAGCCCATGCCAAGGCTGCCGAGCTGTCCCAACTCGTGCAACACTGGCTCTTGGATGGTATCCGACAGCCACTCAGGTAGCGGAACGTGTGGTCATTGATCGGCTCCTCCGTGCTCTTCCGCGGTCTCACCGTTGAGCCGTGGGCATGCGGTACCCAAAAACCATGATGAAACTCGTGGAGGCGATAGAGCTGGCGGAGGCGGCCCTACATCGGGATGCTGGGGAGCGAGCGCCACCATTTCCCCGGAGGATAGTTTTTTTGTACACAAAAATACAAAAACGAACAAAAACAACAACTTTATTCAACAATTATTATCTTCTGTGTCAGTCTCCGCTGTGCATTCACTAGAGTACCATGACTTTTCATTTTTGGGTGAACTATCCCTATAAACATTGATGCATCATGTCATTCCAAACCTGTATGGCTTGCTTTCTTCAGTGTAACATAAAAGAAGATGTTTTAAAGTTAATGGTGTCCAAATGAGGGTGAGTAAACAATGTCAGTAACTGCCAAAACAGAATGCATCAAGTTGCAAATCACCGGAACCCAGAAAAACAGTCTACAACTGCTAAAGTTATTTTGTGACACAAAACAAATGGATTGTTTTGTTTGGTATTCTCATCACTGCACTTTTCCATGTCTGTTCAGGTAGACAGGTAATGGCACCGGCATCAAATTGAGCAGAATAAAACACGTGTTTGACTTGGAACGGAATCAAATCAGCCAGGCCACTTATCACATTACCAGCCTCTCTCTTGTCCTTGGAGCCATGGATTTGCACTCTGTCAAAGAGCTCACACAGAATGAGTTTGCCTTTATAAATAGTGAAACACACCCACACCTCCTCCCCTTTCCCGGCAACATCCTCCCCAGTCTTCCCCCTAAACTCCCTCTTCCTATCTACACTCCTTTCCCTTCTTTTAGCGCTCTGGCAGGTCATTTGCAATGCTAAGCATCAGTTGGCAGTCGTGTTTGAGAGGGTAAGAGGAAATGGGCAGAGCCTTCCCCAACATCAGGCTAATCATTTTATCTCTGCTTTTCATTGCTGCATAATAATTGTTTTACGGGGGATTAGTGAAATAATGTATACATGAGCTGTTGTTTTTGTATCTTTGGACCCCTGCTCTTCATTCCACCACTGTTCCACCAGCTTATGTAATTTAGTTAATAAAAGGGGTCAGGCAGAGAGAAGGGTGAGGAGGAGAATATCAACGAGGCCACCAACCGCATAGTCATGGTAACCCTCTCCCTTGTTCTATTTGCTGACATGCTGTTGGAAAAGAAAAACAGAGGAAAAAACATGTTGAGTGCAAACTCTTCTTTTTTAACTTGCATGTGGAATATTTGTTTATAGTAGCTGGCTACTTTTCATTGGTAAGAATGAGCAAAATCCAAAGTGACCTTGTGGTGTTTTCATACATATGGCAATTTACACATAAAGGGATAGTTTACAAAAAAAGTAATATTTGTTTAATAAAAAAAGTGTTTGAAAAAAGTCAGGGTTGTGCCACATTTAATTTTTGACAGAAATGAAAATAGAAGAACAGAGTGCTCAATAGATGTGTACTGTAGTGTAATAAACATGCCAGCTGTTCAACTAACAAAGCATATTTCCATAGCAATTTTAAGAGACTTCCTAAAACATATTTAAAATTTGTGTTCTCATTTTATTTTTTTATGGTTTTAGTTAGTAAATTCATTTTGGGGTGAACTTTACCATTTAAAGGCACTAGGGATGGTAAGATTCACAGATTTGCATTGGTATAAATGTTAACGATGCGATGCATCGATTTAAAAAACTTTGCAAGATAGCATTATTGCGAAGCATTGTTTCTAACATATTTGCATCAGTAAAAACAGATGAGAATGAGAATGAGCTTTATTGCCAGGTATGTTTACACATACAAGGAATGTGTCATAGTGACAGAAGCTGCACAGTGCAAAAGAAAAACAACAACAGGACAGGACACAGCTAATACAAATAATAATATACAAATATACAAAATAGGCAATGTACAAAAAAAGCAAAAACACAATATATAATATAGACAATTATTTATGTACAGGTATGATATGTAAATTTTTGAAATGTAAGTAAATATGTGCGATGGGTAAATTATAAATTATGTATAATAGTGTTGTTTGTTCCACGTTATTGTCAAGTGTTCATGAGATGGACTGCCTGGAAGAAACTGTTCCTGTGTCTGGCCATTCTGGTGCTCAGAGCTCTGTAGCGTTGGTTGACCAGACAGTAGTTCAAAGAGGGACTGTGCTGGATGTGAGGGGTCCAGAGTGATTTTGCCATGCCTTTTGCTCACTCTGGATGAGTACAGTTCTTGGAGAGTGGGGAAGGTTGTACCAATGATTCGCTCAGCAGTCCGGACTACCCTCCGTAGTCTTCTGAGGTCAGATTTGGTAGCTGAGCTGAACCAGACAGTTATTGACACGCAGAGGACGGATTCAGGGATGGCAGAGTAGAACTATTTCAGCAGCTCCTGTGGCAGGTTCAACTTTCTTAGCTGGTGAAAGAAATATAACCTCTGCTGGGCCTTTTTCACAATTATTTATATATAATTGTTAGTAGAGTCACTATACTTTTATTTTTTATAAAGTGACCAATATTTAATATGTGTAACAATATTTAATATGAAACTATTTCTCAAGTGTGTTCTCATCACTGCTGCTACATGAATATGACACATCACAACACTACGGAGACCAAGGCATGCCCTGATAGTCACATAGAATATAGATTAATATCAGAAGTGTCATGCCCATTCAAAGTGAGGCATGTTTCTGAGCAAAGTGGATTTTGAATGCAGCTTCCAAAAGACAAAAAAATAGCCGATTAATATTTTCTATATTTAAAACACTCACACAGGTGTGATTAGAACATTCAGTGTGTCATATCATCAGCTGCTAAATTCAAACCGGCGTTTGCTGGCTGGCGCTGAGCCAGATACAAACGCGTTTTTACAGCTCTGCTCATTAACCAATCACACACGATGCTGTTTGAGCTTATGAATGCAATGACCATCAGACGTTCGGATGAGCCATCGCTAAAATGTCAGTGTTTTCTTCACTCGCTCGCTGACTGAATATCTCTTTCTGGCGAATTCTCTCGTCAGAAACAACAAAGTGCAAATATGTGTACAAATCTGTGAATAAGATAATTTCATAGTGTAAAAAAGCTTTACTAATTTTAATGAGAGTTTTTGAGAGTGCTTGAACGCTAGACTGTCAGTGAAAATGTTTTTTGATAATGTAATGTTCTTTGCTCTCTTTCTGTATAATGAAAGTATTAGTAGCCTAAATTGCAATGATTCTATTTCACATTAACTTTCAATGTTAAATTTGCATTAAATATAAAGTCAGTCGTATACAAATATGTTATGGCACGATACCTATATCTGTTAAGTAAATAGACAGGTTTTCATGCATAGTTAATAATTACCTACATTTTTAGGTTACTTTGACCATCGCCCACTATAGATCAACTAACATCATCTCTAAATGTGATAATCAAGATATTTTATGATATGGTTCATGCGTTTGGGAATGTTTTGAATAAAAAGGAAAAAAATATCAAACATAAGTGCTGTTGTGGCTGTTGTGTGTCACATGACGACGACCCCCCCCCCCCCTCCACTCGTGCCGCCTCAAAAATAATGAGTGCATGATGCCCCTGATTGATATGACTGTCTGTCTGAACCAAAGAAATGAAAGTGATCCATCTGTACCATATAGAACTGCATAGCCATTGCATTGTATTGCATTGTCAAATGGAATCGCATAGCTGCTGCATATGTATCTTAAATATATAATATTGTTGGCTTTGCATCGAGATGTGTATCGTATCGGCCTCAGAGATGCACATCCCTAAGAGGCACTATAAGCATGTTTACTGTTTACAGAACTTCCACAAGAAACAACCCCTTTTTCTATAGCAATATATTTACCTGTCAGTCAGAAGCACAGCAAGATTGGCATCTGTTTTGAAGTTCTCTGCTCCCTCCAGCGATGAAAAGCTTGCTCTTTCTTTCTCGTGTTGCCTCTCTTTTTTGGTCACATAGTTTTTTGGCCTCTTTATTTTCCTGTGTCATCTTATTCCCCTCAGGATGTTTTGATGCATTTCACATCCTACACACACACACACACACACACACACACACACACACATTTATGAAGAGACACAAAAGTCTTCTGATTGGCTGAAGAAAAAATCTGACGACTGCTACGTTTTATTTTACAGAGTTGTAGTTTTATTTATCAAATTGGACCTAGCTTCTCTCCATCTGAGCGAATGGGGTTTTAACACCATTTTGCTACTGATGCGTTAACATTATCAATACGGACAAAGATGCGAAGCTGTTGTATGTGTGAATCGCTGAAACAGGAAAAGCAGTTTCAGCTATTTTATTGCAATTTAACAGGTTTCATCTGTGAAAGTGTCTCACGGTTGTTACTTAGCGGTTTAATAGCCTCATCTGGTGCATTGACACAACTCAATCAATCATTGATACATGCATGAGCGAGAAGAAAGGGCTATATTGATCCAATCCATGTCTGATCAAAAACAACATGCTCTTTTACCCTAGGTGTTACAGATGGCAACAACCAAGGTTACATTGTCAATCTTGTATAGTGTGTGCACTCGGCGTGTGAACAGGAAAGCTTTGGTTCAAACTAAAGCAAAGGGAATGCATTTATGAGCTATGATTATTCCTTTATTATAGTAAGTTACAGTAAATAATTGTTTTTATTATAGTAAGTTACAGTAAATAATTGTTTGTAATCAGCGAAAAAGAGTAGGGGTATCTTGGGTTGATGCCCCTAATCATCCCCATACAAACAGTCTCTTCTCCAATCAGGTTCTGCTCATACTGGTGGTGGTGAGGAGATTCCCCCCCTTCACCAGCCGAATTATTATTATTATTATGTGTTCTAGAGCCAGGCATAAACTCAGGGAAAATAGCTATTCTTTACTCTTATTTGTGAGACAAATTTATTTAAATAGATTTATTACTAAAGTGCAATTAATCACGCTGTGATAACGGTGGCCAAAGCAAATGATTAATAGCGTCACTTAAAAACAGCAGATCATTGGAGTTAATATCTCCCATGTGGCAGGACTATGACCTGCTGCTCAACTGAGTTGTTTGCTAAACGAAGGTTTAATAATGCTAATTTACTCTGTAAACTTGTAATGCTTTTATTTTTAAACAATACTGTGGGAGAAGATACTTTGTGAAGTTAACTTATCACATTTATTTAGCTTGGCTGCGTTGCAGCCTGAAATCATTTCCCTTTGGCTGGGTAAAATATTCTTCTTTGGTGAACGGGTCAGAATGGTGTATGCCTATTGGAATATTATTATCACAATCTTCACAATTACAAAGTTGTCAGGGGAACATTTTTACTATTGGCAAAAATAAAGACAGGGTAACATTTCCCACATAAAATGTCCAATAAAACATAGCTCTCATGAGGCCGTGACTCATTACTACTTTTCACCTGAGGCTTATAAGGTTCCATTGATTCTGTGACATCACTGATTAAAATCAATGCAGCGTTCCCTGTGTCCCTGACTGGCTTCTGTGCCCTGAGGTGGACTTACAGCTGGAATTATGTTATGATGTACCTGTTCCCACAGGACTTAGGGTAGGTTGTTGTTGTACTCTTTTTACACGGACTCACAAAAATATGTGACATGCTCAAAAGCACACTATTAGTTTTGAGGTAGAAAATCTTGATGTTGGCTGTTTGCACTGTGCAGGTAGATCGTGTGACATTCATGAGAGCTAGAGAGCAGAGCAGGCGCTTCTTTATGCTTTCGAATCGCTCTTGCGCCTACCCTGGTGTCTTTTTTGATCGGTGCGCAGTGGTGCATGTCCTGATTTTGCTGAGTTAGATGTGTTCCTGGGTCAACATATATTGTTGACCCTGGAACAACATTCTAATCCAAAACTTTAATCTTGACCATTTCCCAACACCTAAACCTAAACTTAACCATGAGTAATCCCTAAAATCAGAGGAAATTATAGATGAATGACACTGATGTACAAGTGACAAACACTGATTGTAAGCCTAAACTTCAACAAAAATATAAACTTGTTCTTGAAATCTGATTGGTTAATAACAATGTTGTTCCAGGGTCAACAAAGATGTTGATCCAGGAACATGTCGCACTTGGTAAAATCAGGTTCTGCCACAGTGGCCCTTCAAGTCAAACGAACGAACAAACACCTGCACATATTTGCATCACTTTGATCGTTCTCTGTAGATCTCACCTTCTCACGTACAGTGCCACGATTGGTCAATTATGTACAATACCTGCATGTTTTTGGTCAAGCTACTTTGGCTGTTTTAGGGAAATATTAAAAGCCTGGCCAGGATGTGTCCTGAATGAACGGCACATATGGCCACCCTACATATATGCAATGCTATTTTAAAGCACCCAAATTATGTGTAACAGATATGTTTTACATGTATAAAGCATATAAAGTAAATAAACTAGTCTTAATCAACTCACCATTTACATAAACCACGAGGAACCATAAAGAAACTTATTCAAGTCAGCTGCTCCTATCAACAGCTCTTCAGTCATTCGCAGACATGTCTGCCTCAAAACAGGCATCAAAACTGTTTCCTCAGTTTAACATATTGGTGACCCAGCAACTGTTGTAATCATTAACCAACTCATAACTCGAGAAAGAAGAGTGATCATTGTACTATGTTGACTTGAATCTACTGCCATCGGATCATTTTATATCTCCATTACACTTTTTTTTTTTTTTTACTTCAAAGCTGTTCAGCAAAATACATCAACACATGCAATTTTCCCCTTCACGAAATCTCCAGCAGACAGTTTCCATGTCGGACATGTCCGAAATGTTCTTCTCATTTCAGTGTACTGTTGGACTAACTAGAGAACAAACTGGCATCATAGAATCATATACTCCAGATTATTGGCTCATTTCAAGTCTGAGTGAATGCCAGACATGTTCAAAAATGAGTTTTGATTAAATAACTCGTAGATCTGTTCTGAATTGAGCAGCAAACTGTTTCAGATGGTTCAGTCCATTTTGATAAACTAGTTCATCTAGTCAGGGCATAATTTGTGCCGAAAAAAGCCGGATCCAGATCCGGCACCTCCGAAATCTGATCCGGCACCTCATTTTGTTGGATCCCCCTCATCACACGCCAATGAAAGACGTTTGTGCTGACCTATAGTGTGCATATACGAAAAATCCTCTATAATGACCACCCTTGCAGCAAATCCACATTTTAAATAAAGAACCTGAACACGCAAAAGACGCAACATGTGACCTGCTCTGCTTTCACAAGACATAATACACGGATCGATAGCCTACACAGGGCCGGCGTTTGCATATAGATACTTGTGCATATAGGCGAACCAGTACCGTTTCTAGGCCTAGGCGCCACCAGTTGAAGGGGCGCCAATGAGCACACGTACTGGCACTACATTGTAGCAGGGTTGTGATAAAGAGTTACACGTTCACCCTGAAATATGACTGCCGCCGACTGGATCCCCAATATCATTGGGCTAGAGTACTGTCAATCTGATGATGCCTGTATGCCATTGGATCAGAGCGCTGTCAATCTGACGATGCCTGTATGCCATTGGATCAGAGCGCTGTCAATGCTGCCTGAGTGTTGCATGCTTGCATTTGGAGCGCTCATCAATGCCATTAGATCAATGGGCTCTGTCAGTACTTTGGAATGGTAACGCTTTTTTTTTTACCATGCAATAAAGTTCAAAGGCCAATTTTAAATATTGGTCCAGTAAATAAAGTGCACAAAATCAGTGTTTTCTTTAGGAAGTATTTGTGTAAATCATGTTTATTCACTTTCTGAAATGAGTAACAAAAAATATTGACCTTTTTCATGATATTCTAATTTTTTTTAGATGTACCTGTAAATGCATTTAGAAAAAACAGCAATAAAATTATAATTTTACTACAGTCTTGGCTTGGACATATTAAACCTATCTAATCAAGTTGTGTAATACATTTTTATTTTGCAACTTATAAAGAGTTAAAATATATTTTTATTTTGCATATTAAAACTAGTGTAGGAAATGGCAAATATAAATTATATCATTTAATTTTCATTTTGCACTAAATATTGCACATATATATTGGAAAATGTCAATTTAAATACAGAAATACATTGGCATTTTACATATTGCATTTCCATTTCAAATTAAATTTTGCTACCCATATGCTTCCATAAATAAAAATTGTTAATTAATAAAACAGAATACAAACTAGAGGTCAACCGATAGTGGATTTTACCGATACCGATAGCTAGGTTGGACCACACTGGCCGATACCGATTAATCAACCGATAGTTTTTAAATGGATACTGAAATAAAACTAGAGCTTTGCTATTTAAAAAAATATAAGCAGTAACAGTACTGAACCCTCCTTTGCAAATGAATAAAATTATTAATATTATTTATTCTATTGATCATTAAAGTTATTTCATAGTTTGCTAATTTTAAAAGAAGAGACTTATTTTTTTTTTTTTTTTGCCTATTAATAGCTAATAGCGAATGTTGAAATGAACACACTAACAAGAAACAATACTTCTACAGTTTTCATTAATTCTACGAATGGACTCTTATTGTTAAGTATTACCATTTCATTTCAACAGTCATGCTTAAAGATGGCCATCTTTAAATATCTACACACGGCCATACCATTAAAATTACATACATTTGGATATTGTTTGTGTACTCACACACTTTATTTGCTTCTATTTTAACATCTAATAATTAAGAAAAAGTTAATCACACAAAAGTAAAAATTAGGGAAAAGTGCAGCACTGTGTCTAGGAGAACTCAGAGGTATCTCTCTCTCACACACACACAACGCTTTGCGTTCAATTCAAGTGGCGTTCTAAAACAGTTTATTTGATCACCAAACGGACAGAAGTTTGTTTCTAGAATGAACAATGTGGTATTAAACAGTTTGAAGTTCGGTGTTTAAAAAAACAGCAAGTGGAAAGAGAAAGAGCGATCTATTACAGACTTTATTAGAGCCACAGAAAGACAAACGTTTTGCTAAAAAATGCACAATACTAAATTTATAGCCAGAGTGAAGTCATTATGTACATTCACAATGATTTAGGACAAATATAATGTAATTTAATAGAAAACTATGTGAATGGCGCTCTGTTCTGCCGCAGGATTTTCTGTCGGCTGTATTTAAATGGCATTTGAAGTTTCCCGCTCAGTGCAGTGCGCAGTGTCACATGTCAAAATAAACAACAAGTGCTGTCAGTGATTTCCGCCTCTAGAGGCGGCTCTCGTATTGTATAATGCCAGCAGACCCTTCTCAGCAACGGACGCAAAACGGAAAACTATCGGCGTGGATTTTTACCGATAACCGATAGTTGCGGCAATCAACTATCGGTGCCGATTAATCGGCAAAACCGATTAATCGGTCTACCACTAATACAAACCCATGATAAGACTGCAGGGGGTGATTGGGATGCTCAGTACAGCAGCAATGATGACCTGTCATTAGAAAAGGAAACAAAAGAAACCCCATTAATGTCATGAACTGCAGTCCCTTTAAAACATGACTCACATCGGCGCACATCTGACAAATCCCACATTTTTACATCAGTCAAGACATTTTAACTTATTTAAGACTGTCACTTGCCAAAAATTGTCATTTTGACCTTATTTTATGTGCTTCTGTCCATGCAAGTGCGAGAGCAAACTCGATGCATTCCTGACAGGCTTCATGCTTCATTCTCTGCACGTGCATCATGACGTGTGCGTTCACAGACAGCATGCCAGTAACATTACAGAATTACCTTATCGTGTGTGTGTGTGTGTGTGTGTGTGTGTGTGTGTGTGTGTGTGTGTGTGTGTAACAAACAAGACAATAAAATGTCTAAACCTACCTTGTTTGGCTGAAAAGATGAGTTATCCTTAAAGAATTACGCAATGTCAGATCTCTACCTAGTTGTATGATCTTTTTTAAATAAAAAGAAAGTCGTAATGGTATTTTCTTGACAATTCCTCTGCCAGCTCCTGTTGAAGGCATATAGCGCTCTAAACAGAGATGTACTGCACTTCAGATGTAACATTATCACTCACAGTTGCTTAACATCACCTCAGTAACGTTAATATGCCGGATGCTTTATGACACGCTCAGTAACAAATACATCAACAACAATTAAAAGTTAATAAACTTGTATTTATAAAACTGAAAGTGAGCACACTGTAGCACGTAACTTACCTCCACATCGAGTAAGATGTAACGGTATATTGAAAATGTAAAGTGCGAGGCTCCGACATTCATTTGCCAAACAAGGCAGACAGCAGCTAAGTTAACGTTACAGTTTGTTACATTTGACAAAAAATAATTGACCATGGAAGTGTAAGAACGGTTCTCCAAACCCGAAATCCGACTTTAAAATATTTTTTTTTTACTGAGACTATCTCCGTGAATAATGGCGTCTGCTCCAGCACAGTTTTCACGCCGATAATCAACTGAGCTTCTTGTTCCCACAATGCAAAGCGTATTTAAAAAAATACGGAAAAACACCTGTAAAAACCAAGTACGGAAAATTCCTTCAAATTATGATGGTGTATTGTACTTGTTTTTACTGACTTTTTTTTACTGTGTATACAAAATGTTGTATACATGTTTAAACTGTAAAATATGTTGTATTAATAACTTTATTTGACAAAAATAAAGGTATTTAGGCAAGAAAGAAAATTGAACTAAAAACTAAAACAAAACGAAACCAACAGCAACTAAATAAAATAATACAAAATAAATATTCATTTTCTAATCAATCTCAGCATGCTTTAATTTAGTGTCGCTAGTGGTTAGCGTAAATAAGCTTAAATCAAAATGTCTTTGGTCTGTGCTCTGGAAGTGTTATTTTAATTCTGCTAAACTTTAATTAATAAAACTCAAATTAAACTAACCTGTATTGGGTAGAAAACTGTTAAACACAAAATAAAAACTCAACTAAAATTAACCAAATTATTAAAAAATTAAAATTAAACTGAAATTTATAGCGAGAATTGAAAGCAATATTAAAATAAAAAAATAATTTAAAAACGCAAAACTACAATAACCCTGACACAAACGTCTTTCATTGGAGGAAGAGGATCCGTCAAATGAGATGATCGGAGTTCGGAGGTGCCGATCCGGACCGGGTTTGTTCAGATTAAGCCCTGACTACACCAGCTGTTTTGTAGCTGTAATAGTGTTATTTATTATTATTATTTAGGCCTATTTATTTATTTTACATTGCAGTAGGGAAAAAAAATATAATCAGAAAAAAATGCCGTGTCTGCTTTTATTTTCATGCAGTTGTATCAATAAACAAATGACCCAATCTTTCATGTGCATCTTTAAAATCGTATTTAATTATGAGAGTGAAGTGGGGGTGGCACGGCAGGGTTTTAGAGCGGCAGTTGAGTTTGTGCATTAGTTTTCTTTCTCAACTGTTCACATTTACTTAAGAAAAAACCTGAATACTCACCAGGTAATTTTTTGCGTAATTTAGTGTGTATTTGGCCACATAAGCTCAACAACAAACTAGGAAAAATAGCTCAATATGATACTCGCTATATATGCGGCTTTGGATGTGACTGAGCACTCAGCCTGAACCAGCCTCTGGAGCGCGCGAGTAAAAAGACCTGCAAATTATACATTTTTGTGACGATGCAACGATGACCCGATCAAGCAAGTGACAATTCTGTCAACTGTCCCGAGATGCGAGTGAAAGTCTTGGATCAGCGATAGCGTGCAGCAGCTTGTTGTAGTGCAGACAAGATGCGCTGATGTGAAGCTGCATTGAGAGAGTGAAAGAAAGAAGACACAGTCCAGCTGAATCACTCACATCTTTTCAGATGACTGATTTAATCTGATAGTTAGTGTGGATTTATTTACTCATCTAACCTATGTAATACATTTATGAAGTTATTATTTCAGCTTTGAGGAATATTTTTTAAAGATTCAATATTGCTTTGATTGAAGTGATATTAATCTTTAACTTATGATTTATACTTTAGTAACGACTTGTCCAGCGACCATTAACATCAGTATATCTTTAACAATTTATTTTATCTTGCTTCGTGGCCAACGATAAAACAAACAAAATTAGTACTTTATCAAAATTGAGCTAGGTAACGCGATCTTTGGCAAATAGTTTAAAACTTGAAAATCACACAGCCCAAGACATCGTTCTTTATAAATGAAAAAATATTTATTTGCTAACTGTTATTCTGCAACACTACGTTAAACGTACTAAAACACATAAACACACATAAACATGCGTACACACATAAGGAGTTTTGCAGTTTGAAGAGAGTTTTAAGGCAAACGCTCTTTTGCTATCTCGTAACTTTACCAGAGGAAGATCACAGCAGAGACTTCGCTATCTTTACTGCATACAGATCAATTCACCAGTCTAGTGAGTTCAAGTCAAGTCTACTTGCTTTCAGTTGAGTTGACAGCCGATCGATCTGGTGTTTCCACGTGTTTCCTGGAAACCTCCGACTGCTGGTTGCCTGATGACACTGGGGAAACCCTCTTGTGATTGGCGGTTGCCTGGTTCCTCTGTGACGTGATGAAGCTGTTAGGAAGCTTGTTTTAGAGTTATTATGGCTTCTTTATGGCTGTCGAAGTCTTTGAGTTCTTTAGGTTCGTCAGCCTGATGGTAAATCAGCGGTGATCGAGCGTGATCAAATGACGAACCCAAAGTTCCAGCGAGCAGCGAGCCAGAGATGAGTGCTAAGCTAATGAACAAAGCTTTTTTGTCCATTTTAAACAGCCCGATTTGGGTCCACCCACGGGCGGCTGTCCCAATCAGATTGTTCTTGTGGGGCGGAGCCCCGCCCCGCATAGCTTCTTGCCACGCCTACATTATCTGATAGTCAATTTATCATATGAAGGAAAATACCTCTAATAACTTATAAAAGTATTCATCATTCGTACGAGGCTGAGAATCGGCATATAGTTCACACCAAATTGTTGCATTTATCATGACCACTCATAAGAAATCAAATTCAACATATTTCACACACGTTCATAGCTTTTCCTGCTAAAACATAAAAAGGGTTCAGATTAAAGATTAGAAATAACATTCAAATATATATAGACATAGAAGACTTATAGAAGACATAAAATACTACCTTTAATATATATTGTCTCTTAAGTATACTGCTCTAATAGGAGCAGGAATTATTAATTGTCTTTTAGCATAACGTCATAACAGTTTGCTCGTTCTTTGTCTGCACAAGAACAGTTTGCAGGAAGTCTTTGGGTATGCATCTGCAGAGCCTCTTAGCTGTCTGTAAAACAGTCTTGCATTATTGAATTATGCGTTAAACTGTCATCCCGACCATTTCCAGATAGACAGTTATTTTGTCCTGTTTCGGTTGAATTATGGTTAAGTGATAAGAACCACCAGTGAGGTCCTGTTCTTGAAAACATCAAGTTTCTCCTGGTTTTTAGAAATCTCCTGAGATAAGGAGATTTTAGGGCAGGTCGGCCAGCCAGTTCAATGAAGATCGATCGTGTCATTTATGACTTGCAAATGCTGGGGGCACATTCCCTAGGAATGTGCTTTATTGAGATTATTTGTTTCGTCCTGGCACTACACCTATGCATTTTCAGGAATTGCAGATTAGATGAATAAAAACTAATAAAAGCAACTGATGCACGCTGTTAATAACTTAAAATGACTCACCAATGTGATCTGACTGCTCTTGTCTGACTGCTCCGTTACCTCTCCCGCCTCTAATCACATGCCGGATCCATCACCCCGCTTTGTTCCGGGACCTCGACATTTAGAAATTAAGCACTGCATCTAGTTCACTGAAAATAATATGTTCAAAATAACAATTCGTTTTTTAACTGGACATCACTACTTTCTAATAGATAGAAGCTGTACTTACATGACTGGATATATTAATCTTCCTGAAATATTTATATATTTAGTAGTCTTGTAGGTAGTAGTCTTGGACTTTACATAGACAACTATTGGAATGTATTTTATGTAGCTACACTCAAAAGCTCTAACTGTAACCATGACTATAACCGTTTATTTATTTATTCCTGTAATGCAAAGCAAAATTTTCAGCAGCCATTCCTTCAGTCTTGAGTGTCACTTCAGATACTTCAGAAATCATTCTAATATGCTGTTTGATGCTCAAGTAACATTTATTGTCATTATCAATACTAAAAACAGTGGTAAACAGTTTGTGTGGAAAGGATTCTTTGAAGTTCAAAAGAAACAACATTTTAAATAATAAATCTTTTGTGACATTATAAATGTATTTTCTGTCACTTTTGATTAATTTAAAGGGGTCCTATTATGCTTTTTCACTTTTTGAATTTTAGTCAGTCGGTAGTATGTATGTTTGGGCATAAAACGATCTACAAAGTTTCAAATCTCAAAGTCAACTCCAAAGGGAAATATTTCGTTTTTTAATCCCTTTGCAAGAACTACAACGAACAACAACAAAGTTGTTTTCCTGTATTTGTGATAAAACAAAAATAAATCCCGCCTATGGAAATTGTAATGGTTGGTGTTGGGGAGAACGCTTGGTTGAGCACTGCACATTTCAAAATCAAAACCTGGTATGGGTGTTTTTATATCACTGTATTTCTGATGGAAACCGACTGTTTTCAGAACATGTTGGATGTCACATTGGATGTCGCAGCTTTTGTGAGCGGAGATCTTCTTTGTGTACAGCGTTATAGGGAAACTTGATCTCTACCACCCCAACAGTGCTTCCTGCTGGCAGAAAATACATTTCTATCACAAATAGTGTAACTGTGGGACGAAAAAGAGAGGAGTTTCACCCATGCTATGGGGCAAAAGAATTACGTTGCACTTATCTGTACATAGTAAATGCAGTGATGGGTTCACTATCAATGAATCTGAATAATAATAATAATAAAAAAACTATCGACTTTGGAACGTGTGCATTTTATGGCTTTGAAACTGATGCAGGTCATAAGGCGCAAGCAAATGGCATGCTAATCAAGTAAGCAGAGGATAAGAGGTTTTATCTGTGGCTCAGACACTGCTGGATGGATGTAGCTTTATCTGGGTCACCTAAAGCCAATGTTAAATCATGTTGAGCTTACCATCAGCCTGAGAGTGAGTTTGAATAAGTGAAGAAAGCAGTGTGCTCACAGATGTTAAAAACCCGCACCGAGTAACTCACAATGGTAGTGCGCTCTGTATTTTAAAATGTATCTGTGATAGAAATGTGGTATTATATTAAATTAATATTACATTTAATTATATATATATATATATATATATATAAATATTACCAAATGCACGTTTCTTCAATATAGGGCTGGGCAATATGAGCAAAAATGTATATCTCTGTATTTTTTGGCTGATTTGCGGTAGACGGTACATATACCGGTATTTTTTATTTGGATTAAACAAATAAAGTGAATGCAACCATGTAGGCATATATAATGTGCAAAAAGGGTTAAAATCACATTACATTATAGCATTGTAACATTGCAATCTAAAAACAAAAAATTATGCTTTTAAAGCAAAGTTAAATTTACTAAAATAAAAAAGCACAGACTAGGCTAATTGAGTGAAAAGGCTATTACCCCATTAAAGTCACTTTACAGTTAGTGCTATCATACAAATACACTTACTTGTAGGTTTAAAATGTCCGACAACAAACATTTCAGCAAAATGTATATTTTAGTCAGAGTTATTGCGCTCCTATTTCATTGTGCGGCGGCGCGCGTTCAGAACCAAGTCTGTGGGTGTTTAGCGGAGAATCGCAGAAGCTCGTGCACGTCTGACAGCAAAATTGAAATATTTCCAAGGCTTTCTAACATTTACAGATGGAGAATTTACCTGTGAAATGTAAGTTATGCATTTAGGAAAAGAGCACATAGCTCAAACAGAGCGTCTCTGTCAGGGCACACGCAGCCTTTCTGTCAGAGCCGCTTTATACTCAAAGATTTATCATTGCTGATGCACCTAATTTATTAAAATTTTATCATATGATCGCAAGGTTCATGTTTATGCTGTTAATATGCACATTCGCTAACAAGCTAATTTCTTAATCTAGTAATAACATGTTTTTTTTAAGTTGAACTTACATTAGTTGTACATGGCTTTGGGCTCTCTTGTGTGAGATGCGAATGCAACGATGATAGATGTCCCTCTAGAAAATGCAATAAATATGCATTCTGTGTGAACGGCATTGTTTCAGTTTTGAGGTAAACAAAATCTTCTTCACATTGATGTTCTCTTTTTCCGCAATGTTTTGAATGTGCAGCACCGCATCAAGTGGGTTCAACTGGACAGGCTAAAAAAAAAATCAGCGTTTTGCATTTTTATTTTAAATTCGACGAATATTCGAAATTCAATTCAAATTTTTTGACAGCCCTAATATATATATATATAATATATATATATATATATAAATAAATATATATACACTGTATGTGTGTGTATGTTTCATTTGGAAGTTATTCATAAAATAAATATTGATAGCATAATAAATTAACGAGTCAAGCATCAGTGCACAAACAGCTGCTTTATATTTAATACTTAACATTTGAGTATAAAAAGACTTAAAGGTAAAAGTAAATTTAAAACTTATATTTGATACACTAGTTTTGGATACGTCTGACTCTAGATGCTGATTTAATTGCATGACTAATAAAACATTTGGAAACTGTAACAGGGCCAACAAGACGAGAGGCGTGCGGATCCATATGCAAGCTTTTATTGCTAGACATGGTCAAAAACACAGGCAGGCTCGAACAAATGGCAAACAGTCATATAGAGGGCAAGGCAGAAGAGTACTCAAGTAAACGGGCGTGGTCTACGATCAACAAACAATATCCAGAGGGCAAGGCAGAGAGAGATCAAGGTAACAAACAGAAGGTCAGGAACCAGACAGCAAGGCAACACAAAAAGACTAGACTGACCACAGGAAGGCTTGGTAGTAGCTAACATTTGGAGAAGGCTAAACGCTAAAACAATACTCAGTGATGACAGAGAGGAAGTCCATGGCTTAAGTAAGCTGCGTGATCAGTGCAATCAGCTGTGTGATTAGTGCAATCAGCTGTGTGTGTGTGTGTGTCGTCAGTGCAGTGAATGATGGGAATTGTAGTCTGAGGTGGTGTGCAACAGTGAGTGTAGTGCAAGAGTCCATGTGGTGGAAGGGCAACCAGATTCGTGACAGAAACACTGAGAAACACAGATTTTTGTTTTTGCATTACACTTTATTTATAAATAGCAATAACTAGCATTATTATTTACTTAGGATTAATTAACATGCTTGATAAGGAATGTAAATACATGTAACTTTACAAATAGCTATTTCTATTTAAAATAAATGTGTTGTTAAAAATCCTTCTTATGCAGCATTAACAGCTTATGCATTAGCAGTCGGTTTATTAATATATGCAGCTGAGGTTTCATTCATGCATTCTGTATATTTTCCTATTGATGTTATTAACTTGTTCCATAACAGCTCAACACCTCAATCTCCATCCATCCATCCATCCATCCATCCATCCATCCATCCATCCATCCATCCATCCATCCATCCATCCATCCATCCATCCATCTATCCAGCTCTTTTCTAATCTCATTTATCAGTAAATCTCTGTTCTTTTGTCTATTCAAACTCTTTCTTCTTATTTGCCAGTGTCATATGTACTTTTTGTAAAGATTAAAATGCAGAACATTTAGATATTAGTGTTTGGTAACTATAAAAAAATGCTTTTATTGTGCTCACAAGTCTCGCCTCAGTATGAAAAAAATAGTTTGGAGTGTGATATTTGTCTCTTTGTGATTAACTGCAGCTGAAGTGTTCCCTGAAGTTTCTCATCACCTCTTTTTCGTACACAGAATGACCTTTAGCATGCAGGGGGTTGAGAGTCAAGTGTGAGAATGATTTAAACAAACAGTGCCAAAACAGTAAGTATGTACCCTAGAGGACTACCTCTGTTTCTTCACTCACACAGAGAGTATCTCCGTTTCTTTGACAGTCAGACACAGTAGGTCACACAAAGGTGTCCTTATGGATGCTGTGTGCGTGTGTGTTAGATGTCAGAAGGCGGAACGAGTAGTCACACAAGCACTATTGCTGTTATAATAGTGGATGTTAAATATATCAATATGTTAATCTCTATTTTATGCTAAACAGACTTTTTTGCATAATCAAGACTCAATAAAATGTCAGATATTCTTGCCCCAATATTTTTGTTCCCTTTCGATACTTCACTTGTACTGCAACACTAGACGCTAATGGGGAAAACTCCTTTTTCTCAGAGGACTGAAGACTTTTTCAATCACGCAGTGTAACTGCACGGCCATTGGTTCGTGCAGTTCATTAAAAACGAACCAATGGCTCGGCAGCGGTGCTGCACAAGCTTATGGCGGTGAAGCCCGCCTGAATGGACGGGGCTATCTGGCTATATAAGCGGGCATTTCGCCATAGGATCTCAGATCAATTCTCCTTCAGCGATGATGATCTCCCTTTGCTGACACTCGGGACTGAAGATGCTCACCGTCAGAAACGCCTCGCTGCTGATAGAAGCTGCATTTTTTTCTGCAATCTTGCTGCTTGCCAGCTTGTCCCCTGCTGCCATCCGGTGAGTCTAAAGAGCAAACTTCTCTTAAAGAGCAGCAGCGTTGTTACAAATGGCACACCGTCATTGCACGTCATGCAGGATTGACGATGTTGACAGCCACTCAGAGTGCGTTTCCTGCCTGGGTAAACCCCATGCAGATGCCGCTCTGAGCGAGATGGACTGTTCACACTGCGTGAACATGAGCCTCGCCACTCTGTGCGTGCTGATTGTTTTCGTTTTAGAGAGCGAATCCTCCCCTCGCGCCCTCCCGTTTTCTTACTCGGGCTATTGGGAGGTCAATGGCCAATTTATTGGTGCTGGAGCACCACTTACGGCTAAACCTCATGGAAATTAAGGAGGCTGACAAGGTCCCCTTCCTCGACACGCCGGTCTCCCCTGTGGGGCTGTTTGGGACCTGCCGTCGAGGGCTTTGCAGAGCGATTCAATGCAGCACAGAAGTCTTCCCAGGCTATGCGACACTTCTTGCCTAAACGATCCAGCTCTGCAACAACCACCAGTCGCTCAAGACCTCCTCCAGCACAACAGCCAGTGAATCCTGCATCGTCGTTCGCTCAGCCTGCACAGAAGCCTGAGCCTCGACAGCGTTCACGCTCGGCTAGACGCTACCTGCTTCCCAAGCGCCAAGGACCCTGGCCCAAGCTGACCTTGGATCCTGCGCCTCCGGCGTCTTCCTGATCTGCTGGAATGGAAGAGGAAGGGAAAAAGTCTCGCCAGTGCTGGACCATCCCCAAAACGCCCTCTGTTGTGCCCTGAAGTACTCCGTTTGGTCCTGGGTGCCAGCGGCAGCGTGTTTGTCCACAAAACTATTGTGAGTCACGGGCCCGTTCTCAAAGCACCCTCTCACACAAAAATAAAAAAACAAACATTTTCAAAAAGAGAGCAAATTTCCTCTTCCAGTCAATATGAGCGTCGAGCTCCCACTTGGCGGCTCCCCACCAAAACTAATCCAACCCCTTGTCACACGGGCCGAGGCCAGGCAGGCCCTCCCCGGAGTGTCTCATTGAGTGCTGGGGATCATAAAGCGAGGATATTAACTTCAGTTCGCTCAAAGATGCTCAATTCGCCCAGGGGACTGGTTCTTTTCACTGGATCTGAAGGACGCTTACTTTCACATCCAGATAGCCCCCCATCACTGACAATTCTTGATATTCTCATTTGAGGGAGTGGCTTATCAATACACAGTCCTGCGCTTTGGGCTATCCCTGGCTCACCGCACTTTTACGAAGTGCATGGACTCTTTCCCCTCTAAGACAGATGGGAGTCCGTATCCTGATTTACCTCGAGGACTGGCTCATTCTGGCTGAACCCTAACCCTTAGAGGAATAGAGCCATTAGCCCACAGGTCCCTCCTCCTCACCCACTTGGAGCGCCTGGGACTCAGGATCAATTTTGCCAAGAGCTCACTGTCCCCCAGCTAATGAACTTCGCTCCTAGGAGCAGTTTTCGACTCAGTCCACATGAGGGCGGCAGTCGTGCCAGACCGTGCACTGGCTAAACAACAGCTCGCGGCATCATTCAAAGTCAGAGCCTTATACCCTCTCAAAGCGTTTAAAAAAATGCTGGGCCTCATGGCCTCTGCAACTCCAGTACTTCAGTTTGGCCTGCTCCGGATGAGACCCCTTCAGTATTGGTTGAAACCTTTGATTCCGCTTCACGCGTGGCATCATGGACGCATCCACGTCAGGGTGAGCCAAGTCTGCATTGCAGCCCTTCCCCTCTGGAAGAACCCGCAATGGTTCAAACAAGGTGTGGTGATGGGAATGGTCTACAGAAGGAAGGTTGTCTCGACAAATGCTTCCAACACAGGTTGGGGAGCTCTGTGCGAGGGCAATCCGACCTTCGGCTCCTGGTCGATAGCAGAAAGTCGGCTGCACATCAACTGGCTCGAAATGATGGCAGTAATTTGAGCGCTTCAAACCTTCCTGCCAGACCTGAAGGGACACCATATGCTAGTCTGCTCAGACAGCATGACGGTGTGGCCTATATAAATAGCCAAGGCAGGCTCACCTCGAAACGCCTTTTCAAGATGGTAAGGCACCTCTTGGAGTGGGCACATCTCAACCTACGTTCATTGAGGGCAGCACACGTGCCTGGCGTGCTAAACCAAGACGAGTGGATGCTCCAACCGCAAAAGTTTCAGGAAATCTGAGAGATCTTTGGAAAGGCAGAGGTCGACCTCTTTTCCTCAAACGATAACTCTCACTGCCAAACTTATTTTTCGAAGAGCAAGAATGCGTTGGCCCACGAATGGCCCAACCTCCTCTTAAATTAATTTTCCCCAATCGCTCTGAATCCCCAGGTAATCAGGCGAGTCAGGGAACACAGACACAGAGTGCTATTAGTGGCCCTGCTCTGGAGAAACCATCACTGGATCTCAGAGCTCTCTCAGCTGCTTATAGCAGCCCTGTGGCCCATTCCCCTGAGGCGGGATCTCCTCTCTCGGGCGAAAACAAAACAATTTGGCACCCTCAGCCGGAACTGTGGGCTCTACATGTGTGGGCTCTCAACGGTAATCGGTAGATCTCCCCGAGAATGTCCTAAATATGATTTCACAGACTAGAGCTTCGTCCACGAGACTCCTCTACACCCTTAAGTGGTCAGTCTTTTCCGCCTGGTGTACAACCCATGGTAATCGGTGATATTGTCCTACTTGCAGGAGCTGTTGGATAAGGGCCGTTCCCCTTCCATGCTCAAGGTGTATGTGGCAGCTATAGCAGCTTCTCACACTCCTGTAGCGGACAGTCGGTGGGCCGAAATAACCTAGTTGTTCGTTTTCTGAGAGGATCCAGGAGGCTACATCCGCCCGACCTCTCATGGTCCCTACATGGGATCTGCCCACGGTCCTGAGAGCCCTCAAGGGCTCCCCCTTGAGCCACTTCAGTCTGCATCCATAAAAACACTATTGCTGAAAGCTGCGCTACTTCTAGCACTAGCATTGATTAAGCGAGTGGGTGACTTGCAGGCTCTTTCGATAAACCCTGCATGTCTTGAGTTTGGGCCTAACGACTCCAAGGTCATCCTTAAGCCAAGACAAGGGTATGTCCCTAGGTGTTCTACATCCCATTTAAAGCTCAGGTTATTACTCTCTCTGCGCTCCCTCCTTCTGATGAGAACCAAGAGTTTAACCTTCTCTGCCCAGTCAGGGCACTGAAATTTACATAGAGCGTTCTGCCCCTTTCAGGCAGTCGGAACAACTCTTTGTATGCTTTGGTGGCCGCACTAAGGGGTCTCTGGTCACAAAGCAGAGTATCTCTCGATGGTTGTTAGAGGCTATCACACTAGCCTATTCCTCCCTGGGTCTCCAGCACTGTGGGAGTGAGAGTCCATTCCACTCGAGGTATGGCCTCTTCTTGGGCGTGGTCTAGTCGTGTGTCCATCTGTGCGGCGGCCGGCTGGGCCTCGCCGTCCACCAGGTTTTATAGCTTGGATTTTATGTGCCTAAAGGAGCACACACCAAATCTCAGGTTTTGCCTGTTTCTTCAAGAATGTTATTTGCCCTAATAATAGTGCTGAGGCTGTACATTAGACTTTTGGAATGATTATCCAAAGCTGACCTCTATGAGTTTACCTTGGCATAGTTGAATAATACGAGTTCTGTACATGGAAATGACATAATGTGAGCCTCAAACACCATTGTTTCCTCCTACTTATGTAAATCCCGTGAATGCAAAAGACCACTGAAAAATAGGCGAATCAGAACAAAACACAGACTGTGACGTTACAGTAGGGATCACAAATAATTATGCTCCCAACATTTGCATATATCCACCCATTCTAGGCCAGCCGCCAGCCAAACCATCAGAAATTCTGCAGGTATTGTGAAGAAACAAGCGAGGACAACAGCGAAAATGGCAGATCATGGAAATAAATGTTATGTTCCAGGCTGTGCAGGGGATGTGAAGTGCAGGGATAGGTTGGTGTCTGTATTCAGAAAGGCACAGAAAGCAAAATAACGCGTTCTAATAAAATAACACAAGCCACTAAAGGGACATGGTTAGCTCCTTGCTAACGGTAGCCTGTTACATTACAGTACATAAGATTTCACTTACCACATAAACAGAGTAAGGAGAGATGACTGAGGATGATGACGAATGATTTAAAGATCCTGAGCACCACTGACAAGCATCTGATATTGTAAAATGTGCGCATAACACATGATGTACTTGTTACATCATAAAAGGATTGACATCTACGCTAATATTAGTCTGTTTCTTTCTTATTCCGAGGTCACTGCATTCACCAGATCAGATGGTGGATCAGCACCTAGAGACGACCTCTACAGGCCTGAACGTCAGCGGAGACCAGGACACCTAGATGAGCCCCAGAGACAGACCCCCAGTGAGGACCCCGTCACCTAGACAGCCAACAGGAAAAGACCTCGGGAACCAGTTGAGCCCTCCAATCTGACTTTGCAGCAGTTGGAATTGAACTGCTGTGTCGTCTGGCCAGAGGAGAAATGGCCCCCCGACTGAGCCTGGTTTCTCCCAAGGTTTTTTTCTCCGTTCTGTCACCAATGGAGTTTTGGTTCCTTGCCGCTGTTGCCTCTGGCTTGCTTAGTTGGGGACACTTCATTTCCAGCAATATCGTCGACTTGATTGAACAGAAACTTTTTGAACTAAACTGAGCTGGACGATGCCATCACTGAATTCAATAATGAAATGACTTGAACTGAAAATTGAGTGTTTAATCTTGTCATTTTACATTATTGACACTATTTTCTCTTTTTGCTATTGTGCAGTTGCTTTGTCACAATTTGTATTGTTAAAAGCGCTATATAAATAAAGGTGACTTGACTTGACTTGGTAAGTACAGCCGCTCCATAGTATAAACGGAGTACGTGCGATCGTGAATCTCGAAAGTGAAACTAAAAAGCGTTTACAAAAGTTTCAATGGCCAGCATATTAATATTTGCTCCCTGATGCCCACATTTAATTTAGAGTATAATTACCCAAATATATAACTGTGCAACAAAGTACTGAAATATATATTGTCCCTATGTTTCCTTCCTGCTGTGTGAGCTACTGAAATGAGCCGCACTGTGAAACAGCCAATCAGAGCAGAGCTCAACATTATTATTTATGACCCTTCCAAATAAGCCAATAACAGAGCATTTTATTCTAGGTAGAATCTGGAGAATTGTTGCCCTTACCTAAGCCAAATGCATTCTATTTAGATATCAGAGAACAATTTAAAATATTGTATATATGCATTCTATGACACCTTTAAAATACCAAAAAGTTAACAGCTTCATAGAGGGCAGAAGGCCAAAAAATACCTCTGACTGGCTGTGAGAGGAGCATCCACAACACTTTTTCAAGGTTTGAAAAATCCCCCCCCCCCAAAAAAAAAAAAAAAAAACAAGGGCAAAAAAGAGGTGCTTCATTACCGGTCCGTTAGGAAAGGAGAAACAGATGGAGAAGAGGCAGCAGCAAGCATGAGGGAATCAGGAACAGGAGTTAACTGGAGCATGGTGAGAGGAGAAGAGCTCAAAACCAAATCCCACAACAAGGCTGGAACAATGCAATGTGAAGAGAGCCAGGGGGAATTCTGCATGATGTCAATTTCCACAGAGAATGTGCACTTTCCCAGATTGCATGGCTATAAGAACAGGATGTAGACGGAAGCCCCTCTCCTTCCAAATCACTCTTGGATGCTTTTCTAACAGTTAATTGAAAACAACATGCTTTTATCGATCTGAAACACCTGGAAATGGAAGTGATGGGTTCCCGGTTAGTCCTGATCTTTGCGTCTTGAGTCACATCTATGAAAATGGTGCAACTTCGCCTTCATACAACAAATCTGGAAGGGGTTCCTTTCATGTAGAGATTGAGGTGAGCTGAGCAGGATGCTCAGAGTGTTAGCATAGAACAACTTGTGCCAGCAAACGCTGTGGAAATGGAAAAATGGAAATTCCCTAAGGCCTTATGGCTTAGTGGAGCTCAGAAAAAAATAGACAAGCAAAAATACTGATAAAGATGGCTCAGCAGGTTATTGAAATTCACTCTTCTTGACCTTTGAGCACAAAACATAAATAAATACTTTAGTTCATCTGTTCCAAATGTGCTTTTCAGAATAATGGAATGACCAAAAAAAATAAAAAAAATTAAATAAAGCATGGTTCAATACAAGTTATGATTAATCCAGTGTGTGGCATTACCACAAATATATTAAAAAAGCAAATGTCAAGATTACACTATAGCATTTACAATGAAAAACATGGGGCTAATTTTCAGATAATTTAATTTGACAAAAATACTAACATTTATTATTCTCTAAAGTATTATTTGACATATAAAGCTTTGTCAGTCATTTTCATTCAGTCGTTTTGTGTTTTTTTTCATAGTGTTGTCACTGTATATACATTTGGATATAAAGTGATTTATGGAAGGACTGGCCCTTTTTTATTTAATTATATATATTTATTTATTTATTTAGTCATTTAGCAGATGCTTTTATACAAAGCGACTTACAAATGAGGACATTATAGAAGCAACCAAAACCAACAAAAGAGCAACAACATGCAAGTGCTATTACAAGTCCTGGTTAGCCTAACGCAGTACACGTAGGAAGGTTTGTTTTTGTTTTGTTTTTTATGAAAACGGGTATATAGTTATATAGTATGCAGTTAGAGAATACATATGCAATTGATAGAGGGTCAAATGTGTGTGTGTTTTTTAAATAAAAAGAAGACAGATTAGATAAAATAAAATTAGAATAGAGAGTGCTAGAGTTAGAGGGTCAAATAAATATGGAAGAGATGTGTTTTAGCCGTTTCTTGAAGATGGGCAAGGAGTCAGCTGCTCGGATTGAGTTAGGCAGGTCATTCCACCAGATGGGAACAGTTAATGAAAAAGTCAGTGAAAGTGATTTTGTGCCTCTTTGGGATGGTACAGTAATGCGTTGTTCACTTGCAGAATGCAAGCTTCTAGAGGGCATATAAGTCTGAAGTATTGAATTTAGGTAAAGGGGTGCAGAGCAGAGGTGGTTATGTAGGCAAACATTAATGCATTGAATTTAATGCAAGCAGCTATTGGTAGCCAGTGCAAATTGATGAACAGAGGTGTGATGTAAGTTATTTTCGGCTCATTAAAGATGAATCTTGCAGCAGCATTTTGTCAATAATTTAAGAGGTTTGATGGAAATGGCTGGGAGACCTGCCAAGAGAGCATTGTAATAGTCAAGTCTGGACAGAACAAGAGCCTGAACAAGGAGTTGTGTTGCATGTTCTGAGAGAAAGGGCATGATCTTCTTAATATTATATAATGCAAATCTACTGGACCGGGCAGTTTTAGTAATGTGGTCTGAGAAATTCAGCTTATCATCAATCACAACTCCAAGGTTTCTGGCTGTTTTTGAAGGAGGTATGGTTGATAAGCCTAATTGGAAGGTGAAATTGTGATGAAACGATGGGTTTGCTGAAACCACAAGCAGTTCTGTCTTAGCTAGGTTGAGTTGAAGGTGATGGTCCTTCATCCAGCAAGAAATGCCTGCTAGACATGTTATATATACATATATATATACTGTATATGTGTGTGTGTATGTATATATATGTATATGTATGTATGTATATGTATGCATCTCAATAAATTAGAATGTCGTGAAAAAGTTATTTTTTTCTTGTAACTTACTTCAAAAAGTTAAACTTTCACATATTTTAGATTAATTATATTTAAAGTAAAAAAAAAAAAATGTTTTAATTTTGTGGATTAGAGCTTACAGCTCATGAAAGTCAAAAATCAGTATCTCAAAATATTAGAATATTTACATTTGAGTTTCAATTAATGACCATCCCTACAGTATGCATTTCGGGTATCTCTTGTTCTTTGAGACCACAATAATGGGGAAGACTGCTGACTTGGCAATGGTCCAGAAGACGAACATTGACGCCCTCCATAAAGAGGGTAAGTCACAGAGGGTCATTACTGAAAGGTGTGGCTGTTTACAGAGTGCTGTATCAAAGCATATTAAATGCAAAGTTGACTGGAAGGAAGAATTTGGGTAGGAAAAGGTGCACAAGCAACAGGGATGACCGCAATCTTGAGAATACAGTCAAGGAAAGCTGATTCAAACACTTGGGAGAGCTTCACAAGGAGTGGACAGTAGCTGGAGTCAGTGCATCAAGAGTCACCACGCACAGACGTCTTCAGGAAAAGGGCTACCAAGCCACTTCTGAAACCGAAACATCGTCAGAAGCATCTTACCTGGGCTGTGGAGAAAAAGAACTGGACTTTAGCTCAGTAGTCCAAAGTCCTCTTTTCAGATGAAAGAAAATTTTGCATTTCATTTGTAAATCAAGGTCCCAGAATCTGGAGGAAGAGTGACGAGGCACCGAATCCATGTTGCTTGAAGTCCAGTGTGAAGTTCCCACAGTCAGTGATGATTTGGGCTGCCATGTCATCTGCTGGTGTTGCTCCACTGTGTTTTCTGAAGTCCACAGTCAACGCAGCCATCTACCAGGAAATTTTAGAGCACTTCATGCGTCCTTCTGCTGACAAGCTTTATGGAGATGCTGATTTCATTTTCCAGCAGGACTTGGCACCTGCCCACACTGCCAAAGGTACCAAAGCTGGTTCAGTGACCATGGTTTTACTGTGCTTTATTGGCCAGCAAACTAACCTGACCTGAATTGTCTATTGTCTATGTCTGAATTGTCTATTGTCAAGAGGAAGATGAGAGACACCAGACCCATTAATGCAGATGACCTGAAGGCCACTGTCAAAGAAACCTGGGCTTCCATACCACCTCAGCAGTGCCACAAACAGGTGCCATTGCTGAGGGAAGATCCATGAGATGTTGCTAGTCCACTGAGTCCACTACCAATGATTTGAGGGCAGAAGGCCGCTTTGGTTTTTAGTCTTCAACTCTAAGGTTGGATGGTCTATGACTGTTTACATGAAATTGGTGGTTGATTGCCAAAGACTTAAACTCTACTTGATCTGTGTCTTTGGTTAGTCTGTCATCAGATGTGTTGTGCAAGACCAAACAATGATGACTGGGGGAAGGAATGGGAGTCATTCTTCCGAACTTCCTCCCGGGAAAGATTAAGTTTGTGATGCATTTTGGAAACAGGAGATGACCCCTGGTCTAATGAGCCAACTGGCTTGAGAAACCCGTTCTCAAAGACTTACTTTTAGTCTTATTTGGGTAGCACACATATTCTGAATGCCTTGGCAGAATTCAAATGAGCCATTTTAATCTAGATTAATCTAGATTAAAAAAAATTATATGCCCACCTCTATATATATATATATATATATATATATATATATACAGTATCTCACAGAAGTGAGTACACCCCTCACATTTTTGTACATATTTTATTATATATTTTCATCTGACAACACTGAAGAAATTACACTTTGCTACAATGTAAAGTAGTGAGAGTACAGCTTGTATAACAGTGTAAATTTGCTTTCCTCTCAAAATAACTCAACACACAGCCATTAAAGTCTAAACCGCTGGCCACAAAAGTGAGTACACTCCTAAGTGAAAATGTCTAAATTGGGCCCAAATTGTCAATATTTTGTGTGGCCACCATTATTTCCCATTACTGCTTTAACCCTTTTGGGCATGGAGTTCACCAGAGCTTCACAAGTTGCCACTGAAGTCCTCTTCCACTCCTCCATGACGACATCATGGAGCTGGTGGATGTTAGACACCTTGTGCTCCTCCACCTTCCGTTTGAGGATGCCCCACAGATGCTCAATAGGGTTTAGGTCTGGAGACATGCTTGGCCAGCCCATAACCTTTACCCTCATATTTTTAAGCAAGGCAGTGATCGTTATCATGTTGGAATACTGCCATGCGGCCCAGTCTCCGAAGGGAGGGGATCATGCTCTGCTTCAGTATGTCACAGTACATGTTGGCATTCATGGTTCCCTTAATGAACTGTAGCTCCCCAGTACCGGCAGCACTCATGCAGCCCCAGACCATGAAATTCCCACCACCATGCTTGACTGTAGGCAAGACACACTTGTCTTTGTACTCCTCACCTGGTTGCCGCCACACATGCTTGACACCATCTGAACCAAATAAGTTTATCTTGGTCTCATCAGACCACAGGACATGGCTCCAGTAATCCATGTCCTTAGTCTTCTTGTCTTCAGCAAACTGTTTGCTGGCTTTTTTGTGCATAATCTTTAGAAGAGGCTTCCTTCTGGGATGACAGCCATGCAGACCAATTTGATGTAGTGTGCGGCGTATGGTCTGAGCACTGACAGGCTGATCCTCCACCCCTCCAACCTCTGCAGCAATGCTGGCAGCACTCATACGTATATTTCCCAAACAATATTTTGATGTTGGCAATCTTCTTATAGCCTACGCCATCTTTATGTAGAGCGACAATTCTTTTTTTCAGATTATCAGAGAGTTCTTTGCCATGAGGTGCCATGTTGAACTTCTATTGACCAGTATAAGAGAGTGAGAGCGATAACACCAAATTTAACACACCTGCTCCTAATTTATACCTGAAACCTTGTAACACTAACGAGTCACATGACATCAGGGAGAGAAAAAGGCTAATTGGGCCCAATGTGGACATTTTCACTTAGGGGTGTACTTACTTTTGTGGCCAGCGGTTTAGATAGTAATGGCTGTGTGTTGAGTTATTATGAGGGGACAACACATTTACATTATACAAGCTGTACAATCACTACCTTACATTGTAGCAAAGTGTCATTTCTTCAGCATTGTCACATGAAAAGATATAATAAAATATAAAACCAAATGTGAAGGGTATACTAACTTCTGTTAGATAATGTATATACAATGTATCTATTTTATGTTTTATTTTAACTAAAGGAGGGACAATGAACATTAAGCCACAAATATAGCCAAGTAGGGTTAACTTCTCACACAAATTAGCTTTCTGCCATGTGGAAAAACATTTATAGTATCCATAGAGCAAAACTGAACAAATGTGGAGCTGCATTTATTTAGGTGCCTACCAACATAGAGTGTCACTGGATGTGACAAACTCCAACCCTTTTGGATTGAATCCTTATGGACCTTGCCAATACGCACAAAGAAACAGACTCACATACACTTCTTATCGCTGTAATGTTCACCACAGGTGGCACTTTAATACCTTGTGTCAATCAAAGAGCCCTTATCTGCAGTCATAATGGAGACCAGACATCAGCACCTTCATCAACCCAGACATAGTGGAGCTTGTAAAAGCTGGAGCAGAATGGAGGCGTGGATAGCACTCATGCTCTGAATTTACACAAAGGCCATTACAACACAGTCCCGGTGCGATTTCACAGATCGCTCGATTCTTTGATATCAGTTGAGAGTGGTTGCGTAAGTTTGTGTGATTTTTGGAACTATGTAACTATTGGGCCAGTACTCATACGCAGGACATTTTGAGCTCTGTAGCTTTTTAAACTGTTAGATAGCACCCCCCATTTTGGGACTCACAGCTGAAAATGACCTCCCTAAATTACAATTATAACTATAACAGTTGCTGACTTCAGTGTGCTACACACACAATTATGTTGTCTTTGGAAAGAAGACCCTTTGGGCTTTACTATCCATCATCCAGAGTTGATAATGCTCAAAAAGATACAAAGTTATAGAGACTGAAGTGCTTTGAAAAAAATGTGTACCACAATGCATTTTTTTTCTTTTTCTTTTCTTTTCTTTATAAAAATACATGAAATAAGTCCTAGAGCAATCCAGAAAAGTAATGTGTTGAAAGTCACATGTCTCATGAGTTTATATTTCAAATCTGAAGAAGATACAATGAAAAAATTCGATTTTTCTGAGACTATTTATTGCCCTGCTACAAAACCATGTGGTTTGTTACAACTAAAACACAGTTTTTTTTATCGTGAGTTATTCCATAACGGATACAAACAGTAACTCTCCCTGAATAAATGAGACGTAAACAAAGGAATCCATCCATATAACAATGTTATTGTTTCATTGGACTAAAGTTCTCTATGGGATGTTGTTCATCCCAATTCAGTGTGCTGGCGTCCTGGTGCTAGGTAACAGGTTTTAAACAATAAAATGCATGCATTGTAGGGCTGTGCAATTAATCGCATGCGATTCTCATGTGCATCTCGTCAGTAAAGCCGGTTCCGTGATTGGTACTAAATCGCTATCACCTGCCTTCAAATGGAGTGGCAGTTAATACACAGAGCCCTAGTTCACTGACAAACTATGCGATATCGCATTCATAATCGCAGATGAATCGCAATCAATTATGAAATGTAGAATTGCCTTGCTTGTCAGTGAACTACAGCTCTGTGTATTAACGCCGCACCATCTGAAAGCAGGTGATGGAGATTTAGTGCCAATCACGGAACCGGCTTTACTGATGAGAGACGCAAGAGAATCGCATGCGATTAATTGCACAGCCCTAATGCATTGTATTTTGAAAGAACTAATACAAGGCTTTTGGAAATATGTTCTGCTCAAGCTACAGTATATATTTTCAATGAAATAAGATTTAACTAAATGCATTGCTACTTACATTGATCCGTGTTGTAGTTTTCGCATCAAAATTATGTCACTATCTGGATGACAATGTCATTATTAGAACAGTGCACCCAATAATGAACATTGACTGACAATGTACTCACCCTCAGGCCATCCAATATGCAAATACGTTTGTTTCTACATTGGAACAGATTTGAAATATACAGGTGCTGGTCATATAATTAGAATATCATCAAAAAGTTGATTTATTTCACAAATTCCATTCAAAAAGTGAAACTTGTATAATGTATACATTCATTCCACACAGACTGATATATTTCAAGTGTTTATTTCTTTAAATTTTGATGATTATAAGTGACAACTAATGAAAACCCCAAATTCAGTATCTCAGAAAATTAGAATATTGTGAAAAGGTTCAATATTGAAGACACCTGGTGCCACACTCTAATCAGCTAATTAACTCAAAACACCTGCAAAGGCCTTTAAATGGTCTCTCAGTCTAGTTCTGTAGGCTACACAATCATGGGGAAGACTGCTGACTTGACAGTTGTCCAAAAGACGACCATTGACACCTTGCACAAGGAGGGCAAGACACAAAAGGTCATTGCAAAAGAGGCTGGCTGTTCACAGAGCTCTGTGTCCAAGCACATTAATAGAGAGGCGAAGGGAAGGAAAAGATGTGGTAGAAAAAAGTGTACAAGCAATAGGGATAACCGCACCCTGGACAGGATTGTGAAACAAAACCCATTCAAAAATGTGGGGGAGATTCACAAAGAGTGGACTGCAGCTGGAGTCAGTGCTTCAAGAACCACTACGCACAGACGTATGCAAGACATGGGTTTCAGCTGTCTCATTCCTTGTGTCAAGCCACTCTTGAACAACAGACAGCGTCAGAAGCGTCTCGCCTGGGCTAAAGACAAAAAGGACTGGACTGCTGCTGAGTGGTCCAAAGTTATGTTCTCTGATGAAAGTAAATTTTGCATTTCCTTTGGAAATCAGGGTCCCAGAGTCTGGAGGAAGAGAGGAGAGGCACAGAATCCACATTGCTTGAGGTCCAGTGTAAAGTTTCCACAGTCAGTGATGGTTTGGGGTGCCATGTCATCTGCTGGTGTTGGTCCACTGTGTTTTCTGAGGTCCAAGGTCAACACAGCCGTATACCAGGAAGTTTTAGAGCACTTCATGCTTCCTGCTGCTGACCAACTTTATGGAGATGCAGATTTCATTTTCCAACAGGACTTGGCACCTGCACACAGTGCCAAAGCTACCAGTACCTGGTTTAAGGACCATGGTATCCCTGTTCTATTTGGCCAGCAAACTCGCCTGACCTTAACCCCATAGAAAATCTATGGGGTATTGTGAAGAGGAAGATGCGATATGCCAGACCCAACAATGCAGAAGAGCTGAAGGCCACTATCAGAGCAACCTGGGCTCTCATAACTAGGGCTGAGAAGTGCCACAGACTGATCGAGTCCAATGCCACGCCGCATTGCTGCAGTAATTCAGGCAAAAGGAGCACCCAACTAAGTATTGAGTGCTGTACATGCTCATACTTTTCATGTTCATACTTTTCAGTTGGCCAAGATTTCTAAAAATCCTTTCTTTGTATTGGTCTTAAGTAATATTAAAATTTTCTGAGATACTGAATTTGGGTTTTTCATTAGTTGTCACTTATAATCATCAATTAAAAGAAATAAACACTTGCAATATATCAGTCTGTGTGGAATGAATGTATACATTATACAAGTTTCACTTTTTTAATGGAATTGTGAAATAAATCAACTTTTTGATGATATTCTAATTATATGACCAGCACCTGTATATATCACAATAATCCACAAGCAGAGATGGCAAAAGTACACACATTCTTTACTCAAGTAGAAGTATAGATACTCGTGTTTAAAAATACTCAGGTAAAAGTAGAAGTACTGACTACACTTGTCTACTCAAGTAAAGAAGTATGGGCTCTGACATGTACTTAAGTCAAAAGTACCCATTACTACAACCTGTTTTAGTGTCATGCTGGTAACTGGACCTCACGTCATATCGTCAAATCTCACACTCATCCAGGCCATCCCATACACCCACAACAAATTCTGAAACAACGGATAACCCTTTTTTATGGCCATCACATTAAAAAAAGGTTTAAAACCTTAGGTGGGGGCCATGCTAAATAATGCATCTATTGAACTGCACCTTCACTTTCCTTTTCCTTTTCAGTCTCTTAATTTTCCATTATATCTATCTACATCTCACTTTTTGTGTTTACTTTTTTCATTAATTGTCTTGTACCTGTCACTTTTCCCATCAGCCATCTACTGTTATGAACAGAACTGCCTCCACCTTGTTGCAAAACAACCACCTCATTGTATTCTGTTTGCAATAACATAACATTATTTTAGTTCAATTTAAAGTATCACATTATAAGATACCCCCTCACATTGTAAAGCGCTTTGAGTGTCTAGAAAAGCGGTAGGCTATATAAAGGTAACAAATTATTAATTATTATTATTATGACCATGTGTTGTTGTTCGATCTTATAATGACTCAAATACTATAGATTCAATGAAAAAATACTTTCTAAATTGCCTAAATGTCAAAATTAGTACAACAATTATTACATTATGACAATATATTTAAAGAAAAATCCTAATACTGTATATGTTATTGAATTATCATGAGTCATATTTTTTTCCCTTACCAAAATTAACCATGGTTCATTACAGTACTTTTTTTGTCAGATTGATTACAATCAGTTTTAATTTACAACCATAGTTTTACTACACATTTCATGGTTGGATTCTAATCAGTGTAGCAAAACCACGGTTAATTTGTTGGTACCATGGTTTAACTAGTAACCATTTTTTTGGTTTAAATTTGTGTAAGGGTCAGGGGCGGACTTTACCATTAGGCAAAGGTAGGCGACTGCCTTGGGCCCCCGAAAGCCAAGGGCCCCCTAAAATGCTTTTCATATATGAGATGCGCATTAATCGCGGACACGCGAATGGTTGCTTATTATCCACGGGTGTTTATTACCACGACAACTGTCTGCGTGTCCGAGTTAAATGTGCTTCTTGTGTATCCTACGTGTAGCAAATAAAAATATTGTGCATCTGAATCTGACTGCCGCATGAGTGTGAGGTCTCTCTTTCCCAGCGAGCACACCTCTCTCTCTCTCTCTCTCTCTCTCTCTCTCAGTGTGCGTCTGCTCTGTTCTGCGAGCGGCTGAAAGGAGCTGCGCTTTCAGTTAAAACGCAGATATGTTGCTTCTATAATTTTACATACAAGTGTAGCCGAAATCACAGCACAGCTATTGTCTTTATCTTATGTGTAGCCTATTTGATTTTATCAGACAACAGCTGGATTATAAATAAGTATTTTTTTTGTGCAGATTAACATCTTGGAAGGGAGAGCTGGTTATGTAGTCTTAATGGGTCGTGTTTCAGTCACTATTTCATAGTCATGACAACAGAAACAGTAAAATATATCAATGAAAACCGTTTTATTGAGAATTTAGCTGCATAAAAATATAGTATGTGGCACAGAGAGGCAAACAAATGTAATAATAAATGTACATTTTGCATGTTCAGAAGTGAGCTGACCTGTAGTGCAGTAAATTGCTCAATGCAAAGAAAGAAATAATAGGAACCATTTCTATGTTCTTTTTTCATGTGTCTAACAGACATGAATAAGTTCTTTGAAAAACATCTATGACTTTTGACAATTTTTTCACTAATAATAAACATATATTGCATAAAGCATCCATATTTTTCAATGCCCATGTTAATTAGAGGTACAATTATGAATTATTGATTTAAGGTACATTTGGATTACCTTTACATTACATTTACCAGACGCTTTTATCCAAAGCGACTTACAGTGCATTATGTTTAATGTTTTTCAGTAATGTGTTCCCTGGGTCAAACCCACAACATGAGCTTAGATTGCCTAAACCACTGAGCCACACAGAACACATGTACTTTATCATGTAAAAATGTGCAATTTAGTTGCAATTATTCACGAGTTAACTCAGCCCTAAGTCAAAATGACAAAAATTAAATGTAGGTTTATGCTGGTAACTCATCAGTGGACTTTCCTCGTCAATATAGGCTATATTAACACTTTTGTCATTCTCACTAATTCAAGTTTTTATATGAATGAACCTCTGAAGGGAACCGATTGTCTTCAGAAAAGTTTTGATGGTATTTTCATTTTACCTGATAAAGTATCATTAATGAGCCGAGCACTGCTTTTTTACAGCCGTTACAGAGGAAACCGCTATATCTCAGACGTTCCAAAAGCACATCCTACTGGGAGAGAATGAATGTGCATTTTCAATAATCCAGTCTGAAGTTTTTGTTTAGACCAATGCAAAAATCCACCCACATAAACCCATTTTAAATAATATAATAATTTATACTTCTGACTCATCCCTTTTCTTTAAAAAAAATTGTTTAAAGGTTCAATTGTGAGGATTATAATTTTATAATTAGTTTTTTGTTAAAACTTGTATCTAAACGGTAAATTGCTATTTCGTGATCTACAACATGAAATAATAAGTGTCTGCTAAATGAGTAAATGTAAATGTAAATTAAATAATCCCATTATAACATACATAAAAAATATAGAAACATTGGACACAACTATGGGGCACCATTGTGCAACAGCAAGCATCATGATAAAAAGGAACCTCAAGGTTGATCGGGTAAATGTATGCAAATGTATAGGGCCCCATTCCTATATTTGCCTGGGGCCCCCAATTCACTAAATCCGCCCCTGGTATAAGGCAGGCAATTGCCTGGGGCCATGCATTTTAAGGGGGCCCCCCACAGCTGACCATTTGAACAATCGGAAATGTCATTATTAATAATATAACCGTCATATGGAGCAATATATCTGCATCCCCCTAGGGGGCTTCCTCTCGCATTACGCTGGATGTGTTTGGTTTTTCCTCGTGATGCGTTGGCCGCCATTTTCAAACTGGCACAGCACTTACTCATGCATTTACTATGCTATTTTAAAAATGAAAAGGACTTATCCATCTTGCAGCCAAATGCGGAAAAAAAAGCAAGAAGAGGAGGAAAAGAGGAAACATGACAGCGGTAAGTTAAGTGATGGAGATAAGATTGACTTAATGATAATTATATGACAAATTAATGTTTTTGTTGTTAATTCCGGCTTATTTTTTTTATTATTTGCTAGATGAATTACTAGTCCAATTACTAATAGGGTTACTGGGAAACAGGTTAGCTAAAGTTGCACTTAGCAGCAGCATATATTATATAGCATTTAGCTGGTATTAATATAAGCTGCAGTAGAATAGGTGGTACCGGGAAAGACGCGCACATCCCCACTTGGCAAGTTTCGGTACTGTGTCTTGCTGCAAGTGGGGAGCTCACAAAACAATATAAATAAATATCATTACATTTACTTAGTTGACATTATTTATTTAGCTCTTCTACATTAAATTAGTTGAGTTAACATAATTAGTTTTCAGCTAACGACGAACTAATAGTTAATACATTTTAAATTAAATTAAAATGCTAATCATATATTTCTGCATAAAGGAGCATTACTTAAGTTCCTTTCACCACCACCACCACCACCTCAGGCAGATACCCCAGTCCCTCCTCCTGACAGTGAAAATGGTATGTTCAGTGTCAGATATAGTGTTATTTATTATATCAATACATTTACTTACATTATCCAACTCTTCTATTAAATTAGTTAACATAGCTAGTTGATAAACTAATAATAAATAATAAATTAAGATGCTAACCATATATTTATATAAATAGAAGCATTGCTTAAGTCCCTATCACCACTGCCTCAGACAGAAGATACCCCAGTCCATCCTCCTGACAGTGAATAATTTATTAAATATTCAATATTGCTTTGATTAAAGTGATATTAATCTTTAACTTATGATTTATATTTATTAACGACTCGTCCAGCGACCATTAACATCAGTATATCTTTAACAATTTTGTTTATCTTGCTTCGTGGCCAACGATAAGACAAAAAAATTTGTAGCCTACTTTATCAAATTTGAGCTAGGTAACACGATCTTTGGCATATAGTTTAAAACTTGAAAATCATACAGCCCAAGACATCATTCTTTAAAAATGAAACAAGGTTTATTTGCTAACTGTTATTCTACAATACATGGACTACACTTAATAATACACACATAAACATACGCACACACATATCAGGAGTTTTGCGGTTAGAAGAAAGTTTAAAGCTAGCACTCTTTTGCAATCTTGTAACTTTAACTAGAGGAAGATCACAGCAGATAACTTTGCTATCTTTACTGCATACAGATCAATTCATCAGTTCAGTAGGAATAGAGATTTATTTGGTCTACTTGCTTTAAGTTGAGCTGGCCGCAGATCTTGTCGTTTCTGCGTGTATCCTGGAAACCTCCGGCTGCTGACATCATTGCGTGGGTCACTGGGGAAACCCTCTTGTGATTGGCGGTTGCCTGGTTCCTTTGTGACGCGATGACATTGTTAAGATGCTTGCTTTAAGTTGTTACAGCTTTGATGAAGTTTTGAGTTCTTTACATGGTCAGCCTGATGGTAAGGTGGTGATCGAGCGCTTTCAGCGCAATCAGTGAAGACGAAGCCGAAACTTCCAGCAAATCGGCAAGCAGCGAGTGAGAAGAAAAAGCCTAAGCTAAAAGCTTTTGTTTTCCATTTTAAACGGCTCGATTTGGGTCCACCCACGGGCGGCTTTCCCAATCAGATTGTTCTTGTGGGGCAGAGCCCCACCAAATTGTTCCTTTTGGACATACCTAACCTATTCTGTGATCTTCCCTGTGGAGAATTCTAAGAGTTTAATACTTATTTAAAGTGTTATCACATGCTTACCCATTTATAATAGCACCAAATCTGTTGCACCACTGATTTATATATATCACGACCATCTGTATGAGACTAAATACTATTTATAACTTTACAGGGAACAGTAATACACTGATCTAGAAACAGTGTTCCTGTGGCTCAGTGGTAGAGCATTGCGTTAGCAGCGCAAAGGTCATGGGTTCAATCCCCAGGGAACACACATACTGACAATAAATGTATAGCCTGAATGCACTGTAAGTCGCTTTGGATAAAAGCTTCCGTTAAATGCATAAATGTAAATTCATAGGTTAATAAAAATACCATAGGTTCCACTACACAGCAAGCTTATACAAGACATGAAATACAACCGTAATATATATTGTGTCTTGAGTATGTTGCTATAATAGTAGCAGTAATTATTAATTGTCTTTTAGCATAAAGTCCATAACAGTTTGCTCGTTCTTTGTCTGCTCCAGGAGATTAACAAAGAAACGGTTCCTATAGACTTCAGAGGACGAAAGGGCTTTTCAGGGGTCAGGAGGTCATTTCCTGTGGAGGTCTGGGGAGCGTCTGCATCAACGTATATCCCTCGTTGTTGATTAAATCATAAATTTAGGCGTTAAACGATCAGGGAATCCCGGGAGTGTCTGTCGCTTTAACATTTTCCAGATGCACCGTTATTTGTACTGTTGCTTTACTCTCCCGTTATTTATGGTAAGCCAGTCAGGAACAACATTTAAGTTATGTTTCTAAGTGGATCTGGGAGCAAAGGTCAGTTATTAGCTCACTCAAGGATGTGGCTCTATAAATCTCTCCCTTCCTGTGTCTTTTACAGAGATTAGCAAAGGGGTCATCCAGATGGAGCGGCGCCACTATTGGAGTTGGTTGATTTTTTATGACTCGCAAATGTTAGACAAAATAACCTTATCGTGTTTTTTGATGTGTCAGAGTGCATGCTAAAGTGTGAGAGTGCATGCTAAAGCCTGTCCACTCAAGTGCTACACATCCCCCTTTGGCTTGGTGATGTTCCCGATGGAACATCGGCGGGCACTGGAACAAGAGGCAGAGAGAACAGGCACACACAAGACACAAACAACATCTCCATCACTGACTGAATCCTGGTGTAGGGTAATTTGGGAATGAACAGGTTAGAAACTTGAGAAGACGTAGGGATGCATTGTTTAGGATTTTTTTTTGTAATTGGATTTTTGATTGGTTAAATTGTCAGGGGTTCGACAAGGCAGTATAGGCATGATCTTAATCAGGTTGGTTGAGTTCTCGGGTTCAGGTTCTTGGTCGGTTTTATCACGTCGGAAAAGGCGCGGGATGCCTGACGTGCATTTGTTGAAAGACTCTTGAACGGCGTTCACTCGCTTGTGTAGGAGGAAGGCCAGTGTCAAAGTCACCACGTATCCTACAATAGTAGAGATGCAAAGCGCTGTGTCAGCGGCAGACCAAGACCAAATAATTAGCGCGCCAGCAGGCGGAAGTCGAGCGATAGCTTCTAAAGCTGTGTCAACAGGTGTCAAATCAATAAGTTGCGTTCCTTCCTCCTTGATTCTTTCTTCCAATTCTGGATCAAGGACAAAGGAATGCTGTTTGAAGAAGGGTGAGATTTCGATTTCAGCCTGGTACTCATCATCGCTAAGGTGATGCAATGCTAAATCGTCAATATGGAGGATCGAGCCCTAAGGGAAAGTGATCCATAAAGTTTGGTTGGGCAGAATAATGTGCGTGGCAGTGTCGTGTTGATCGTATGTGAGGGTAGCTGATCACGCTGGGGTGTTGACCAGCCACCGGTTTCCGATGATTTCGGCATGTGTTACCTCAACTTGAGAATGTGGTGTCGCTTCGACAGGGCAGCTAGTGTTGGGTCTAATGGATTCTAGGCCGCAGATGCCCTCTGTATTATCGTGTACGAAGGGTTTATTCGGGCAGAGGAAGTGAATGTCCTTAGTAAGCGTACACATCTTTAGGTTTGGGGCCAGATACAACTGCTCGTTGTTATCATGATACGCAACGACTTCAGGAGTGTGGATTTTGACATAGGTGTTCCCTTGCCAAAATCCCACATTCACAATGTCTTTAAGCCGATAAATAATATTAGCATTGATAATGGGCAAACTGAGAAGAAATGCCAAGTCGCCTGCTTTCGGGTCTACGTACAAGGGAATAGCGCTACCCAGTGAAAAGGCAAGATGGGTTTGGATGGGACTAGCGGGGCCTGCAGTGGCCGATGTTAGGATGGTTTGGACAAGGCTAAGAGGTATCACGTAATGTGGAATCCTACTCATTGCTAAGTTGTTGATCAAGAAACTTACTTCACGTAGCATGTCGGTCATGATTTGACAAGTTGCCTTGATCGGTTGACAACGGTTCTCACAACAAGTTACGACGACTTTATTGAAGGGAGTCCATCTCAATTTCAGGGCCTGGATTCAAGGATTGGTTAAGGGAGTTCTCTGATGAGGGGACTAGAGGGGAAAGGAGATTATAGTGAGGGAGGAAAAAGGAAAAACACCTTTTTCAGAATTTTTTTTTATAGTGAGACGAGAAAAAAATTTATAATAAAAACAAAAAAACAAAAAAAACAAAGAGAACGAATGAGGTGAGGCCGTAAACGAATATCACATGTGTGGAGTACCTCCTCTCTACTAGAGGTTGGTCCTAGCAGTGCAGCGGAGGAGAGATTACGTGTTGTGTCTAAGCAAGGATGCTATATGTTTTCCTAAAACGACAGTACTTATGTTTGTGTGGTGTAGAGCATAGGTGTAGAGTGGTGTAGAGCAAATATTACAAATGTAATATTTCTGTAAAGGCTAGGAACAGGAAAATGGGCAGTTCCATAGAATGACCCTAATAAAACATTAGGCTATTTTGCCCATTGCCCGTTATAGCTGAACTAACATGATATAGAAAGGTGCAAAATGGATTTAATTACAGTGTAATTACTGGGAATATTTTGAATAGCCTAAAAAATAAAAATTAGGTAAAACATTAGCCTACTGGTGTGTTAACCCCCACCCCACCTCCTGTGCCCCCTCAAAAATAATAACTGCATGATGCTCCTGATTTTGAGTGATGATAGTAATTTAGTTTAGTAGTTTACAGTAGACTATTATTACTCATATTGCTGCTACTGCTAAGAGTTGCTAGCGGTTTAATTCTTAACTAAGAAAACAAACACAAAACTACAGCCTATTTACAAATGAAACTGACCTGAACTTGAAGTCATGAACAGGTCAGTAATTGTACCTCTCTGATCCACTCTATTCTGGAGTTTCTTGCATTGATTACTCTGGTAGAAAACTTTTGGCATTTCGAATCGCGAGCCGAATCGCGTTGCCAGTCAACGGTTCATGATATAAGATTTGTTATCGAATGGTGATCCACCAAAACTAAAGTAACGAGCCTGGTTTGAAAATGTAAGAAGTAGAAAGTACAGATATTTGTGTAAAAATGTAAGAAGTAAAAAGTAGTCAGATAAATAAATAGTGAAGTAAAGTACTAATACCAGAAAAATATACATAAGTACAGTAACAAAGTATTTGTACTTCGTTACTTCCCATCTCTGTCCACAAGTATTCCAAATGAAACTAGTTCATCAATTAATGTTTTGTAAAGAGAAAAGATTTATGTTTATAAGACATAAATCCATCATTAAGGCGTTTTAAATTTAAACTGTTACTTCTGGTCAAAACAATCCATAATAACGCCTCTCTCCTGATTCAGACAAGTTTTTCTATTTATGTATTTATTTTACAAGAGGAAACAGTATTAAAGATAAAGGACTAGTATTTTTGTTTTAGAGTAAAACATGTCTTGATTGTGAATTTGTTAATAACAAATACAGTGTTTCGCTTCACAAAACATTACTGGATTTGTGTGGATTATTGTAATGTTTTTATCAGCTGTTTGGACTCCCATTCTGACGGCACCTATTGACTACAGATGATCCATTAGTGAGCAATTGATGTGATGCTACATTTCTCCAAATTTGTTCCAATAAAGAAACAAATTCATCTACTCGGATGGCCTGAGAATGAGTACATTTTCAGCAAATTAAAATGTTTGGATGAACCATTGCTTGAAGGACCTGCTTAATGAAGAAAAAAGTAATCTTAATCTTCTCTACATATCACCTCTGCTCTCCTTATTTAAAAAAACTTACATTTGTATTGATGCTAAAACGTACAATTTAGATATATTTCAATGCTTAAAACATACATATCAATACGTATTTTTAGCTAAAAAACGTACAAATATTTATGTATCTTTTAAATCATTAGGATATTCATATCAATGCATTTTTATCATTTTATCAATAAGCGATTTAGATTTTTAGGCCCCTTTACCTACTCCCAAACCTAAATCTACCCATTTTACAGCGAATATGCATTTTTATCATTTTATCAATAACGTTAAGCGATTTAGATTTGTAGGCCCCTTAACCTACCCCCAAACCTAAATCTACCCAGTTTATAGCAATATATAAAAGGATGTAAAACGCAACTGACCGAAAAATGCAGGGAAAAAAACGTTTTAGTAACGTTTTTATAGTCGCTAATCCCACTCCTACATCTAAACCTAAACATAGCTATTTCTGTAAGTTACAGTATAAGAAAAACATGACAGACAGATAAATGCAATAATTTTTTTATTGCAAAAATGTCAAAAGCAGTACCAAAAGTAATCCAAATGACGATGCGTTGCAGTCGCAGTCTTCTCTGGCGGAATACAGTTGGTTTGTGTGAGGTGCAGAGCAGAATTTATGATCGTTTGATTATCCTGCCGTAAAACATGTCGCTACAAGCGGCAACATTTGAAATCGTAACGAGCGGGTGGGCTTTGCCGTTTACGGTCGCTGGATAACTTGCTGCTCGGGATGGGAGATGAAGATTTTGGATTTGGGCCTCACAGTCGTATGGATTAAAGTGCACAAATAACATAGTTTTCATGTCATAATTTTGTTGCAGTTTTGGTGTTTTTTATAGTTCTATTGTCAGTCACAGCATGTCGGAGAAAATGCTTTTTGTGGCACACGGCAAACATGACAAGTAAAGGTTAAATGATTTCAAATGTTATTTATTTTAAGGTTTAAAGTTAATTTGTGTTTAATATTATTTAAAGTTAGGCCTTTTATTGGAAACAATCTGGCCGCAGAAATCACACAACAAAACGAAATGTTATTTCATATTGAGTAAACAATTTAATGATGCAATTGGAAACAAGGTCATTTATATGACAACTAAAAACAGATAATAATAAAATGAATCCCGCGATTTCAATATTCATAAGGATTAATTTTTAGATGCCATCGATACGTCAGTTTTGTATGTTTACATGCTGAAAATACATCAGTATTGTTTTAGTGCCTGTAAAAAAAACAAGTAAATGTACGTTTTATAGATCCACATTTTACGTAAAATACATACAAATTATCATGAGATCACGTTGGAATATTGTTGGCTCTGTGGCAAATTGCTTATATTCTTTATGTTCCTCTATTGCAAGTCCCTTTGAATAAAAGCTTCGGCTAAATGCAAATGTAAAAATTGTTTAATATTTCATCTGGCATTTTAAGATTTTGATGGGGGTTTGAAAATGCACTACATAACAGGAATGACCCTATTGATATTTCATGTACATAACCAGTGCATGTGATACTAGCATGTTGGCTTTCCTCCATCTGTTTTATCTGGTTGTCTTTGAGAAAACCTCATTGTATCCTCAGGCAGAGGCCTTTGTTTTGAGCATGGAGAGAGGCCACTAATTGAGTGAGAAGTGCTGCGTGTGTTGTATCTGCTAAGATCATGAGAGAGCTGGGTAATTTACATCTGTCAAAAGCTCGCCTATGAACCTGACGTAACCCCATCATCTCTCCCTGTCATCAGCACTAGTCTAATTAGATCAACAACATTAAGAGTCTGCTAATATGCATCAAGATGATTCCTTTCGTTTTGATGTATGCTGATTCACTCCGCTGCCTCTGCATTCTCTTTTTAATGAAACCCGCTATTTATTCTCCCTAAACATGCCAAACACAATATTCATTAGCAGCACAATGTACCTGTAGGCTTCTTCAGTTTACAAGTGCTGTCTTTTATTAATTAAATAAATAAGTCTATTTTTTATAATTATTTATGTGCACTCAGTATTGGCTTACTAGGAGTGGATGCATAATGTATTTGCTTACATGGGAGAACAAGGGAAAAGGCGCCACACTTACAGGCATATCATGCCTCTTTAATGCAGCTACCTTCTCATTTCCATGGCAGCTTCTTGCTTTAAAACTTCTCGAGGGTGTAATTCATGCCCTCATTAGCACAGCCGAGTAAATCTTTCTTGTTTAAACACATTATGTTGCTTGTATCTCTTTCAAAACGTTTCTTTCAGTGGGAAAAATAATATGCCTTTTGATGAGCTATGGTTCATATGATGTTTTAATGTCCCTCTCTTTTGTTTGCTTGATGACATTGAAGTGACAGTATGTATTTTTTTTATTTATTTTTTACTCTTTTAGATACTTATTACTAAAGCAGATAACAACCATAGATGGAAGATAGATTAACACACCCACCGGCTTGTTGGTTATTGTCTCCAGGCCAGCAGGAGGCCCTGATTAGCTACAGAAAATCATATTTTTTCATATTTTTTTATTTAAAAAATTGACATTTATTTATATAGCTATAAAAAATTGGCATTTATTTGTGTATGTTTGTTATATATGTTACGTATGTATTTATTTATTTTTATCAAATTGCTATTTATGATTGGGATGCACCAATATTAAAATGATGGGGGATTTAATAAGCTGATATTTTCATGTTGTGGACAATAAATTAAAAGTGGTTTATATACAATTTAAAATAATAATAAACAATTATTAACATACAGTATATATGTATATATATATGTTTTTTTGTTTTTTTTTTTGTAAATACTATAAACTATTTTTAATGCTATGTGAATTTAGGCATCTAAATATTATAATGTACACTGTGAACAGCAGATATTCGTTTGAGATTCATACTGTATATGCATTTATTTTATATAAAGCAATGGACACAATGTGCATAACAAAAGGTATTATATTTATCAGCCCAGGGCATGTCAGTGGCATAATCTGTCTCTGGCTATAGCAAGATAGCAAAAACAACAACCAGTCACAAGAGCCCACGTCGGCATTCCTCTGAAGAAATATTCAGATGGGATTAGTTTTATATGGGTAGGTGGGGTCATGTAATAATTACCAAAGCGTGTGTGTAATTGTAATACCACCCGAGTCACCCTTGTCAGTAATTTTCAGAGGTTTTACAGACCATGCACTCCAGTGCCAGTTATGATTACAGTGTATTTTACCTTCAATAAAATGTGAAGAAATGAGCATAGGTAAAAGCAATCTTATACAAGCTGACATGCTGGTAAAGCCTGTGAGTCTCCATGGCCAGTGTCTAGCCCAGGGCTGTCCAAACTCGGTCCTGGAAGGGCCGGTGTCTTGCAGAGTTGAGCTCCAAACCTAATTAAACAAACCTGAAGCAGCTAATCAAGCTCTTACTAGGCATACTACACTGACCAAAATTATAAACGCAAAACACTTTTGTTTTTGCCCCCATTTTTCATGAGCTGAACTCAAAGATCTAAGACTTTTTCTATGTTCACAAAAGGGCTATTTCTCTCAAATATTGTTCACAAATATGTCTAAATCTGTGTTAATGAGCACTTCTTCTTTGCCGAGATAATCCATCCACCTCAGGTGTGGCATATCAAGATGCTGATTAGACAGCATGATTATTGCACATGTGTGACTTAGGCTGGCCACAATGAAAGGCCACTCTAAAATGTGCAGTTTTATCACACAGCACAAGGCCACAGATGTCGCAAGTTTTGAGGGAGCGTGCAATTGGCATGCTGACTGCAGGAATGTCCACCAGAGCTGTTGCCCGTAAATTGAATGCTCATTCCTCTACCATAAGCCATCTCCAAAGGCGTTTCAGAGAATTTGGCAGTACATTCAACCGGCCTCACAACCGCAGACCACGTGTAACCACACCAGCCCAGGACCTCCACATCCAGCATCTTCACCTCCAAAATCGTCTGAGACCAGCCACCCAGACAGCTGCTGCAACAATCGGTTTGCATAACCAAAGAATTCCTGCAGAAACTGTATCAGGGAAGCTCATCAGCATACTCGTTGTCCTCATCGGGGTCTCGACCTGACTACAATTTGTTGTCATAACCAACTTGAGTGGGCAAATGCTCACATTCGATGCCGTCTGGCACTTTGGAGAGATGTTCTCATCACGGATGAATCCCGGTTTTCACTGTAGCCCTGTACATGGCAGACAGCGTGTATGGCATTGTGTGGGTGAGCGGTTTGCTGATGTCAACGTTGTGGATCGAGTGGCCCATGGGGTTATGGTATGGGCAGGCATTTGTTATAGACAACAAACACAGGAATATTGATGTCATTTTGAATGCACAGAGATACCGTGACGAGATCCTGAGGCCCAATGCTTTGCCATTCATTCACGACCATCACCTCATGTTGCAGCATAATAATTAGGGTTAGGTACCGAAACCCAGTACCAATATGGCACCGGTACCATGTAACCGGTATGTACTAGAACTGAATCAGAATGCAGATTTTGGTGCCATGCCTGAGCGATCGGTTGAAATATCTGTCCTTTGTTTCTCCGAAATAAGAAGCATCATCACCAGCACCGTACGTGAAAAATTATTTACCGACTGAGAAAATGCAAGTAAACTCAATTCGGAAAGCTCTAATAATACTTGTCCTACAAATCTTTGCAGTAACGCGAGTGTGTTGTTTTCTCATTCGACTTAAAAGCACAACTCGGGAAATGAGAGCATCCGAGGAGCACGTGAATGCAGTAATTACACTTGCTCTGACGGCAGCATGTAGGCTTCCATTTACTAGCTAAGCTACTACTACTCCATAGGCTACTAATAAATTGATTAGCAATGGATTATAAATATACTTAATTATTATGAAAGTAAAAGAGATGGCCTGAATAACACAGATAAACTATACATTGTCATAGTCAAGTGTTTATTGTATTTATCATTCAAAATGTTTTTTTTATCTTCTGTTTACTCAGTTACAGCAATAACAATGCCTTCATCCATATTCCTGGAGCTTCATGAGTTCCGCAACTTCTATGACTGGATATGTGGATTTTCTGTGCGAGGGCGCCCTCTGAGCAGTATGAATGAAAAAGACACCCCTAAGGAACCTGTGCAATTATCATGCTGTCTATTCAGCATCTTGATTGCCACACTGTGAGTGGATGGATTACTCGGCAAAGGAGAAGTGCTCACTAACACAGATTTGACAAATTTGGCAATATTTGAGAGAAATAGGCCTTTTGTGCATAGAAAAAGTCTTGATCTTTAGTTCAGCTGAAAAATGGGGCAAAAACAAAAGTGTTGCGTTTATAATTTTGGTCAGTTAGAAACTAGCATGTGTGTTAAGCAAGTTACTACTGAAGGACACCAGCTCTCCAGACCAGTTTGGACAGTCCTGGGTCTCATTTATAAAACTCTCAGTAGATTTACTAAGAGTGTATGAAGGCACAAAAGCTTGATTTTTTGTACACACAAAAGTTTTGATTAAAACCAGCAATGAACCTGCCCAAAATTCCCTTTATAAATCACATAAGGGAAATTGTGCGTATACGTCTACCCCGTCTCCTCCAAGAAATCACCAATTATTACAATGCCTAGTTTTAAGCATAACCTCATCTAAATTCCCAGCATAGCTATTCCATCTGTGTGACACCATGTTTAACCTGTCAAATCAAAACATTAAGGAAATATGAGATATGGACATAAAGATTTTTGCCAAAGGTTTTTTTTTTTTTTTTTGCTAAAAGTGATCCAATACTTGTTATGTTTGAATAAATTTATCAAAACATACATAAAAACAAAACAAAAATAGTTGCTCTCATTCTTTTACTCTGGTCATATGTATTTCAATTTTTTTAAACAATTCTAATCAAATTAAATTTAGTTTTTGTATGACCATAAGCTGAACATCTATTTTTAGTAGAAAGATTCAATAGGCCTAAATTTTTTTGCAGTGTAAATACAATTTTGACTTGCGAATCTGAAAGTATTTAAACAGGAAATGTGCAAATCTTACACCATTTTCCTTTTTACTCAAATACAGTGGTATTTTTAATAAAGTTTTGGAGAAGCCTTACAGACATCAACGTCCGTAGCTGTGGGTGTACAGTAAGATATTTTCATGTCCTATTCAAACCGGATAATGGACTGACCATCGACCACCATAGCTGTTCCGTCATAATATGGAGCACATCTTCATTGTTCTCGGAAGAAAAACAATCCTCGTAACATGAGATCCAGTTTAGATTAAAAATTATTTATTGTGCACCTATAAACTCCTTCTATAAAACAGACTGAAAAGGATCAAATGCATCCACTCACTATGTCTAAATTTAATTTTGTTAATTTGCATCTTTTTGTAATTTGTGCTTAATGAGGGCGCCAATTAATCGAATCGATTGATGTCATATCAGTAGCCGGTTCTGAATGAAAATCCATCCCCTGCTTTACACAATTTAATACACAAGGCCGTAGTTCACTGAAAAGCTATGCAATATCGCGTTCATAATTGCAGATGATTTAATTGCACGATTATTAAATAGAAGAACTCGTTCTGTGATAATGACAGCTATTTGTGTAGCTTCTCTGTGAACTACGGCTCCACTTGAAAGCATGTGAAAATAATACCACATTTAATAACATGTTTTTACTTCAAACCCACTTCATAACGTCAGTCGAGTGTTTGAAATAAATCCCCTGTGAGATGATGTGGCTTCTTACACAGAATAAGGCACGCAACATATTGCATGGTATCCTAAGCAATGATAAAGGCTATGTCGATTAGAATTGAGTTATTATATACTTTATTATAATGAAAATTATAATAATTATAAGAAGAACTCAGATAAATCATATATTGTCGTAGTCCTGTGTTTATTAGTCATGTTGAATGTCCTGTGTTTTTTAGTCACTTTGAATCAATGAAAGCAGTTAAATCTTCTGTTTATTCGTCCGCATCAATACTTAGATCACTACTTAGATTGCATCGGTTTCTTCTTCAGGGTTTATTTTGAGTAAACTTATCACTGCATCTAAACCAACAACATGTTTATTAGATCATGTACCCACTAAATTATTGAAAGAGTTGTTACCTGTAGCAGAAGAACCGCTTCGCAATTTTATTAACTCCTCGTTATCTTTAGGTCACGTTCCAAAACCATTCAACCTGGCGGTTATTAAGCCTCTTATTAAGAAACCAAAACTAGATCCTTGTGAACTGGCAAATTACAGGCCTATTTCAAATCTTCTGTTTATGTCAACATTTTTAGAAAAAGTTGTGTCTGCTCAATTGTGCTCCTTCTTGCAAAAAAAAAATATATCTATGAAGAATTTCAGTCAGGTTTTAGGCCCCGCCATAGCACAGAAACTGCACTTGTTAAAATTACAAATGACTTACTTCTTGCGTCAGACCAAGGCTGCATCTCGCTGCTAGTTTTACTTGATCTTAGTGCTGCGTTCGGCACTATAGATCATGACGTACTCAAAGATAGATTACAAAACTATACAGGTATTCAAGGGCAGGCTTTAAGATGGTTTAGATCCTACCTGTCCGATCACTACCACTTTGTTTATTTAAACGGGAAGGCATCTCAATTATCACCAGTTAAGTTTGGAGTACCACAATGATCTGGTCAGGTATATCACTAGTATATACTTCCTAGGTCCTCTGCTATTTTCATTATACATGTTGCCCCTTGGTAATATTATTAGAAAATACGGGATTAGTTTCCATTGTTATGCTGATGACACTAAACTATATATCTCATCAAGACCAGATGCAAACTTCTAAAATCTAACAGGGTGTGTTAAAAATATAAAAGATTGGATGACCAATAATTTTCTCCTATTCAATTCAGATAACAGATATTACTTATTGGACATAAAAACAGTACACAGAAAATCTTGGAAAATTTGTATAATGGATGTAGTTACTTCCTCTACATCAAAAACATGGGATATGCTATATTAGACAGCAACCTACTTTTGAAAATCATTTCCCATGTTACAAAACCAATTTTCTCTTAGAAACTGCCAAGCTCGGAAATGTTCTTCAGAAACATAGTTCATGACAGACCTCTAGATGGACTATTGTTACTTAGGTGGTTGTTGCATCTTCAATAAACAAGACAGATATAAAAATGCTGCGGCTAGAGTCCTTACAGGTCAAGAAAATAGATCATATTACTCCAATTTTAAGTCTCTGCACTGCTCTATTAAGTTTGTATCAGTTACCAGTGGTGGTCAGTAACGAAGTAAGGTAATTCATTTGTACTTAACATTTTTAAGTATCTGTACTTATGGAGGTATTATTTTGTAACTTTTACTTTTACTTCACTACATTCCAAACATAAGATGTACTTTTTACTTCCATTTCTACAGTTACTCTTAAAAATCACGTGTCCGAGACGCAGAAGCCGGGTTTATTCATGCTATATTCTTTTAGAACTTTCAATCGGTTCGCAGCAACAAACATTCACCGAATTGGTGATCCGATGCAGCTGTTTCGAGTGAACTCACTGATCATGAACCGTTAGAGCGAGTCCAGTGAACTGAATCACAAGTAAAGAACCGGAAGTACGTGAACGCGTGCGCGCGCAACTGATGCTGCGAAAAGTAAGTTACTAATGTTGAATTTAGGATTAATTATTGTAATGAAAATCTTCCAAAACTGTCAGTTTGTTTGTGAACTATCTGCTGAAGGGTGACATAAGCCCACTGAAATCTTGAATGCAGACAGATCTGGCAGTGTCTCTATGTTTTAGTCAAAAAACTATGTTTTAGTATTAAAATAACACAGTAAATAAAAAAACTGCACGTTCATATTCCCCGCTCTGACGTTGCAGTTTTATTAAAAGACGCATTTACTATGTGAGTCTATTTTTTAGTTCAACAGTATAATTTTTTATATTGTTTGATCAACAGCCGATAGACAGATATGAATGTTTATTCATAACCTCTGAAAAAAGTAAATATTGTTACCTGATACTAACTGTCTAGCTAACAAGCTGCTGGTGCTATTGAGGAAATTTTTAATGAAATCCAAATATTTTTATTCAACCACTAGATAGATTACATCTGAGGTAAAAAGGAAAGTGGATGTCAGAACTGCATCAGTAATTTCAGAGTGGGAAGTGATGCCCTCTGGGGAATTTGGACAGGAAGTTTTTACTCACAGACAAGGTTTGAGAAGAAAAAAATCTTAGAAATAATTATAAATCCTTTATGTTCTTCCTAATTCAGGCCTAATTCTCATGTCATATATAACTGCGCAAACAACAAGCTTTAAAACACTTTATTCTTACTGGTGTAAATTAGAGTCAAATCTGTTTTCTCTCATACATCCTTAGCTTCCAGGAACATTACTACATCACTCTCATCACGTAGTCCAAATCAACAACAAAAATATATTATCTTGACTCCAAAGTGGTTATTTTGAAAATCATATTACAGTAGGATTATAAAAATATGTCTAATATAAAATTAAATTAAGTAGTCTATATAAAATTGGAAAATAATTTTACAGTCTTTTTTCTGTACATCAAAAAACTGTACTTTTGCTACCTAAAATTGAAAAAGTACTTTCACTTTCTGGAGTAATATTTTATTATAGTATCGTACTTTTATCAAGTACTTGATTTGTGTACTTTCCACCACTGTCAGTTACAAATATTATTACTTGCCTATAAGGCCCTAAATTATTTAGCTCCTGCATACCCAACTAATCTTATATCACGCTACAATCCAACCCACTCCCTAAGGTTGCAAAACTCTGGACTCTCGGTAGTACCTAGGATAGCAAATTCCACTAAAGGAGGTAGAACTTTTTAATTTTTGTCTCCCAAACTCTGGAATAGCCTTCCTGATAACGTTTGGGGTTCAGACACACTCTCTCTATTTAAATCTAGATTAAAGACACATCTCTTTAGCCAAGCATTCATAGAATGCATCTCACAATCTTATACTGCCGGTATATCTGATCAAATGCACATTATTATGCTTTAGCCTGAGTTGAAGAGATAATTTAATCCAGGGTTGTTCCTGGATGGAACAACTGCTACGATAATTGTCTTTATTTGTTTCTCTGTTTCTGCCACAGGATTAACATCCCTTGGTTTACGTGCTTAACTCAGAGTCAACCTACTCAGAGTTGAGTAAACAAACTCAGTTCAGCTGTTCTGTAACCGAAAACTCAGAGTATCCCATCTCAGAGTAAGTCAACTCAGAGTTCAAGTTTAAACTCAGAGTTGGTTGAACCTCCTTATTGAAACAGGCCCCTAGTCTAGCCCATAGGCCCTGTAGCTATCATTGTCTGTCAAGCACTCATAGTCTCTCAAGTGAACACTAACCAACGACCAATGCACTTCACAGCTTTTTACAGGGACAACACTAACCTCTGAGTATTGATTTATGGGGGTTTTCTCAAGTTTAGCATATTTTTCATGTTTTGTGTTATTGTGTGTTTGCTCAGAGTGCTTTTGATAATGAAAAGATGCTACATGATGATATTCCAACCTTGCGTAGTACTTGAATTGATTTGAATTAATATTGAACTCCAATGCATAACAAATAAAAAGTGTATATATAGACATTATTTTCTTTAATTTCAAGACAATTTTTTTAATACTAAAGGCTACTTTTTTTCGAGATTCGAGATAAAAAAACTTTATTTTCAATCAACCACTTGATTAAGTAAAAGGCTCATATATACACAATACAAAAAAACACAAAACAACCAAACCACAATTAATCCACAAAAACACCTCTAATATAAATAATAACAAAGCTAAGATACAAGATCCTGACAAAACTGCTTGGCCTTATTTAGAATATAAATTGCAGTAGAAATAAAATTACTATAATTATAATTACTATGAGCCTTCTGTCACGGTACACAGGGAACGGAGGAGCGAGGGAAACGAGGAGTTATTCAGAACAAGAATATTTAATACTATAAAATATGGAAGACAGATACAACAACAGTCAGGAAACATGGGGCAGAACACACTATAAATAGACAACTAACGAGGGGAAAACAAGACACACCTGCTGGAACATAATCAAAACACAGCTGGGACTTAATGAACAGAATGGGGACCAAATGAGAACAGGAAAAACCAAATAAGGACATGGAAACACATGGGGAACAAGACACATGTGACACATCCCTTCTGGCCAATGGAGTTCTAAACTGACAACATGATGGGAGAAGCTGAAAGAAACAATGCAAAGGATGAGAGGGGTCAGTAACAATAAAAACTGCTTTCCTCTTTACAGCACAGTTATAGATATCTAAAAGTTGAGTCTGTGGGTACCCAATGATTTTAGATGCCTGCCTGATTACTCTTTATATATATTTGTTCTTCTTTTCAGCTGAAAGAAAGTAAAACCAAGAAACAATATTAAAGGTTATAACTGATTCCACAAATGACCGATACGCTACTATTGAGATGTATTGTCTACATTGAAGCTCTTTAAACTTCTCAAAAGAGATAATCACTGTTGTGGTTTCATAAAGAGACCATTTGCCTGCTGTGTAAAAGATAAATGCCTATCAATCTCAGTGGCCAAATAAGTAAAGGTCTCAACCTGCTCCACTACCAGCCCCCCAGCTTAAGTGGTTCAGATAAAGGGTGATCAATGTTAAGAAAACGAAACCTCCCACAACACGACTCTTTAGTCTTAATTGTATTTAACTGCAGCAAATTATATTGGAACCAGAGGACCATAGAATCAACCAATTACCTATAAGTAACGAGGGATTGCTCATCACTCATACAAGCCACCAAGCCATGTCATCAGCATATTTTAAAAGTGACATACCATTGATGTCACACCTGATTTCGTTCATATATAGAAAATAAAATAGGCAATAACACAGCCTTGTGGAACCCCTGAATTCACAATAATATACCTGACATGTTGAGGTCTATATTTTAAAAACCCTTAATCCATAGCACAGGACTTGAATTAACCTTTAGTCTGGAGGCGATCCAATACTATGTTTACTGTTTTAAAGGTGCACTGTGTAATATTTAGGATAATCTATAGACAGAAATGCAATATAATATACATAACTACGTTTTCAGAGGAGTATAAAGACCTTACTTAATGAACTGTTATGTTTGTATTACCTTAGAATGAGCGATTTATAACTACATATACCGCGGGTCCCCTCACATGGAAGTTGCCATCATGTTTCTACAGTAGCCCTAAACGGACAAACTGCTCTACAGAGCGCGTATCGTCACTATGTTGTTCTCGCGAAAAAACACTGACACAATGATGAACAAATAACAGTAATATTCGCAATGACATCGTTTATTGAATAATTAAGTAAATATAATTCCTTAATTTACCTTTGTAAAGAAACCTCATTGCTCTCTGCGGTCTCAGACGACGCCATCTTAGCCCTGTATCGGCCACCGTAGCTTCGCAAACTCAACCGCTAGATGCCGCCAAAAACTACACACTGCACCTTTAAAAGCAGATGTGAATTTGAAAGGTCTAGGTGTCTAGTCACTGTTGTAAGGGTAACATATAATATACTGTATAAATATTTATAAGGGAAACAGGTCAATTTAGCTCAAAGGGAATCATTAATGATTTTATAGGAAATTTGAACAGACTCACTGTTTCACGGCGATTCACTGAACAAGCCGTATAACAAACTCTGCATTGGATATTAAAATCCCAAAATATAGTGAAAACACTATTAAATAGCACAGTAACAACATCGACAGATTAAGACATTAACTTGTGAGCACAAAACACAAGATACTTCTCTTTTCAATATAAATAAGATTTTATTTATATAAATCTAAGACATGTAAACTAATCTACACATGAACACAAGCATTCACAAATTCACACGTTGCAGAGAGAGAGAAAGTGAGGAAAGGATTAGTTTAAGAGAATGGAAATGTGATATCCCACGTTTACAGTAATGTGTGCAATTGCATAGACCTGAACAACCATCAATCACTCATTTAACACTCGCATTGAGTTTTTCAATGAGGCTAAAATCTATATAAAAAATACACCAGCTCAGCAAGAATCTAGGGTTTGTACTTGCGTAGCTTTTGTGTTTAAGGATTCCATTTTGTCGTCCATCTTTGCTGAAAAGGGTTTCTCCGAAGTCACTGATTGGCTTAGAGTTCAGGAGTCGTTGAAGTGGGCGTTGGCTCTTGGCTGGTTTAGCGGAGTTGTGGGCTGGTTGAAGTTTAGACGGGCTCTCAAGGTTGTTGGCAAACTTAACTTAGCACACGAACTCAACGGAAAGAAAATAAACTAAAGTAAAAGAATAAAAGGATGTAAAGAGACTAGGTGGCTTTTCTTCTCATTGTGGTCGCAGCTGGCTTGTAGGCCAGAGGACATGGCGCTCACAAAGTACAGAAAGTGATGACAAAAAGCATGGCTAAAGGTTAGAAGAGAGAGTTTCAAGAGAGCTTGTAAGAGAGTAAGAGAGACTTTCAAGAGAGAGGAAGAGGGTGTCCTTAGTATTTAAACTCGGCTTTCAGACACCTCCCAATGGTTGTCTTGACCAATTAGATCCTATCCTGGCTCTGGGTGCTGCTTTGTTTCTCCACCCAATCAATAAATCAACATGCCATGGTCAGTCACATTGCCCGAATTTTACATACTCTTGCAAAGTATACTTTTGGATGCGATTTCTATAACCATAATTTGATACATTTGACAGAGAATCAATTTGAAGAAACGTTTCAAGCTAGAATTATCAAACTCATACATACCAAACATGAACATTAACCCTTGAGGCTTAAGCTATTCAATACTTATTAAAAGCAAGACATACACAATGAGTGATTAAAACAAGGATAGTCAAATTTGTGGGTCACATACATAATATGCAGTTATGCATAGAAATTATTAGTTTCATTAACAATGAAAATTAAAGTCTTTTAAGATGATTTTACAGTCTTTGTGAACCAAGGAATTTCAGCCGGAATCTTTGTCTTCTAGGTGTGGTTGGGAGAAGTCAATCTAAGAAAGTCTGTAGCTGTGATTTCTATCACATATTTACATGTAATGGTCACATTTGCATCTCTTTGACCATTAATATTTATTACTCGCCCCAAATTTGATAGTCTCCTTCCTGCATTTGAATTATAATTAAGTGTTCCTTTTGTTTTAATGTTGCAAGCTTTCTCTAAAAGAGGTGTGCTGGTTAGGCTGTATTCAGACGGGCTGGGGCTAGGGATATGATTTATGACTTCCTGCCGTTTTCTTGGGCCTCTGCGGAATTTTGGCTCATCAGGTTTCAATGTCTCCTCAGGTTTCAATGTTCCGATCGCATCTTAAATTTGTCTGATTCGGTCTCTGATGTACTACACTGTAATATATTTATATTTGACCTGTCAATAGTTTGTGATTAGTACAACTTTTTTTAATGTTTTTGAAACAAGTCTCTTATGCTTACGAAGGCTGCATTTGTTTGAAAAAATAAACATTTAAAATACTGCTGTCAAATTATTAATTGCGATTAGTTGCATCCAAAATAAAAGTTTTTATTTACATTATATATATGTTTGTACTGTGTATATTTATTATGTATGTATAAATATATACACATATTTTGAAATTATGTACAAGTATTTACATGTATATATTTATATTCATATAATTTATTGTGTATTGCAAAATAAATATACACAGTACAGACACATATACTATTAATTGCAATTAATTTCAATTGATCATTTGACAGCACTAATTTAAAACAACTTAATGTAATAAGTTGTTATAAAATAACTTCTAATTGAAAATATATTTTTAAATATAATTTATTCCTGTGATGGCAAAGTTGAATTTTCTGTAGCCATTCCTTCAGTCTTCAGTATCACATGATCCTTCAGAAATGATTATAATATGCTGATTTGGTGCTCAAGAAACATATTGTATCATTATAAAAGTTGAAAACAGTTTTGATATTTTGGTAGAAAACATGCTATTTTGTTTAATTTAGAATTCTTTGAATACAAAGTACAAAAGAGCAGAATGTATATGACATAACACTATGTTGTAAATGTATTTATCATCACAATCAATTAAATGCATCCTATACTATATACAATTATTAATTTTATATATTAATTTCATAATCTTATAATATATAAAAGTATTAATTTTTTTTTTTTTAGTACTGACCCAAAATCGACTGTATGCATGTATATAATATTATTCATATTTGAAACTGAATCTCAATGACTCAAAATATTCAAACAAAAACAACATATAAATCATAGAATAAAAAAACACTATTAAAACAGGGCTAAAAACACATTTGTCTGTCCTTAACAACATTAAAAATGCACATAATTGTTTTTTTTACAGTACCAAATTATTAATGAAAAAGGAAAATTTTCTCTTGACATTTTAAACATTCTCTTTTCATATTAACAAAAAGACTTCATTATTTTCACAGCTGGGTAGAGTTCATTAATTTTACTTCCCCACAGTTTATGCCAGATTCAGTCAAATTCATTAGTGAACACTAGTCAATCTCTGCTGGGGATTGGCCTTTCTGTGCCTTTCGAGTAAACCACTTAACCTCCCTCCAATAATTATCCACTCACTTAAGACAAGTCATTATTTAAATGTTGCTCGCAACAAAAAGGCCCTGAATAGACTACATGGTGCTAATTTGAGAATAGGGGACAAGTAAGTGGCGAATGAAAACTCCCCACGATCAGGGATGATTTTGTCGCAAATGAAGCGAGCATGGCTGATGTACCAACTCCCCTTTAAGGCTCCGAAGGCTTTTTTTTTCCTCGAAAGGCCCTTGAAATGTTTGATGTGTAATGAATTGAGTTTGATGGGTTAATTTAATTGAGTTTTTTTGCCCACTAATTTGGTTCAAAATTAAGACAACACAAAATAATGATGAGCTCAAAAAGGGGAATTCCCTCAGATTGGGCCTCCAGGTACCGGCTCATCTATAATTTAGCGACTGAATGAAAAGTAGCTCCTGGGCCTCCTCTCATGCCAATGTTGAGGAAAATGAATTAAAGAGGTCTATACGTGTGTCTTTCCGCCTTAATGTCACCCCCCCCTTCTTCTCTCCTTTCCTCTTCTAATTTAATTCCGCTAAAATCCAATCAGAATCATTTTACATTAAAATTAAGTCTCAGAGTAAAAATGAGCAAAAGAACTGCGGAAAAGCCAGTAAAAGGAGGATAACTCTGCTTCCCTTTTATCCACGCCAGACTCTTTTCATTAGGACTCTGCAGTTAGGAGTGAATCGGTCGGGGCGGCAGTGTGACGCGCCTGAGGCCCAGAGTGTATGATAAGGTACCCTAATGAAAAGTCTCAGTCACAGTAGCAGGCTGACACAGCGACTCCGCATATAATTACGCCTTAAATAATAAATGCCCACGCATACATTTTCATACTCTGTGAGTCTCGCTTACAATGGTAATTCTTATTGGTTCAGAGAGAGAGAGAGGTCTGTGGTTTATTTTGATTGTCCCGGTTTGGTTAGTTATAGTTCCACTGGCTCGTTTTTGCTTGGATTGTGGTGAATAAGTTTAGCGCAGTGACAGTGACTGAGCAGTTCAAAAACATAATCAGATAAGCAGACGTATCGTATTACTCACACTTTCACAGGGAAATAATTTACACGTCCAACATTGCATGCTAATCCGTGCGATTTACATCCCTCCACCTGCTAGGCACGGAGCTCGTGACTCAGTAACACACTTTTCAATGATCTGTCTTTTTCTCTGTTTTGGGGGAATTTTCTGTGCAGCTTTGGATTGCCGTATGCGTCCAGTTGTTTGTCTGCTAGAGGGTGTGAAATATGGGAAGAGTGAGTGTGTTTGTGAGGTCTATCCTCGCCATCTGGGCCAAAATAATCTGATCAGTTCATGACTCTGTGAAGAGTAAATCAGGATGTGTAAGTCAATATTTATTTAGTCAACTTAAAACATTCCCAACCCATATAAGCAAAACATTAATGTTCTTTATGCAAATTATGTGTGATTGAAAAATTAAATAAAAGGCATAATTTTACAGTAAGTTTGTGTATGGTAAAATTTGTTAATGTATGGACAAACAATGAACAATAATTCTTAGAGCTTTTAATATTAGAGCTTTTAATCATAATTATTTATTAATGAGTTTAATATCAATTTGTAAACACTTTTTATATACAACACTGCAAAAAATACTTTTCGAAGTTGTGAAAAAAAGATTATTGGAATAATACTATTTTGTTATACTATAAAAAAATAAAAAAATAAAATTGGGTTGCTTTTTCTTTTCTTTCTTTCTTCCCAGTATAGCTCAGTCTATTCATGGGTTCCAAAGATGTCACTTCCGCTATGCTTGCCGCCATATTTGTGTCCAATGTGACAACGAGCTATTAAAGGAACACTCCACCTTTTTGGAATAGGCTCATGTTACAACTCCCCAAGATTTAAACAGTTTTACCATTTTTGAATCCATTCGGCCAGATCGGCTGATCCGGGTCTGGCGGTAGCACTTTTAGCTTAGCTTAGCATAGATAATTGAATCTGATTAGACCATTAGCATCTCGCTCAAAAATGACCAAAGAGTTTCAATAATTTTCCTATTTAAAGCATGACTCTTCTGTAGTTACATTTAGCAAATTTGGCTAGGAACTATACTCTCATTCTAGCTTAATTCAACGAACGTTGCTGCCGTACCAAATCAAATCACTTTTATTGTCACATCACCACAGCACAAGTGCCTTGGTGAGTGAAATTCTTACGAGCGTGCTCCAGACAGTGCAAAAAAAACACAACAACAATTTACATATGGACAGTACATATTTACAGACTGTACAGAAGACAATATGTAAAATACACATACATATAACAACAAAAAAACAAATAAAACATACTAAAAACTGCAAAGGTTTCCCGGAGCTCGCAACACGGCTGCCATTCTCGGCGCCATCTTGTTTCATGGGTGTAGCAGGCGCAATGATATGATGCAGCACCTGAAAGTAGTCCCCTGCTATATAATAACTAGTTACCTAGCTGGGGACTACTTTCAGGTGCTGTGTCATATCATTGTGCTTGCTGCACCCATTACTGACATCAGCTCAAAGCACTTTTGAGTCAATGATCGTGTTACAAGAGAACGTTATTAGCTTACTACAAAATCTGAATTTAATTTGCTAATATTAGCACAATTTATAATAAATCAGTCTTTCTGGAAAAAATACTGTTTGAATTGCGAACGTAGCCGCTCGATGAAGGCTTTAAGAGCTTGAAGAATCATCTGCCAGCTGGTCGCTCCTGCTTCATGGCGAGCGAGACTCGCGGTTCCCTTCTCCGTCTACGTTTTGATTTCAGCAAGTCAGTTTTGGTCAATGCAAACAACGTGATTACTGATCATGAGCCCAACATCCAGCAAGCCAAGAAAACATGCAATCTACCTGAGGGAAGACGTTGTTCACTTCTAGTCTATTCTTAAACCTGGATTTAATTATTGAAGCACAAATCCAAGCACCAAAATCAGCCCACACCAATTTGTCTATAATAAAAAAATATGCATTTTCATTTATTCATAGGCTACATAGCTGCAATAACATTTCAGTTCAACATTTTACCATTGCTAAAAAATGCTTTACTGACTGACGATTCAGACTTTCAGTTGTTATGCTCTCAAAATGTATGCCATGTATGTAGGCTATGTGTCCTAAATTATTACACCACTTGTGCAGCCAGTCACAATTCACAAAGGTAATTTACTCAGGAGTTTTTTGTTCTTTTTTTGTTTTTGTTTTTTTGCATGACAAATTCAATAATATGACAATTAAATAGGTTTAGCAAAACAAATGTGATTATTTTTGAGAACCTTGTGATTATTTTTATACACTTACCTGCAGACACAAACGACATAGCCTTTATTCTCCTATAAAGAATCACAATTGTTTCTTATTTTCCTTTTCTGACCATATGTTATCTGCCAGTGGTGCCTTCTGATTGAAGCCAACAATTTGTTTCGCCGATCTAACCTCTTTGGGATCAAATAAAATTGTAGTTCCGGGGTTTTCTGATGACTGGTTTTACAGCACAACATATCCCATGCATATTGTAACCTTTTGAACCTTCTGGGAGTGTTTCGTTGATTTTTCTCTGGTAGTTGTGGCTACTGTGACTATAGTAGATTGACAGGTCGCGTAGCTGTGACTCGGACACAAAAATGGCGGCGATAAAACACTGTGACGTTACATGGTACCTCTGAATATCATTTATATTATATACATATATATCAACTAATGTATACAGTATGTATAAAATAAATTCATAGTGCATTAGCTAATGCAAATGTTTATACAATGTTTGAATTTGAATTATTAAATTATATTATGCAAATTAATTATTTATTTATTTTAAGAACAATAAATTATGTAAAAGTAGTGTTCATGTTTTTTTATTATTAAATATTGTTAACATTCTACCTTATGGTAAAATGTTTCAAAATGGAAAAAACTATTTAATAACAATATCTTACAAATAGTTTCCACATTTTGTAATTTGCCTGTAATAACTGACGAGATATTACACATCCGATGTGATCAATAGGTCATTTGATAAAGCAGTTAATCATCAATTACATCCTTTCACCAATGAGTAAAGGCATCTAGCATCATACGCCCCATCATGTTTTAATTTACGATGCAAAATAAAGGTAAGGTAAGGCAATTGCATTTTATTTTTGAGAATAAGTCCTCAAAACAAAGATAAATTGTGACTTTAGTCTGCTAAGTCATATTTAAATGAAAGTCATGGTGATTTGCAGCACAACACTGGTTGCCACCTGTGTGGGATGGAACGGCTGCCAGTCAACAATTATTGGCACCTACAATCAGTGATTTAACGCCATGTAAAGCCAGTTTTGAGAGTGAAATGTCATTGATTTCAATTGTTTATGCCATTTAAATAAATTCCCATGAATAATGTGGTATGTGTTCTGTACCATCTGTATATATCTCATGAACTGTAGATGTACATGATATTTTCTTTGAACATATATTTTTTAATACATTTAATGAGAAAAAAAAAGAATTTTGCACTTTTAAATCTCTGTGTCATTTTTCTAATTAAGTCACTTCACTTAATGATTAGTTGTTCAGGTTGTTATTGTACATTTTATTATAAATAGGCATTTATAAAATCCCTAGAAAAAAATTTGGCTGTCAGTTTTCTTTATAGCCATAATTTGTGTTTCCAGAACAGGATTTTATAACTCAGAAAAGGAGCGACAACGACATTTAACTGCAGGTTGTCTGTGGTCACTCATCACATACTCAGACTGTGTGCAGATCATAACAGGATCTGTTTAATGAACTGAACTGGGATGAAGAATGTTCTGAAATTAAAGTAGAAACTTCCTCCGTCTGTATGCTCATGTAATATTCAGGTCTTTTCTGGATTGCTATTAAAATGCATCCAGTGTGAAGCCAGCAGTTTAGACCGGGGGAGAGCTGCCCGTTCAGTCCCTGTCTCTTTTTCTCAGCCTGCCTGGCTTCATTCACGCTCCGCAACCCCACTCGGTCATCCATTCATCCTCCTAGAGTACACAAGCTTGCTCTAACACACTCCAATACACTCTCCCTTTCCCTTGTCAAAGCCTTATGTTGTCTTATACACTCTATCTGTATCTCTCTCTCAAACATCCTTCATTTGGCCTCTTTCTTGGTCATCATCCTCAAAGCCAGCAGTCTATTAATGTTATAAAAAATATATCACAAGATGCTGTAGAGAATCATCGCACAGAATGAAATACAGATGAATTCGAGCTACGTCACTGACTATGGTTTGATTTAAAATCACCTCCCCCCCCCCTTCTCATCCAGCAAACCGCGCGCTTTTTCGTCAAAAGACAAAGGAGAGCCAATCCAAGTGTGATTCCTTTGTTGCACCAAGACATTTATTCCTTGAATATTAAAACCATCTACGCAAGAAACATTAGGATATTAATGTTGTACTCTGCCTTTCATATGCTTGGTATGAATGTGAATCATTTAGGAAATGCGAAATGTTTTAATCCATGCCTTAAACTGTGTAGTATATATACATATATACTTTGTGTGCCAAATGTGGTGTCTGGAATCACAGAAACCGTCATGATTATTTTGAATCAATGGGACAACAGACTGGGTGATAATTATAAATGGGTAAACATGTGATAACACTTTATACAAGTATTAAAACGCTTATTGTTCGACACAGGGAATTGTCATTACGATATGCCCCACAGACGTGGGGCAAGGCTCCGCCCCACACGAACAATTTGATTGGTTCAGCCGCCGGGGGCGTGCTGAAATCCGTATGCTTAAAAGTGGACACACTATGAAAATTGCTCTCTTACTTCGCTCTGATCCTCGCGCTTAAGCTCTTGCACGGACGACCCGGAAGCCGGTCGCGCTGGACTCTCGCCTCTAACATCGGGCTGAGACAACTAGCTAAGCGAACTCAAGACTTACTAAAGCCGTAACACCGCAGAACCTGCAGCTCAACAACGCTTCCATCTCAAAGCAGAACCAGGCAACCGCTGATGAGAAAAGGGCTTCCCGGTAACGTCACGCCGCAGAAAAGGAAACCACGTGCTCACCAACAAAGCCACGAAGAAACACGAACTAAACCACGTGGCATCCGAGACAAAGGATCGGACATTTCCGTGAGAGCAACACGTGGAACGAGACCAAAGATTTGCCTGCAAAACCTTTACCTGAATGCAAGTAACAAACAAAGTCTCTATTACTGAACTATGAATTTGATCTGAATGCAGAAACATAATCTAGCTATGTTCGTGATCTTCCTTTTGGTTGTAGTTGTGCAATAGCTAAGAGGGCTATTTTAACCTCCTTCTGAGGTTACTTTCGAAACTCCCGTATGTATGGTGTGTGTGTGTATGTTTATTAGTTAGTCCATGTATGTTAGAATAGCAGTAAGTAAATAAAACTTGTTTCATTTTATAAAGAATTGTCTCTGGGGATGTGATTTTCAAGTATTTTAACCTTATATTGCCAAAAGATAACGTTACCTTGCTCAAGGTTGAGGGATGTATTAATCTTGTTTTATTGTTATCGTGGCCACGAGGCAAGAGAAACGGAATTGATAAAGATATACTGATGTTAATGGTCGCTGGACGAGTCGTTAATACAGTATGAATCATAAGTTAAAGATTGATATCACTTTAATCAAAGCAATATTGAATTTTTTATAAATAATTCCCCGGAGCTGAAATAATCGCTTCGTTTAGATTATGCTACAATGCTAAGGCCCATCTTTCAGCTCTCTTGATCTGTAGTTGTTATCATATGTCCAACCTCCCACATGAGCAGAGCTTCTCTTCCAAAGCCTCTGTCTCTTGTGAGCTGAATGAGTGAAGAACAGTTTCTGCACAATTCCACCAATATAACCCCCCCCCCCCCCCCCCAATGAGATCTATACTAATGTTTGTGACATGCCAAAGTATCAAAAGTGAAATGATGCATGGAATACAGGATCTACTATTGCAGACAGACCATTTGAGAGGTAGTGCCATATTTAAAGATTTTTATCAAGGGACCAAACATTTTATGAAACACTTCTGATAAAAAGTTGCAATGCTACTGTATGAATATGTACCAAATTTTTGCAGGACTAGGTTTTTAGTGACATAAAAGCATGTGAATTTATGCACTATAATGCATATCATTAAAAGCCATCATTTCAAACTTTAAAGCGTTTCATGTAATTTGATAAACACTCACTTGCCACTTTATTAGGTACACCTTGCTAGTACCGGGTTGGACCCCATTTGCCTTCAGAACTACCTTAATTCTTCGTGGCTTAGATTCGACAAGGTGTTAGAAACATTCCTCAGAAATTTTGGTCCATATTGACATCATAGCATCACACAATTTCTGCAGATTTGTCGTCTGCACATCCATGATGGGAATATCCCGTTGTAACACATCCCACAATTGCTCTATTGGATTGAGATCTGGTGACTGTGAAGGCCATTTGAGTAAAGTGAAGTCATTGTCATGTTCAAGAACCCAGTCTGAGATGATTTGAGCTTTGTGACATGGTGAATTATCCTGCTGGAAGTAGCCATCAGAAGATGGGTACACTGTAGTCATAAAGGGATGGACATGGTCAGCAACAATACTCAGGTAGGCTGTGGCGTTTAAACAATGCTCAATTTGTACTAAGGGGTCCAAAGTGTGCCAAGAAAATATCCCCCACACCATTAAACCACCACCACCAGCCTGAACCGTTGAGACAAGGCAGGATGGATCCATGCTTTCATGTTCTTTACGCCAAATTCTGACCCTACCATCTGAATGTGGCAGCATAAATCGAGACTCATCAGACCAGGTAGTGTTTTTACAAACTTCTATTGCACAATTTTGGTGAGCTTGTGCGAATTGTATCCTCTGTTACCTGTTCTTAGCTGACAGGAGCAGCACCCGTTTTGGTCTTCTGCTGCTGAAGCCCATCTGCTTCAGGGTTCGATGTGTTGTGCCTTCAGAGATGGTATTCTGCACACCTTGGTTGTAACGAGTGATTATTTGAGTTACTGTTGCCTTTCTATCATCTCTAACCAGTCTTCCCATTCTCTTCTAACCTCTGACATCAACAAGGCATTTTCGTCCACACAACTGCCGCTCACTGGATATTTTCTCTTTTTCGGTCCATTCCCTGTAAACCCTAGAGGTGGTTGTACGTGGAAATCCCAGTAGATCAGCAGTTTTTGAAATACTTAGAGCAGCCCTTCTGGCACTAACAACAATTCCACATTCAAAGTCACTTAAATCCCCTTTCTTCCCCATTCTGATGCTCGGTTTGAACTTCAACAAGTCGTCTTCACCACAACTAGATGCCTAAATGCATTGAGCTGCTGCCATGTAATTGGCTGTTTAGCAAATTGTGTTACCAAGCAATTGAACAGGTGTACCTAATAAAGTGGCTGGTGAGTGTATATATTTCCACAGAAGAGAGTAAGCCATTACCGCGGGAGGTAGGGGTGCTGAGGGTGCTGCAGCACCCCCTGGCATGTAGCCCAAGAAGGCAATGGGGGGCAATGGGGTGCAGTGTTAAAAAATAAATAAATTATAATTATGTAACAGAAAATAAATAAAAATGTTTTATTAATTTGTATATTCATCAAAATGTTTACAAAAAGAAGCCTTAGCCTACAGTGGCAATAAGCAACAGTAGAACATGAATTAAGTTGAATCAAATTGATTGTGATAGATGTTTCAATTTAAACTGACTTGGGAAGTCGTTTGTTGCCATGACTGTTTTTTATCATATTATTACCTGCACCTTGCCCAAATCAAGAATTAACGACCATTTCTACAGCCATTATAAAGATACAGCAGAGAAAGATCGAGAGCCTCTATTTACCTCAGCATCAACCAATCTCGCATTCTCGCATCTGCAGCGCTTATTTTGATCTTAAAGTTAGATATTTCCTATTCTTGGAACAAAATTAATGCTTAAGGTTGATTCAGCATTAGGCTACTCTTAATGAAAAAAAAAATCCCACACGTCAGTACAAGTAGTTTATATTAAACATAAAACTTTGATTAACTGACTGAATAAGACATACCCACGTTGTAACATATAAATAAAAGTTTTGGGGATTTTCCCCTTACTTCAAACGAATGCTTATTGGCCCATTATTGTTATTATTAATAATAATAATAAAAAATGCTATATCCTACAATGACAAATTCACTTAGGCCTATTACACTTTGAACTTTTATTAACAATATGAATAAGGGAAATATGTTCTACCCACATTGTAACACAAATAAATAAACGGTCTTTGGATTTACCCTTTCTTTAAAACGATCCTAGTTTGGGGTTCATTATTAGCCTATTAATTAAAACACATCAGCCATAAAATAGTACAATGGCAAATTTGCATAGCCTTATATTAAACATCTAACTTTTATTAACAAAATGAATAAGACAGATATAGCTTACTTGCGTTGTATAAGATATTTTCTCTCTTTTAAAACAAATATATTGTGGTTCATTGTTTTATTTATTTTTATTTATAAAAACATCAACAATAAAGACAAACTCGCTTATATTAAACAAATAAATGAAACCTTTATTAACAAAAATTGTGCTTTTGGATCATTGTGTCTTGCATTACTCTTTGCATTACCCCCTGCTCAAAATACATCCCGCGGCTATGGAGAAAGCTAGCTATGTATGCAATTACTTGCTTTCTCTCTTCTGTGGAACACAAAAGAAGATATTTTTGTATAAATGTTCATGCAGCTCTTTTCCATACAGTGAAATTCAATGTTGACCAGGGGCTTTAATACTCTAACATATCTATAAAAGTAGTTCCTGTTATTCGTGCATTGTACGTATCTCTAGACTTCTGAAGAAATTAAATTACTTTTGTGTGTAGGCCAAAAAAGTTTTTTTTTTTTTTTATAAAAAGTTTTCTCCTCTTTACAACATATGTGGAAACCATTCACTTTGACAATGTAAAAGAGCAGTTATATTAGTTTAGAATCACATGAGAGTTAATAATTGATGACAAAGTTATTATATATGGATGAGCTATTCCTGGTATACAGTCAGCTAACCCATAACTAATAAAAACATAATAATACAAAAATAAATATCAAATGACACCCAAATCACCCTTTTTGTCCATTAACTGCTGGATGTTATATATACATACATGTCTAACATTATACACTACTCTTCAAAAGTTAAAATTAATCCTGAAATGAGTACCACAGTTTACACAAAATATATTAGGCAGCACAACTGCTTACAACATTGATAACAAAGAAATGTTAATAGAAATAGAATAAATGTTTCTTGTGCAGCAAATCTAATATGCTGATGTACTGCTCAAGAAACATTTCTTCTATTGCTATAAACATTTCTCTATCAACAATAATTTTTTTTCTGAAAGATCATGTAACGCTGAACACTGGAGTAATAACTGCTGTCAGTTTTTTTTTTAAACATTTTGAATTGTAATATTTCACAATTACATCTGCCATTGAAACAAAAACATTCAAATTATATAGCACTATTTTTGTGTTGCCTAGAGGAAATTAAAGCCTGGATGACTTTATTTTTTTTTAATTTAATGAAGATAAGACATAAGTTATATTGTTCACCCCAGGGAGTGCCTGTGGGCCTCCTGACCTGGATCAAGGTGTTTTAATACCATTTGTGAAGCCTTCTGTAAAAAACTTGGGAGTTTTAATGGTATGTTGATTTTAAACTGTATTAACAGATTAATTTGGTAATTAAATCTAGTTTCTTCCAGCTGAGGCAACTTTCTAAGCTTAAATCTTTCCTGTCTTTTAAAGACTTTGAAAGAATTATACACATTTTTATATCATCCCGTCTTGACTACTGTAATGGACTTTATGTAGGCATTGGTCAGGCTTCCCTTACCAGACTACAGATGGTTCAGAATGCTGCAGCTCGTTTGTTAATGGGAACACGAAAGCGGGGTCATATTACTCCCATTTTGGCCTCTCTTCATTGGCTTCCCATTCGTTTTAGAATCGATTTTAAGATTTTAATCTTAGTATTTAAAGCACTAAATGGTCTGGCACCAACATATCTTTCAGACTTAATACAGCCATATGCTCCATCGAGGGGACTTAGGTCCGCTGACCATTCACAGTTAGTTGTCCCTCATGTAAGGCTGAAGAGCAGGGGTGACCGTGCGTTTTCAGTGGTGGGCCCTAGACTTTGGAATAATCTTCCCTTACATGTTAGAAAGGCCCAAACACTTTCTGTTTTTAAGTCTAGCTTAAAAACCTATAATTTATAGAATGGCGTTTAACACTGTGTGAGAGCTGCTATTTTATTTTATTCTATAATATTTCATACTATTTTTTTATCTTTGTTATTCTGTTTGTGATATTGTCTTATCCATGTTTGTACAGCACTTTGGTAAACAATTGTTGTTTCTAAAAAAGTGCTATATAAATAAACTTTGACTTTGACAATATGACTGTTTTTATTGTATTTCTGATCAAGTAAAATACAGCCTTGGTGAGCATAAGAGACTTATTTCAAATATATTATTTGCATCCACTTAACTACAAATCCCAAGACCAACAGTAACTGGCAGATAGTCAGAAATGAATGAGAGCAGGTTGGTCCTGAGAGGAACGCTGACAGTGATTGATAGACAGGGAAATAAGCAAACATATGCTGTTAAATCTGGACATGTCTAACACATTACATTTGAGTTAGCGTATGTGTGTAATGAATGATACAATACAATTTGTTCACTGGAATCAAATGGATAAGCGTATTAGGTAGAAACACAAATCAATACATTATTGACAATGTTCATTGTTTAAAGGATTTTGTGAGTTGTGGTTTGATGGAAGACTGTTGATATGTCTGTTTTGACTTTGGAGAAGAGCCAAACAGATCTGATCCACAGATCAATATGTCTTGGATCTGTATTTTAGGATGTATGCCAACAAATATTTTGCCAAACAGTAAAAGATGATAAAAACATCCGAGGTGATTTAAATGTATAAAGCTGGTATATTTGCACAGGACTGAAATAGTAGTGATTATGTTGGCATTTTCTTCATTTTATTGTATTACATTTTTGCACTCCAGAACACACATCCTTTACAATGTATGCATATAATGATATGAAACACATTTAGGGAAAATAAGCAGGGATCTGTGGAAAGTTAAATGTGATCTGATTTTGTTCTTTTCAGTTTGACATATACTGTAAGTAGTGTGCTACTATATTTATTCAGGCTGAACTGTCAAAAGTCATCTGGATTGTCTGATTGTCTCCGTTATTTTGTCCTTGCTGTGTGCTTTTGTTTGGGACTGGAGAGTAATTTTCTTTCTGTTGTGATTGGTGTAGCAGGCCTCTCCTAATTGGCAATTAACAGGGCTCACAAAGCAATCAAGCACCAGTAAGCCAGATGCAAAGGATAAAAATTAGCTTGTTTATCATTTATCAGGCTTAACTTTAGATCTATTTTGGATCATTAA
>CM049802.1:13595652-13835984 GCA_027422405.1 Ptychobarbus kaznakovi | reverse complement strand
CTGCTAAATGACTAAAAAGTAAAAGTAAAGTAAAAGCATACATACATCAACAGCCTTGCTGAATACAATTATTAATTCCTTAGTGTATCATGGCTCCTACAAAAATGTTGATTCAAAATAAGAATTGTTTCTTGAGCAGCAAATCATCATGTTAGAATGATTTCTAAAAGATCAAGAGACACTGAATTATTTTATTATTATTATTATTATATAGTGCTATTGTAGAAAAACATACTCATTTCACACCTTATTCTTCAAAAATATCTACATTCAGAAGTCCTCAGGACGAGGCCATGAGGTCATGTGACTCTCTTGTCTGTCAATGCCAACCTCATTCAGACCCCCGTCACAACTGCATTACGACATGTCAATCACATGGCAGTCACACATACTCGTATAATTATCTGCACTGTGTTTTGAGAATACAACACATACATATCAACAGAGTCAAGGCAACATTGTGTTAACATTCATTAATTATACTTAGCAAAGTTAGTAAGTTTTTATATTGTTCTTTTTAATTGTCAATATACTTTAAGGACTGGGCTTCTGTTTATTTAGACTGTCAGATTGTCTTTGGACCTTTGTTCTACTGTAATTAGACCGACTGTAATTAAACCATCCAGTTTTCCCAGAGAGATTCATTTTCCTTGATGGATTACCAAAAATAAGAAAACACCTGTATTAATGTCCAAACAAAGGATAACAAAACTGTTATCAACTGCGCCCTTTTGCTGTATTGATCGCTTAATTGCAGTGTCTTGGTTAAAACATGGATCAATGTTGAGGAGAGCAACAAGACCAGAGCACAAACACTGAATTAATCATTCAAAATAATGTGCAAGCACTTTAAGATCTGTTCACAGGCATCAACCTCCTCTCAATGCAAGTGAGATAGAGAGCATGAGCAGAGATTAGATTTCCACAAAGGGACAAAGGGAGAGCTGGTTAAGAGACGTGGCCTGTCACTGACCATTCAGACTCTACATTCCCACAATCCCTGCTAAATGCCATAAGGGCAACAAACTCAAGACTTGCAGTGTCCAATCTATACAGACTGTGTCTGTTCCCCGAATAGTGAGTTCAAAATATAAATTTAATGCAGGATCTATAACAAATCTGATCGTGATTAAACCAGAAAAATGCAAAAAAATGAACAAAAACAATTTTTAAAACTTGGGCTCCTAAATATCCGATCACTCACACCGAAAGCAGTTATTGTAAATGAAATAATCACAGATAATAGTTTTGATTAACTCTGTCTGACTGAAACCTGGCTTAAAACAAATGATTATTTTGGTCTAAATGAATACTCCACCAAGCTACTGTTATAAGCACGAGCCTCGTCAGACTGGTCGTGGCGGCGGTGTCGCAACAATATATAGTGATATTCTCAATGTTACTCAGAAAACAGATACAGGTTTGACTCATTCGAAATACTTATGCTCAATGTTAAACTGTCAGATAAGCAAAATAAATCTGTCCTATCTCTTGCTCTGGCTACTGTGTATAGACCGCCAGGCCATATACAGATTTCTAAAAGAATTAGCAGATTCCTCTCAGACCTATTGGTTACTGTTGATAAAGCACTAATTGTTGGAGATTTTAACATTCACGTTGATAATACAAATGATGCATTAGGACTTGCGTTTACTGACCTAATAAACTCTTTTGGTGTCAAGCAAAAGTCACCGGGCCCATGCATCGTTTAATCATACGCTAGATTTAATAATATCGCATGGAATTGATCTAACTGATATAGATATCATACCTCAAAGTGATGATGTTACTGAACATTTCCTTGTATCATGCATGCTGCATATTACTGATATTAACTATATGGCTCCGCGTTATCGCCCAGGCAAATTATTATTCCAGCCACTAAAGACAGATTCACAAATAACCTGCCTGATTTATCTAAACTGCTCTGTGTACCCATAAATACAGATGAACTAGACACAATTACTAGCAACATGGGAACTATCTTCTCCAATACTTAGAAAACTGTTGCACCCATCAAATTAAAAAAGGTTAGAGAAAAACGTGCTGCGCCATGGTACAACAGTTATACCCATTCTCTCAAGAAAAAACTCGTATTCTTGAGCGCAAATGGAGAAAAAGTAACTTGGAAGTCTTTAGAATTGCGTGGAAAAACATTATGTCCAGCTATAGACAGGCTCTAAAAACTGCAAGAACCGAGTATATCCGCAAACTCATAGATAATCACCAAAACAATCCAAGGTTTCTATTTAGCACAGTGGCTAGATTAACAAATAAACAGATGTCACCCAATCTAAATATTCCCTCACAGTTTAATAGTAATGACTTTATGAATTTCTTTACTGATAAAATAGATAATATCAGAAATACAATAACAAACGTAGATTCTACAGCGTCTAGTACTTCAGCTTCATTCATCGCACCCAAAGAAAAACTGCAGTGCTTTACAATAAACTTATCACTGCATCTAAACCAACAACATGTTTATTAGATCCTGTACCAACTAAACTATTGAAAGAGTTGTTACCTGTTGCAGAACAACCGCTTCTCAATATTATTAACTCCTCGTTATCTTTAGGTCACGTCCCAAAACCATTTAAGCTGGCAGTTATTAAGCCTCTTATTAAGAAACCAAAATTAGATCCTTGTGAACTGGCAAATTACAGGCCCATTTCAAATCTTCCGTTTATGTCGAAAATATTAGAAAAAGTAGTGTCTGCTCAACTGTGCTCCTTTCTGCAAAAAAATGATATCTATGAAGAATTTCAGTCAGGTTTTAGGCCCGTCATAGCACAGAAACTGCACTTGTTAAAATTACAAATGACTTCTTCTTGCGTCAGACAAAGGCTGCATCTCGCTGCTATTTTACTTGATCTTAGTGCTGCGTTCGACACTATAGATCATGACATACTGATAGATCGATTACAAAACTATACAGGTATTCAAGGGCAGGCTTTAAGATGGTTTAGATCCTATCTGTCCGATCGCTACCACTTTGTTTATTAAATGGGGAGTCATCTCAATTATCACCAGTAAAGTATGGAGTAGCACAAGGATCTGTCCTAGGTCCTCTATTATTTTAATTATATATGTTGCCCCTTGGTAATATTATTAGAAAATACGGGATTAGTTTCCATTGTTATGCTGATGACACTCAACTATATATCTCAACAAAACCAGATGAAACTTCTGAACTATCTAAGCTAACAGAGTGTGTTAAAAATATAAAAGATTGGATGACCAGTAATTTTATCCAATTAAATACAGATAAGACCGAGATATTACTTATTGGACCTAAAGACAGTAGACAGAATCTCTTGGATTACAATTTGCAACTAGACGGATGTAATGTTACTTCCTCTACAGTTAAAAATCTGGGTGTTATATTAGACAGCAACCTATCTTTTGAAAATCATATTTCAAATGTTACAAAAACAGCATTCTTCCATCTTAGAAACATCTCCAAGCTACGGAACATGTTAAGTGTTTCTGATGCAGAAAAGTTAGTTCATGCATTCATGACCTCTACTGGACTATTGTAATGCACTACTAGGTGGTTGTCCTGCATCTTCAATAAACTAGCTACAGATAGTACAAAATGCTGCGGCTAGAGTCCTACCAGGTCAAGAAAATATGACCATATTACTCCAATTTTACAGTCTCTGCACTGGCTACCTATTAAGTTTCGTATCAGTTACAAAATATTATTACTTGCCTATAAGGCCCTAAATGATTTAGCTCCTGCGTACCTAACTAATCTTCTATCACGCTACAATCCAACCCGCTCCCTTAGGTCGCAAAACTCTGGACTCTTGGTAGTACCTAGGATAGCAAAGTCCACTAAAGGAGGTAGAACTTTTTCATATCTGGCTCCTAAACTCTGGAATAGCCTTCCTGATAACGTTCGGGGTTCAGACACACTCTCTCTGTTTAAATCTAGATTAAAGACACATCTCTTTAGCCAAGCATACATATAATGCACCTCACAATATTGTACTGCTAGTCTTTCTGAACAAATGCACTTTATTATGCTTTAGCTTGGGTTATACTGATAATTTCATCCAGGGTTATTCCTGGATGGAACAACTGCTACGCTAATTGTTTTATTGTTTCTATGTTTCTGCCACGGGATTAACATCCCGTGGTAGCTAGGAATTACACAAGCTTCAGTCTGGATCCAACCCTTAAACGATCTGAGACGACCAAACACCTGAGAAGAGATGATGACACCCTTTGGAGGACCTCAGAGGAAGCCAACCATCAGCAATTATACTGACACATAGATGAGCCCCAGAGACAGATCTCCAGTGAGGAACTCGTCACCTAGACATCCATCGGGTAAAGACCACTGGAACCAGTGGACTGCTTACACTCTGACTTTGCTGCAGTTGGAACAAACTACTGGTTTGTCTGGCCGGAGGGGAACTGGCCCCCGACTAAGCCTGGTTTCTCCCAAGGTTTTTTCTCCATTCTGTCACCGATGGAGTTTTCGTTCCTTGCCGCTGTCGCCTCTGGCTTGCTTAGTTGGGGAATCTTCATTTCCAGCAATATCATCGACTTGATTGCACAAATATTATTTAAACTGAACTGAGCTGGACAATGCCATCACTAAATTCAATAATGAAATGCATTCAGCTGAAAATTGAGTGTTAAATCCTATCATTTTACATTACTGACACAACTTGCCTATGTTGATACTGTGCAGTGCTTTGTTACAATTTGTATTGTTAAAGGCGCTATATAAATAAAGGTGACTTGACTTGACTACGTGTTTGATAATCGTGCCATTTTACTGTGTCAAATGTTATCAAATATTATCATCATTGTTTATATATAGGCATATTTGTGCTTGATGAAAAGAGACTGGACATATGCTAAGATTGCTTGCTTTTTATGTCCATTTTATGGTTATTTCATTAACATGTCAGTGACAAACATGTTTGTTTAATTGTTCATGACAATGATAATTCATTGTCATTGTCATTCATTAACACAAAACAATTCATTGTTTTTTGTTTTTTTTAGTATTTATTGAAACTTTGATTTATAAAGAGGGTCCTGAAAAAAGGTATGGTTTTATTTGTTCATAAGTAAATACATTAATAATATATGGCATAATAAAATGTAATCCTGTATTTCTATTTTTTGTAAGTTTTTATAAGACCAACTTTAGTTGACCTCCAACAATCTATTATGACATTAAAGCCCTAATAATTTTCATAAGCTGGACTCTTTTAAAGAAGTGGAAACATATGGTTGCGAGTCTCCGTTTAGATCAAATCTTTGTTCTCTTTTAATTGAATCGTTTCATCACAGGACTCTGTGAAAGCTGTTTTTGAGTATTAACCCAATCCATTCCTGATCAATCAGGAATTTCTTGTTTGTTTATTAAATGGAACATGTTTTTCTTGGACATGTGCCATGAAACAGGACCACTTGTTCTGGAGCATATTAATTAAATAAAAAAAGAGGTAGATATTTTGCAGCAAGTATGGTAAAATGCTTGTGGCTAGATGTGTATGTAAAAGTATATTTTGACAGCATATGATATATTTTTATATGACAAAAAAAATCGTATTTATTAATCGTATATTTATTTTAAATAGTATCTAGACACATGGTGATACTTTGAAAAGGATATACTGTGTATAATAATATATATATATATATATATATATATATATATATATATACAGTGCTCAGCGTAAATGAGTACACCCCCCTTGAAAAGTAACATTTTAAACAATATCTCAATGAACACAAAAACATTTTCCAAAATGTTGACAAGACTAAGTTTTATAACATCTGTTTAACTTATAACATGAAAGTAAGGTTAATAATATAACTTAGAGAACAACATTTTCAGTTTTACTCAAATTAGGGTGATGCAAAAATGAGTACACCCCACCGAAAGTCTCTGGAGCAAAGCTAAATTTTAGACTACAAATGTCTAATTTAACAAGAATTCAACCACAAGTGAGTCTAATTATTCATTACACAGGTGACAGTTGACTATAAAAGGGTGTTACTTAAAGAAAACCCCTTCCATTTCATGCTGTCAGCAATGGCAACCACATGGAAGAGAAATGTCACAAGACCTGAGAAAGAAAAATTTATTTACACAAGAAAGGTGAAGGCTACAAGAAGATCAGCAAAGCTTTACTTATCAGTCAGAATACTGTAGCAAAAGTGGTACAAACATTTAAAAAAGATGGAACTGCAACCATCTCACAGATGTCCAGGTCGTCCACGGAAGTTAACACCTCGTCAGGAGCGTCTTCTGATGAGAAGGGTTAAAGAAAATCGACATGCAAGTTCACTGCAGTTATCTAAAGAAGTAGAAGGCCAAACTGGGGTGACTATTTCCCATGACACAATACGGCGTACACTGCAGAGGAATGGCATGCATGGGTGCCGTCCACGAAAGAAGCTCTCCTAAAGCCCAGGCACAAAAAAAGCCCGCCTAGAGTTTGCCAGGGACAAGCTGACAAAGATGAAGACTACTGGGACTCTGTACTCTTGAGTGATGAGACCAAGATAAATGTTTTTGGAACTGATGGCTTCAAAACTGTATGGCGTCACAAAGGTGAGGAATACAAAGAAAAATGCATGGTGCCTACAGTGAAACATGGTGGTGGCAGTGTCCTTATGCGGGGCTGCATGAGTGCTGCTGGTGTCGGGGAGCTGCATTTCATTGATGGCATCATGAATTCACAAATGTACTGCTCTATACTGAAAGAGAAGATGCACAACGTCCAAGGGCATGGACGTCGTGCACTTTTCCAACATGTATTCCAACACATCTAAGGCCACTGTTGGATTTCTGAAGAAGAACAGGGTGAAAGTGATTCAGTGGCCAAGTATGTCTCCTGATCTGAACCCAATCGAACACCTATGGGGAATTCTGAAAAGACAAGTTGAGCATCACTCTCCATCCAGCATCCAATCTCTAAAATAGGTTATTCTTGAAGAATGGAAAAAGATAGATCTGGCAAAATGTCGCCAACTTGTTCATTCCATGCCTAGAAGACTTGGTGCTGTCATTAAAAATCATGGAGGCCATACAAAGTACTAGATTTAGTAGTTTTTGTTGTGGGGTGTACTCATTTTTGCATCACCCTAATTTGAGTAAAACTGAAAAATGTGTAATCTAAGTTATATTATTAACCTTACTTTCATGTTATAAGTTAAACATATGTTATATTAAACTTAGTCTTGTCAACATTTTGGAAATGGTTTTTGTGTTCATTGAGATATTGTTTAAAATTTTACTTTTCAAAGGGGGTGTACTCATTTACGCTGAGCACTGTATAATATATATATATATATATATATATATATACTCACCGGCCACTTTATTAGGTACACCTGTTCAATTGCTTGGTAACCCAAATTGCTAATCAGCCAAACACATGGCAGCAACTCAATGCATTTAGGCATCTAGATGGGGTGAAGACGACTTGCTGAAGGTCAAACCGAGCATCAGAATGGGGAACAAAGGGGATTTAATGGCGCTTTTCCACTGCATGGTACGACTCGGTTCGGCGCGGCTCGTTACGGCACGGCTCAGTTCGGGTCGGTTTGCGCTTCCACTGCAGTTTAGTACCACTTTAGAGTGGGCGGGATTATTCACGTGTCGTTATAGTTGCGCCGCCTCTACTGCCGTGACATCATTGTAAATGCGCCACAAACAAACACACAACAAAGGAGCATATCGACGGAATTGTGTTATTCATTCTCGGCATGTGGATGTTTTTAACCGCAATGGAGAGGCCTATGAGAATGCTTGGGATTTACCCCCAGCAGCAGAGATTGTGGTGGCAGTGCCACAGGCTGTAGACGAGGAGGGCAGGGATGTTCGTGCAGGTGTGCTGCGTTACTTGAATAGTTAACTATTCATGTAGAATGTTCTGTAAAGTGAATTATCAATAAACTTTTGAATATTTCAAAATGCATAATGTATCCCTTGTTTTTTTATTTATGTGTTGGTTTGTATCATCACGGCATTAATAATTTGTCTTTTTCAAGAGGTTCATTACGTGCTCATACAATAATACATATTTAAAATAGTCTGGAGGTACACTTATTCGATCAGATTGTTCTCTTTCATAGGTAACTCAACACTGCGTAGCTTAGCTTTACGCATCGGGAACGCCCACCGCGTGACCGAGTCTGAAACCCATATAGAATCACGCCAATTCATTGGCTGATGGCGCGGCTCCTGATGCAGATCACCGAAAAATGGCAGCTTCCTCCGCTCAGGGTTGGAATTTGCACCGCTAAGAAACCACTCGTCGAGTTTCGAAGAGCGAGACTCGCGGGGCTCGTCGGGCCAATCCAGCGTGAGCTTCTCAGTGGCGCGCGAAAGCACGTCCACGAGCTCCGAATAGGCCGGTGAAGGCCGCGCCTCCTGACCGCTAAGCGGTAGCGCATCTGCTAAAGTAGACCCGAAATCCTCGGAGTCGGGGGCAGCAGTTAGCAATATATCATCTAGCCCGAAGGAAAACGGTCACGCGCCCTCGGGCTAGAAAACAGATAATTATGCACGAATTCAACTGGTGAATTCGCGCGCACACGCTCTGGAGAGAAAAGGCGAGGCCTTTTGTCTGCTCACTCTCCGTCTCCTCGAGCTCAACATCCGAACCCTGGGTCGCGGATTCACGAGAGGCCGCGGATTTACGCGGAGCCTCCGGAGCGTGACGGGGAAAATGGATGACTCCTTTTCACACACCTCAAGCCGAGAGCGGAGGGTTATGAGATGGAGATTCTCACAAAATTACATTCAAATCACAAAATCTGCATGCGTAAACCCCAAACATATAATTTACTTATCTGTGCGGGTCATAGCGAGCGATGAATCGCGCACACGGCATGAATCGGTATAGCCACACGGCATGGCGGTATAGCCACCGAAACCACGAGGTTGGTGAAGTCTCCACCGAAACCACGAGGTTGGTGAAGTCCGCCGCGTGGCCGCCGCGTTAGTAAGGCGGGAAGAAAAAGGCTGTTTCCAGGATCTGGAAATCTCCTGATGCAGATCACCGAAAAACGGCAGCTTCCTCCGCTCATTTTGGAATTTACACCGCTAAGAAACCGCTCGTCGAGTTTCGAAGAGCGAGAGTCGCGGGGCTCGTCGTCCAATCCATGCGAGAGCTTCTCAGCGGCGCGCGAAAGCACGTTCACGAGCTCAGAATAGGCCGGTGAAAGCCGCGCCTCCTGACCGCTAAGCGGTAGCGCATCTGCTAAACAAGGCCCGAAATCCTCGGAGTCGAGGCCGCAGTTAGCAGAATATCATCAATCCCGGGAAACAGTATAACGGAGGCCCTCGGGCTAGGAAACAGATAGCAGAATATCATCAATCCCGAAGGAAACAGTGAATAACGTGCCCTCGGGCTAACCGGTGAATTCGCGCGCACATGCTCTGGTGAGGGATCCTGGGAGAGAAAAGGCGAGGCCTGAATTCAACCGGTGAATTCTCACTCTCCGCGCGCACATGCTCCTCGGTGAGGGAGGGAGAGAAAAGGCGAGGCCTAAACATCCGAACCCAGGTCGAGGATCTCCGAGAGGCCGCGGATTCACGAGAAGCTAAACATCCGCAGCCCAGGTCCGAGGATTCGCGACGGGAAGAAAATTCACGAGAAGCCGCAGAGGCCTCCGAGCGCGACGGGGAAGAAAATGGATTTTCACTCCTTTTCACACACCTCAAGCCGAGAGCGGAGGGTTATGAGACGAAGATTCTCACAAATTACATTCAAATCCCATAAACCGCATGCGTGAACCCGAAACATATAATTGTACTTATCTGTGCGGGTCATAGCGAGCGATGAATCGCGCGCACGGCGGTTGACAGCGGCGAAACTCCATGGCACTTCACCGCGAGGAGAACAAAGTTCCACTGAGGCAGTCGCCAAAGTGCAGATGGATGATCGCAAAAAGGAAGTAAGTGGGTCAGAAATCGCAACAACGAAGGGTAATGTGACCAACAACGCTTCGGGTAATGTGACAGAGAAATCGCTTCGTGAAGGCAGAGAAATGGATGGCGCGTTCGCCAGGAGTGATGACGCGTTCGCCAGTATTGCGTCACCTGAGACGGCGTCGCGCCATTGCGTCAGAGACGGCGTCGCGCCAATGAATTGGCGCCAATGAATTGGCGTGATTCTATATGGGTTTCAGACTCGGTCACGGGTGGGGCGTTCCCGATGCGTAAAGCTAAGCTACGCAGTGTCTCGTTCCCTATTCAGAGAACAAGGGTTACGCGAGTAACCCGAGACGTTTTTAATTGAAGCAAAACACAGATACAAAGGTAAACATATAAACAGAAAACATACTCTAAAAATATACAAAGTGCAAAAAGTATATAACGTTACATAAGGCTTTTTCATTCCACGTTGCCCATCAAGCTCTCGCTTGATCCGCTCCTCGGCTATCAACGAGAGAAACGTCTGTACTTCCTCAGACAACAAAACAGCTATTTTTTGGTTGATACGAAATGGTGCGTTTGTTCAAACAAAAGTTGCGTTCGATCCTTCGCTGACGGTGCTGATTTAAATCTAGCGGGTATATGTTGGGTCTCGTGTCGCAAGTTCAGTGACGCAGTAATGACGATTTTCTCCGGCCAATCAGTGATCAGTAGAGTTTACACGTCAAGTTTTGGTAACGGTACGGATCGCTTGGAACCCCGACCGAGGTGGTAGTAAAAAAGTACCAGGTACCAGGTACAGTATCCAGTGGAAAACCCCCCAAAAGTGAACCGTACTGAACCGTACCGTGCCGTACCATGCAGTGGAAAAGCGCCATAAGTGACTTTGAACATGGAATGGTTGTTGGTGCCAGACGGGCTGGTCTGAGTATTTCAAAAACTGCTGTTCTACTGGGATTTTCATGCACAACCATATCTAGGGTTTACAGAGAATGGTCAGAAAAAGAGAAAATATCCAGTGAGCAGCAGTTGTGTGGACAAAAATGCCTTGTTGATGTCAGAGGTCAGAGGAGAACGGGCAGACTGGTTAGAAATGATAGAAAGGCAACAGTAACTCAAATAACCACTCGTTACAACCAAGGTATAAAGAATACAATCTCTGAATGCACAACATGTCGAAACCTGAAGCAGATGGGCTATAGCAGCAGAAGACCACACCAGGGGCCACTCCTGTCAGCTAAGAACAGGAAACAGAGGCTACGATTCGCACAGGCTCACCAAAATTGTACAATAGAAGATTGGAAAAATGTTGCCTGGTCTGATGAGTCTCGATTTCTGCTGCAAGATTCAGAGTAGTGTCAGAATTTGGCATGAACATGAAAGAACATGAAAGCATGGATCCATCCTGCCTTGTCTCAACAGTTCAGGTTGGTGGTGGTGGTGTAATGGTGTGGGGAATATTTTCTTGGCACACTTTGGGCCCCTTAGTACCAATTCAACTTCGTTTAAACGCCACAGCCTACCTGAGTATTGTTGCTTACCATGTCCATCCCTTTATGACTACAGTGTACCCATCTTCTGATGGCTACTTCCAGCAGGATAATGTCACAAAATTCAAATCACCTCAGACTGATTTCTTGAACATGAAAATTAGTTAACTCAAATGGCCTCCACAGTCACCAAATCTTCATCCAATAGAGCACATTTGGGATGTGGAGGAATGGGAGATGCATATCATGCAACTTCATGATTCATGTCAATAAGGATAAAAATCCGGGGTCCAACCCGATACTAGCAAGGTGTACCAAATAAAGTGGCCAGTGAGTGTGTGTGTATATATATATATATATATATATATATATATATATATACAAGAAACATCTCATGGATGCATTGGGATGCATCCTCAGTGATGTATCCTGGGATAATTGGGTGTTTTGGGTCTCGCAAACATCATGCACCCTCGCCCAGGTGACCCAGCCGGAGTTGATCAAGCCCCAACTTGCGTCCCAGTAGCAATACACGGATCAGCCCTCTTAATCCAAAGCCACCTTGTGGCCTTCTCTGCGGCTTCGCTGGCGGATTGAATGGCCCTCTTCTTGGCGATCCCTTTAATGCCCAAATTACTGAGGACTTTGCAAAGAGAACGTCCCGCAATGCCTCTACAGCCGACTTCTATAGGCTCATAGAAGGTTATCCAGTCTCTCTCCCTGCACTCCTCCACCAGTTCCTTGTACTTAGCGCATTTCCTCTCATTGGCTTCCTCAATACGCTCTTCCCAGGGCATCGTAAGTTCAGGCATGATCAGCTGTTTTGAAACCTCGGAGGTAACTATCATGTCTGGGCGGAGACTTGATGTTGCAATGTGCTGAGGGAACTTCAGCTGTTTTCCCAGGTCGACCTGCAGCTGCCAGTCCGAGGCTTTGTGGAAAAGGCCTGTTGTTAATTGTGGGCGCGCCAGGGTTTCTCTCCAGCTTTGATGAAGGAGACTGCCTTCTTTGAAGCATGATGGAACTTGCTGGTGCTGATGGCTGAGGCTAAGCTCTCAGCAATTGGCTTAAGCACCTGGTCATGGCGCCAACGGTAGAGACCATCAGCCAGAGCCTTTGGGCAGCAGCTGAGGAGATGTTCTAAATAGCCTCTTCCAGAGCAAAGAAGGCAGGAAGGTGTCTCACTCTTCCCCCAGACATGGAGGTTCGCAGGGCTTGGCTGGGCATCATAGACAGCTTGTACCAGGAAACTGACCCGATAGAAATCTGCCTGCAAGATGTTTGCCCAGGTGATCCTGCGCTGCAGTGTACTCTACCTAGTCCATGCTCCCTGCTGCCGGAGTCCCACCACCCTGGTCTCTTGCTCTTCCTCCATGCCTGCTCGGACCTCTTCCTGGAATAGATGGTGTCTTTCCTTGCCGCGGGCCTGGCTAACCAGGGTCTTTGGGAAGTAGCCCAAGCCCACTCTGCCTGTCACCACGGTGCCCACCAGTGCCTTTTTGTCTCAGGCGTGACTCTGCCACCTCCACTGCTTTCTCAGCCTTCCATTTCCTTCCTGTCCTCACCTCAATGCTGGCTGATGACACCTTGCAGTCCCTGAAGTCCCTGTACTGTAGGGCTTCTCTGGTGCGCACCACCATAAATAATTATGTGAGGCCACTGAAGGGCAGCTGCAGGATGTTACTAGTCCCATACAGTGCAGTGCTGGTAAGACTGCGTGGAAGGCGCAGCCACTTCCGAAGAAAGCCACTGATCTTCCTTTCTAGGGAATCAACAAGACTCAGGGTAGGACGGAATGCTGGTAGATCCATTCTTTAAATATACCAGGCAGACCTGACTTGTCAGCCTTGGTGACCCAATGTTGACCCAATGTTGTCAGCCTTGGTGACCCGAAGTTCTTTGTTGGACTTCTGGATGGCGGCAGAGTCTTTCAGGCTGGAGTCAAAGAGATTCCCCAAACTCTTAACAGGTTGCTCCGTGATGGTTGGGATGATATTTCCTGAGATGGAAAAACGTAACTTGTCAACCATGTTCCCCTTCTTCAGCACCATGGACCTTGACTTGGAGGGATTACAACTCATATTTGCCCAGGTGATGACTCTCTCAAGTCCTTGTAGGATCCACCTACTCCCTGGGACCGATGTCATTGTGATGGTAAAGTCATCCATATAGGCTCTTATAGGGGGCTGTCGTACGCCTGACTTGGTTAAGGGCCCTCTACATTCCACCTTGGCTGACTTGACCACCATGTTCATGGCAAGAGCGAAAAGAATAACAGAGATGGTAAAGCCTTTTATTATTCCTTTCCCAATGTGATGCTAGTCTGATATTTCTGACCCAGAAGTGACCCGCATCCTGAAATTATTGTAGTAATCCAGGATCAGGTCCTTAATCTTACTGGGAACATGTTGGAGGTGTAGAGCGATCTCGACCAGCTTGTGCGATATGGATCCATAGGCATTTGCCAGGTACAACCACAAGACAACTAGGTCGCCTCTGTTCTCGTGGGCCTCTCTGATAAGCTGTGTAACTACACCAGTGTGTCCCAAGCAACTGGGAGCTCCAGGAATCTCACCCTTCTGCACTGAGGGGTCGATGTAGTTGTTCTTGAGGAGAAACTCTGTCAGTCTTTGTGAGACGATGCTGAAAAACACCTTCCCTTCAACACTCAGTAGTGAGATGGTTCGAAACTGGTTGTTGTTTTTCGAGTTCTCCTCTTTGGGAATCCACACTCTCTCAGCACACCTGAACTGGTCAGCAACTATTTATCTTCGCCAAATCACCTTCAAGAACTTACACAGGTGCCAGAGAAGCTCTGGGCAGCGCTTATAGACCAAGTAAGGTACACCACTAGGGCCTGGAGTAGATACTGAGCGAGCTGCCTTGATGATCTCCTCAACATCCTTCAGAATTGGCCCCCTCAAGTTGAACTATGTTGTTGGGGGGGCATGGCTGATGAGAGCTTTATTGGGCTCCAGCTCTTGCTCTCTCAGGGAATCGCTCACTGTGTCCTGAAGTAAACAATTAAATTCCTCTATTGAGCACTCAAACCACCACTGCGCTTGTCCCCAAGCAGTTGTTTTGTGAAGCCGAAGGGATTGGAGATGAAGGCCGGTCGCTTCCTGGCTCTCTCTCTCTCTCCCCCGTCTCCGGTGAAACTCTGCTCTGCGTAGGATCATCAGCTTATTCCAGAGGATGTTTTGCAGCTCTGCTAATGGTCACTTCTCCTCATCAGTAGCATTCTTGTACTGTTTATTGAGGGTGCCATGCTCTTGACGCAGGAGATGTATCTTGGTAGCCCTGCGGTTCATAGCTTAGGAGGTAGACTTGGTTTTTCCTTTCTCTACCCAGCCAAATCTTTCTAAGGCATAGCTAAAGATGATGGCAGTCATCGTTTGGAGTCGGCTGTCAGCATCTCCTTTGGCTGTGGCTTGGATGATGTTGGACACATCCTCGTCAAACTGCAGCCACTTACTCCGTTTGCTGGCTGGGGGCCACTTAATCCACTGCTGAACTACTCTGCTGGGATTTGAAGGCTCTGGTACGTGGAGGGACAGGGCTCTGTGGGTTGCCTCCTGGCCGGGCTCCTCCTTCATCTCACCAGGTTCAGGACCGGTGCGTTACACCTCACTCTCCCGCTCCAAAATTAATATATATATATATATATATATATATATATATATTAGGGATGTACATCTGATAACTGAGGCTGATGCGATGCGCATCTCAATGCATAGCCAACGATACGATACATTGAAGATACACATGAAGCAGCTAGCGATGCAATGCGATACGATTCACCCCTATTACGATGCAGTGCAATTCGGTTTCGATTCGACTCAACACAATGTGATTCGATGCAATGGAACAAAAAATACGATTGCTTTTATTTCTTTCAGACAGACAGCAAATCATAAATTAACTTATGTGTCTTCTGACTTCTAACGCCTCAAGGCCTGTTTCATAAAGCAAGTTTAACAAATAGGCCTGGCTTATTTCAGTTAGTCTGACTCATTGTCAAATTATTTGGTTCCATAAAGCAAATTTAACAAATATCAACCTCAGTCACTATGGCTAATTATGCTGGAAAGCTAACCTGGTCCAGGGCAGGCAAACTGTCCAGCTACGATGACCTCCTCTAACACTGACCTATGAATGCAATGATATTACCACTGACTCTCTCATGCACTCTCATAGCCATGCAACCTTTCTCTCTGGTTTAATGACAGCTGTACCTTTTATAGTTAGACAGATAGCATAAGAACATTACAATCTAACATTGCTCTTTAAAGTATTAAAATCACTAAACTAAATGCTAAATCACTAAATTAAAACTACATTTGAACTGCTATACGAAACACACATTAACTCATCTGAGCTTAGTAATTAGGACTGCATCAGCTTCATTTTATTTACCCATTACGATAGTCCCTTTACAGCTACCACTGCTATGCTATCATGAACATATACCTATATATAGGTTTAACATTCTACAAAAGGAAAATGTAATGTCCAACAACGAATGTTTAAACAAAATGCATATTTGACTCAGAATTATTGCACTCCGTCTTTTTAGAGCGTATGCGTGCAGCAGCGCTTGTTCAATCGTGTAAGCCTCGCTCACTCCTAACAGCAAAATAGATATATTTGCATGACTTTCAAACATTTACAGATAAAAAATGTAGTCGTGACATGTCAGTTATGTACTGAGGAAAACAAAACGTCTCAAATGCATTAAAGGTCACAAATATATTTGCCGTTTGCCATGGTTGATCGATTTGATCCATGATTGACATTGAGGGCTGCTTAAGAATAAAAAGCGTGCAAAAATGTGTTAGATTGTGTGAACTTACATTGACATTTATAACCGCTTTATCCCTGATTGATTTGTTCGGTTATTTCAAGGCAGGTTTTGGACTTTAATCCCTGCTTTTCCTCAGGTCTCCGTATTGTTGTTGTGATCTGTCATATTCACTCGCAGCAGTGATGAGAGAAAGAGCTTGAGAAACAGTTTTGAGAGGATAAATCAATCTACATATAAAATATTAGTCACAGATTATTGGTCACTTTCTAAACAATAAGAGTGTAGCGCATCCACTAGTAATTATATATAAATAAATTGTTTTTTTTACCGATGCAAATATGTTAGAAGCAATGCATCGCAATTCAAATGCCAACTTGTATCCGATGCACACTTTTTAAACCGATGCATCGCATCGTTAACTTTTTTTGCCAATTCACCTAGCGAATCGGGGAATCTTCCCACCCCTAATATTTATCCATTTAACACAGCGATGACTTTACTATTATTCTCAAATGTGGAAAATATTAATCATAAAGAATGAGTATGTGTGTCCAAACTTCTGACTGGTAATATGGCAGGTGGATGTACCTTAAAGGCAGTTTAATGGAGCAATTTATGTTCGTCCACAGAGACAAGCATCAAACAGAGCATCTCTAAATCATGTAAATGGTGCAGTAATAATGACAGGTGTAGTTGTCTCTCTTATAAAAGCATAACAATTCACACTAGTATATTTCTTAATTGCGACTCGGTAATGATGATATGGCAAATTATCCAGACCATAGGGACGTACAAAAGTCATTGTAAGAGTTAATGATCTGCTTTACATTCAGATGCCGTGGAAATCAGATGTTGGCAGTGCCTGAGGAGGGGTTTGTGATGCCAGACTGGTTGAGGGATTCTCTGGCTTGGTGGTGGCAGGAGGAAGGGAAGTGGACTGATTGGGGACAGAGCAGGGAGGCGGAGGGCAAGGTCCTCTTTAGTGAAGAGAATTGCTTTGACCAACCGAGCTTGGCAGAGGATCACCTTTATCACCTCAGTCAAGAGGAACTTTAAATGAAGATGACTGGGTGGGGAGTGGAGAGCGAAACTAAACAAGGCCTTGAAACTGAGGGCTGAATTTACCAAACTTCTGCACACAACTGTATCCAATTAACTAACCTAGAAATCCATCTTAATCAGGTACTAAATGCACCTAACATTTATAAATTAAACCACTGTCATCCATTTTAGAAAAACACACTTCCTTTCTATGTACATTAGGCTCTTTATAGGTTGTGCTTATTCCCAAAACTGAGTACTATTTGCATGCTGCTGTTTATGGCAAAAGTAAATGCTTTTGTTAACATATTGATAAAATGAATAGGAATAGCAAATTACTAAAAAATTTCCACCAATGTGGCTGGAATATAGTACTAAAATACATTGACTGATTTTGTTGCACTACTGATTCAGCACCACAACAACACCGCTACAGCACAACCAGTGTAGTACAATTACAGAACAAATTAGGCATTTCCCAAATTAATGACTTCTTTTAGCGTGTTTTTTAGGTTGTTTTTAGTCAATCAAAAAATGTACATCCAGTGTAGTCTAAATCCTGAAAAAAATTAACTATCATAAGTTGATCAAAAACATGCAGTGCAAACAGTCTATTCTGATTCCCGAAATAATGACTGCAATCGATTATTTTTAATAAATCAGAAATACACAGCACAAAAAGCCCACTCTGAATCCCAGATGATTGACTCTTATGAGCCAGATCTTTTACGCAAATCCAAAACATTCAGCATAAACAGTCAAGTCTGATTCCCAAATTAATTATTTCCATGAGGCAATTATTCAGTGGATCAAATACATACAGCGCAAACAGTCTATTCTAATTCCTAAAATAATGAATGTAATTAGTGCCTTTTAATGAATCAGAAACAGACAGTGCAAACAGTGTAGTGCAATTTCCAAAAGAAAGACTCTTATGTGCTGCTTATTTTAAGTGAATCAAAACTTAAACCACAAGTAGTCTAGTCCAATTCCCAAAATAAATGAGGCTTCTATTTAGCAAATTAAAAAACGTTCACCAGTGTGTAGTCCGACTCTTATAACCTGACACTTTATAGTGAATCGAACATATAGAGTACAGTTTAAATCAGTGTACTTACTAATGGGTTGTTCATGAAAATAAATGCTTTGTATCAAGATAAACATTTGTAAATTTAGCATTAACTGTTTTACATTATTTATTAAAGATTATTGTGTTTCTTATTTTGCAAGTATTTATTCCACAAAAGTACTAGATGCATCCTTTATGGAGCTGTTCATTTATAATGAATAAGGAAATTGTGAACCCCTTGTCAGTATAAAGATCAATGGAAGTAAAATGTATTGATCTAGCAGTCTCACTATCATGTCATCCACCTCTTCTTTGGTTTCTTATGACTCAGCACTGTCTCTGTCATGTCCGCCGTGAGCAGATGCTAAAAGGGGGGCATCTGCATGTGTTCCCAGCATGTGCAATATGACTGGCACAGAAAGATCTTGCTCTGGCACTGCTGTCCCGTGTAAAAACTCTGCCAAGCATACTGGATGTCCCCTCAGAATAGATGCCAAGGTACATTTGTAATAGTATGGATCATCTAGACATAAACCAATCCTGTCTTGGAAGTGATGTGCTGTGAGTGACTTTGGTGTTAAAAGACAAGTAACCAGATCACCAAATAAACAGGCTGTTGTGTAGAAACAAATTATGACTTTGCATAATCATAAATTATCAAAATGGTTCTCAAATTAAGTAAATTGTTATTGATTAATTAAAACATGTTGTTTTCTGGCTTTCTGTGGAACATAATACAATACATTCTGAATTCAGTAATTTAGTCATTCATTAACTTTTCAGAAACACAAGTACAACAAGGAGAATAGTTGGAATTGTATGCTGAACTGCAAGCATAGCAGGTGATCTGGATTCTTTTTCTATAGTCCCATTCACCCTCTTCCCAGCATGCAATAAGGTATGAATAATTAATATGATTTATGCTTGCCAGTTTTATTTACATTGTTGTTGAATTTGTTGTCGTGTTTTATAACTTATTGTCTTGTTGAGATCTGCGTGTAAGGTTTTCCAAGGGTATCTTTTGTCTCATGAGTATTCATGTATTATTGTTAATAGTTTAAGACAGCAAACACTTTTCTTATCAAGATATAAATGGTACATTTCTCATAGAAACATCAGATGAAGTGCATAACAGTAAGACATAATATAACAAATAAAACCGCTTTACAATATTTAACAACTAGCATTAAGCTCTACTTTAAGTTGAACTAGCTTTAAAATTCGTATTAATAACTGACTTACATAGGAACCAGTAGCAGAATGTTTTTCCTCCAATAACTAAAAGAGAAAGTTATGGGGAAAATAAGTTTATGTCACTATCTTTTGTATGTTGTATGAATTAAACCATTGATTCATCACATATTTAAATAATAAAATGTCATTAATATTTTCTTGTTCCACATTGCTAGCACTTCACACACATTGTTATTAATGAAGAGGACTATACCACAGAACAGCCCATGAAAAATACATCAACGCTCAATGTTTTGTTTTTTCTTGTATAAACTGCAGGGTGAAGGCAAATTCAACATGTCACCTTATTCTACACACGCATGCATAATTCTACGTTCAATTCGAGGCCATCTGACAATGCATGGCATAAATCAAAGTGAATAAGTGCATGGGGAAAGAGCAACGTAACAATAAGTGAGACAGGGCTTGTTTGTCTGCAATAAATACTGTTTCATCATCTCCCATCTCTCCAGAGACAAGTGCTAACAGAAGGAGTCACAAATGACCCTCAATAATATCTCTCTCCTTTCTCCAGACAGATCTGCTGTAGTGGAAATGCAGTAGTAAACATATAGGACCATCTGCAAAGGGAGAGGAGCGCACAAGTGGACACATACAGAAGCACAAACACAATGCACTGAGGGAGCTCATGCATATGGCCTAAATTCTGCTGAGGAAAGCTGGACACTTGACAAAAATTTGACCTAATTTAAACTATAATTAAATTAAAATGTGGTTTCTGTGTGTTTTGGAATAAATGACAAGATATATTAAAGTTGTGAACACTAGTTAGGGTCAGAGTTTAAGTTGAAGAGGAGCTGGGGACGTCCAAAACCTAATATCTAAAAAAAAAAAAAAGTTCACAAAGCCCTCGTCTAGCGATCCAATCCCAATGCTCCACATAGTAATTACACATCTAAAAGTATCTTTATCTGTACGTTTTCTTTGTTTTAAAAGTTGTGTTTGGTTTCAGTTTTAAAAATAACATGCAAGATAGAGAATATAAATTGTGGGACTTAATTCATGTTAAAAGAGTTATTAAAATCAATAAGCCACTCAAAGGATCTTACTCTCATTAACAGTGTGTACACATCCACACAGAATTACAGTATTTCAAAATATCTGTTGAGTATTCATGAAAATATAATCTGTATGTCTTAAATTAAAGTTTGGTTAACTTCTGGGAAAAAAACAAAACATTTGATGTGTAACAGTGATTTTTTACATTTGAATATTTGTTTTTTCTTGAAGGATTCTGTTCAGATTTAAAAGAAAGAAAGTAAAGCACTGTTAATTGAATTTGTTTCTTTCTTTTATTTGTCTACTGTTGTACTATTTGCATATTTGTTCTTATTTTTTAATAACAAATATAAAAATAGCAAAATACGATTAATATAATAGTTGCACTTTAAAGAACTGGAGGAAAAAAATTAAGCATCGAGAATAATTTTTATAGTCGAATTGTTACTCTCTAAATCGTAATCGAATCATGAGGCAAGTGAAGATTCACACCTCTTGTCGCAATAGTGTCTTTTTTAATTGGCCAAACCGCCCCATGCGGTGCATTGTGGTATAGAGATTATTTTTTTGATAGATTGGTGTGTGCTGAATTTGGTGGTATAGATTTTGATGTAAGATTGCTATAGGTGATTTTGTTTCGGAACCTTTAGAAAACTTGAGTTTTCTCAGAATTTACTTTGCTGACCCGATCAACTTCAAACAGGTGTAGCTCAGTCATTTTTTTGTCTGTTTCCAACAAATCATACATCATTTTGAAGGTTTTTATTTATATTTTTGCCGGCATGGGTCCCATTTGTACACTTAAGGTACAAATATGTACTTTTAAAGTATTATATGTACCTTTCAGGCATAAGTAAGGTACAAAGATAAAGTTTTTAGCTTTTGTGCAGAGAATTTACCTTTTTTTACTGAGAGTGTATAATTGTTTCCGCCTTTAAGAATAAAACAAGCAATTATGACTTAATTTGACTAATTTGCAAAAATTCGTACAATCTGTGGTTTTATTTCTTGTGACTGACTTTTTTTTACATTCTTACACATTCTCAAAAATGATGACCTTATATTTTACAATGTTACTTTTATATCTCACAAAATTTGGATTGCATTTATTTTATCTTAAAATTACCAACTGTTGTCTTTTTCTCTGTATGCATTTACACAGAAATCACAGAGCGTATTTAATCTCAAGCAACCATAATTTTCTTAAACATTTTGAGTAAAAACAAAATAATTAATTCAATGAATTATGCTCATAAAGAGTGTTGCTTCAAGGTCCTATATTTGTAAACACCTTATTTTTGTAATATAATATGTTATAATGGCATAATATGTCTGAGCATGTCTCATCTGTTGCTTGATTGCATTTAGAACTGCTGCAGTCCCTTTTCCGCCTCCAGAGATCTTGCCTCTCAGTAAGTGGTAATGCTCAAAGACAGAATAGTAGCAAGAAGGAAAGGAAGATATGTTGCTAGGTACGTGGACAGTGTATGGCCTGACTGAATATCATTTGTCTTCTATGTTGTTCCTCTTGTGAAAAGAGCTTATAGGTGAGGGGCAACTGTCTTGAAAACAGTGTAGGCTAATGGCAGTCTAAGGTGAGGCACAAAATGGTGTTAATACCAGCTATTCATCTCCCTGCTATTGTAAGAGCACTTACGCTACAAGATCATCAAATGAGTTGAGGTGGAAAATTACACTTCAGATAAAGATAAACCTGTCACACAATATGGCAGCCTCTAAACATCTCACTGCATGGGCATCAACTGCCCAGCTGGAGACACAACAACAACTGGATTTGTATTATGAAACCTACACTGTAAAAGATGAAATGTTCATTTAACGTTAACATAGGAATGCAACAGCAAGGATTTGAATTATCTTCTAATTATTTTACACATCTTGGCTAAACTTAAAATTAGTGAAAAGTAGCAAGAACAGTGTGTGTGTGTATATGTGTGTATATGTATGTACAAACCCGATTCCAAAAAAGTTGGGACACTGTACAAATTGTGAATAAAAACAGAATGCAATGATGTGGAAGTTTCAAATTTCAATATTTTATTCAGAATACAACATAGATGACATATCAAATGTTTAAACTGAGAAAATGTATAATTTTAAGGGAAAAATAAGTTGATTTTAAATTTCATGGCATCAACACATCTCAAAAAAGTTGGGACAAGGCCATGTTTACCACTGTGTGGCATCCCCTCTTCTTTTTATAACAGTCTGCAAACGTCTGGGGACTGAGGAGACAAGTTGCTTAAGTTTAGGAATAGGAATGTTGTCCCATTCTTGTCTAATACAGGCTTCTAGTTGCTCAACTGTCTTAGGTCTTCTTTGTCGCATCTTCCTCTTTATGATGCGCCAAATGTTTTCTATGGGTGAAAGATCTGGACTGCAGGCTGGCCATTTCAGTACCCGGATCCTTCTTCTACGCAGCCATGATGTTGTAATTGATGCAGTATGTGGTCTGGCATTGTCATGTTGGAAAATGCAAGGTCTTCCCTGAAAGAGACGACGTCTGGATGGGAGCATATGTTGTTCTAGAACTTGGATATACCTTTCAGCATTGATGGTGCCTTTCCAGATGTGTAAGCTGCCCATGCCACACGCACTCATGCAACCCCATACCATCAGAGATGCAGGCTTCTGAACTGAGCGCTGATAACAACTTGGGTTGTCCTTGTCCTCTTTAGTCCGGATGACATGGCGTCCCAGTTTTCCAAAAAGAACTTCAAATTTTGATTTGTCTGACCACAGAACAGTTTTCCACTTTGCCACAGTCCATTTTAAATGAGCCTTGGCCCAGAGAAAACGCCTGCGCTTCTCGATCATGTTTAGATATGGCTTCTTTTTTGACCTATAGAGTTTTAGCCGGCAACGGCGAATGGCACGGTGGATTGTGTTCACCGACAATGTTTTCTGGAAGTATTCCTGAGCCCATGTTGTGATTTCCATTACAGTAGCATTCCTGTATGTGATGCAGTGCCGTCTAAGGGCCGAAGATCACGGGCATCCAGTATGGTTTTCCGGCCTTGACCCTTACGCACAGAGATTGTTCCAGATTCTCTGAATCTTTGGATGATATTATGCACTGTAGATGATGATAACTTCAAACTCTTTGCAATTTTTCTCTGAGAAACTCCTTTCTGATATTGCTCCACTATTTTTCGCCGCAGCATTGGGGGAATTGGTGATCCTCTTCCCATCTTGACTTCTGAGAGACACTGCCACTTTGAGAGGCTCTTTTTATACCCAATCATGTTGCCAATTGACCTAATAAGTTGCAAATTGGTCCTCCAGCTGTTCCTTATATGTACATTTAACTTTTCCGGCCTCTTATTGCTACCTGTCCCAACTTTTTTGGAATGTGTAGCTCTCATGAAATCCAAAATGAGCCAATATTTGGCATGACATTTCAAAATGTCTCACTTTCAACATTTGATATGTTATCTATATTCTATTGTGAATAAAATATAAGTTTATGACATTTGTAAATTATTGCATTCCTTTTTTATTCACAATTTGTACAGTGTCCCAACTTTTTTGGAATCGGGTTTGTATATATATATATATATATATATGTGTGTGTGTGTGTGTGTATATGTGTGTGTGTCGTAAGTCAATTTTAAAGTTATATGCAAATTGTTCAAATTATTTACATGGTTTTAATGTTCTTCAGTGTGTGTATTGTGTATAATCAAATACATCTCTCCTTGTCATTGTTGTTTTTTTTTTTTTTTGCAATTATTTACTTAAAATTAAATAATACAGTGTAGCAAAACAAGGTACCAAAGCAACAGTTCACATATTTTTCTTTTGTTTATAAAGCATACTTTTAACATAATGAGAATTACCCCCAAAAACCATGCTGAGAGCTGAGTGCAAGAAAAAAAAGCTGTCACAGTGGTATCCATTTTGTTAACGGAGCTTTACCAGGCACTTCTGTCCTCTCAGATAAGGGCACCATCCTTCCGCCGCAGACTGGACGCTGGGTGCCACACGCTGAAAGGAAACAGACAGCGTGCAGTGGCCTTCTCTCGCACCCGCTACCCTGAGGGGAGAATGGGCTTAATTGTAACATGAAAGAGGGCCACTCTTGTCTAGTATGACAGCGCAACTATAAATAACCACATGAGTGTAATAACTGGATGGTGGTGCTGCCGGCTTTATGGAGTAAAAAGCCCACGATCCCAAAATGCTCCAGAACTCTGCGTGACCCCAGCTAGCTTTATTTTAGCTTTCGGAAGAGATGTGTTCCTTGGCATTCATTGGTTAGATGCTGATGCACATTAAAGGGATCAATCAGGCTGTGTGATGGTACACAGCCAGCCAAAACTACTTTTCATGCACCGATTCATTTTCAACAAAGAGTTCTGTTATACAACAGCCTGCTGTTTCAATGTGGAAAAAACAGCAATGGACATTTTATTTTTTGTTGATATTGTCAGCTGGAGTGGTGCCTCATTTATGTTCCATTTTATGTTTCATTCCAGTTTTCTCTTTTCTGTTTGTTAAATCAAATAAATAGATTTAGCTTCAGTGCATCAAATTAAATCACATTCAAAACATTAACACAGGACCCTGCACAATTGTGAAAAAAGTAAAAAAATTAAAATAAACAAACAAACAATAAACATAATATGAGCTGAAAAGCAGGTACACTGTTCAACATTTGTGGTCTGTAAGTTGTTTTATGTTTTTGGAAGAAGGCTGTAATATTATGAAACTTTTTTTAAATAAACTTTGCATTTTAACGTATTCAAAAATTTAATGTATCCCTGTAACGTACAAAGCTGGATATTCAGCAGCCATTACTCCAGTCTTTAGTGTCACATGATTTCAGAAATCATTCAAATATACTGAATTTGCTGACTTTATTTTTGACAAATAAAGATTACGTATCTAGTTCTACAGTATCTAGTGTTACATAATTTAACATATTTTGCAGAATAAAACTTACATAATAAATAAATGAATAAAATCATACAGATCCCAAACTTTTTAAACAGTAGTGCGCATTAAAGGGGTCCTATTATGCTCTTTTACAAAGTCTTGATTTTGTTTTGCGGGGTGTGCTAGAACATGCTCTCATACTTGGTGATTTTTCACATAATTTACATTATTACTTGTGTTGTGATTGGATATCTGTCACAGGACATTGTGATTGGTGAACAGCTTAGATGGTGTTTCAGTACTGCCCCACCCCTTGCCAAAATAGCAAGTTTATCAATATTGCTATATCAATTCAGACCTCGAGGATATTGAACAAGAGGATCACGCAGAACCTTTGCACGCACGGATATTGCAAGACTTATTAAAGTGGTAACATTATTGTTTTTTTTTTGTTAAATCACGTTTCAGATAGGATGTCAACAATAGCTTAAACATAACTGCATTTACTATTTTATTTATGTTTATTGTTCTTTAATTATAACATTATAACATGTATTGCAGTGAAACTGTTATACAGTTTAATTTATTTATACCATAGTCCCACAGAGTTACACTATTTGTGGCGGCATATATTTGCTAATTAATTCTCAGCCACCGGGAAGCGCTGTTGGAGTAGAGATCGAGGTTTCCCCGGTAACGCTGTAGACAAAGAAGAGCTCTGCTCACAAACAATGCTTTATAAGACATTACATGCAAGATGAAATAAAAATGACATCCAATTTTCTGAGAACAGTCAGTTTCCATCAGAAATACAGTGATATAAAAACCGGGGTTCGATTTTGAAACATGCAGTGCTCAACCAAGCGTTCTCCCCACCCGCCAACCCCAAATTTCCGTAGGCGGGATTTATTTTTGTCATATCAAAAAAACAGGAAAACAACTTTGTAGTCCAAATGTTCGTTGTGGAAAACAGGGGAACAGGGGTTTAAAAAAATAAAAAAATATCTCCCTTTGGAGTGGACTTTGAGATTTGTAACTTTGTAGATCTTTTTATGCCCAAACATACACACTACACATTTGACTAAAATTCAAAAAGCATAATAGGACCCATTTAAAATACACACAGTGAAAGTGACATGACATACGACCAAGCACGGTGACCCATACTTGGAATTTGTGCTCTGCATTTAACCTATCCAAGGTGCACACACAGAGCAGTGAACATACACACACCGTGAACACACACCCGGAGCAGAGGGCAGCCATTTAAGCTGTGGCGCCCGGGGAGCAGTTGGGGGTTCAGTGCCTTGCTCAATACCTCATTGTTGTATTGAGGGTGGAGAGAGCGCTGTACATTCACTCCCCCACCTACAATTCCTGCCAGCCTGAGATTTGAACTCGCAACCTTTCGATTACGAGCCCGACTCTCTAACCATTAAGCCACAACTTTCCCTACAGTAAGCTGTAATGGCATTGCATAGCATCCAGACACTGCTGTTACCACTGCACTCTCACTTACTGTCAGGCTAATGGGCAGCTGGGCAGCCATGGATAAAGAGGTTTCAACACATATTTAACAGAGCAGATCTAGTAGAAATCAAAGTCAGCATTTTTCGCTCTTTCACCAGTCCCCCCCCCCCCCAGGTTTCTCCTCTTCCTCTTCCTTGGTCTGTGTGGACAGACAATGGAGCTCTCTGCTGAGATGAAAGCTGGTTCCTCCATTGTTTGGCACCTTTAAAGTCCTCTTCTCCATTCTTGCCTTCCTTTCTACCCATTGCTACTTACATCTTTTCCTTCCTCCCCTCATCTCCGCATTGTTTATATAAGATTTGTTAGGTTGATAAGAGTCTCTGGGCAATCGCTCAGACTATGAAAGTTTCAATTTTCTAGGCCTCATACATCAAATGGAGATGTGCTTTGTCTTTCTTCGACAGAAACAAAAGAGACACTGCAGGGCAGGCAATGGCATATTTTTTTTTATATAAATTCCCCTTCTAGAGGAAGAGTAGATAACACAGATAAGCCAATGTTTCCCCCTTCCCCCATCCCTATAAAAAAGGGATATGCCAGCAGCACAGATAAATTCAGCTCCTAAGGCGGAATTAAATCTGTCAGTCCAGAGGGATCTCTCCTGTTGGGAATGTCCCTTTCCTTTCTTCTTTTAAACCTCATGATCAGCAAAGCTTCACTAAAATGACCATAAGGTACTTCGGCGTGATTCGCACACCAAAACATGTTCGCCCATCACGTAAAATATTTTGTGATGTTTCAGCATCAAAGGAAAATGCCCACATGACTGTGAAACATCCAGAATTTGAAAACATAAAAAATTATGATAGTCAAAGTGCTTCTGTAAGGGAGATTTGAACAATTCATACTATAATATATCCTCTAAAGACTGAGTTGTGCAAATATGAGTTGTTAGTAAATCTTATCAGCGCAATTACATGCCAAAATGTTTACTGATTGTTTGATATGATTAAAAATATAATGTATGCTGCTCACAAAAAAAGTATGACAAGGAACAGATCGATGCAGGATATCAAAAAGTTTTTTTTTAGGAAAAGACAAATTGGCAATAATTATTTATTTATTGTTCCAAACAAAACTTTGCAACACAACAGTATTTATTTCTGAACGATTCCTTGTTTTTGAACAATGATTCAACGACTCACTTATAGTGACCACTTTTTGAAGTGAATTGGCATTTTTGAACAAATCTGTTGAGTAAATGATTCAATGATTACTCATAAAAACAGTCACTTGTTTCCATTCAATTAATATTTCCAGTCATTTAGTGACTGAATCATAATGACAGTCTCTTGATGCCATCTACTGGCATAATAATAAAAGTTGCATGAATTTGAACTTAAGTCTAAGACTAATATATCAATACGTAAGACTAAAGTATTGCATAAGTTAGTCTGCTCAATAACGTGTACAACACACTTTATTTTAAAAGATTTGCTCACATGTTTGATTTCTCATAGAATATAAAGCTTTATCAAGAAAAGCTTTCAAATACTTATCGCACCATAATCCGGATTTTTCATGTGTTTGTTAATCATGTACAATTAGTAATTTTAATAATGAATTGGTGCAATACTGTTTAGTAATCTATGGTGCAGTGGGTGGTGTAGGATCATGGCTTATGGAATAGGTCCCAGTGGGAGAGGGTGGATTTATCAGGGAGCCACATGCTAATTCTCTGCTATGGTGGCATCCAATGACTAATGAATAAGGGCAGGCACTATACTACAGGCACAGGCAATATAACTGGCCACATTGGCTGTAATCTCTTCATTACACATCTCACTTATCAAACGACAAGCGATGGGTAATTTAATGGCCCCAGAATCATCTTTCTGCCAAATGAGAGTAAGATAATTGAGGATGCTCAGTGAAACAGAATATCTGCAGGCTAAATTAATATACAGTGGAGTCCAAAAGTCTGAGATCACTAGTGAAAAATGCTCATATTTTGCATTTTTCCTAAATTAATGCTTTAAATTAATAATACTCTAAACACTATTCATTACAAATTATTTTATAAGCAACAATTTGAACGAAATAAACATACAATTTCAGAATGTCTTAATATTTGATTTGCCTTTTTTTGCTTTACACACAAGCTACTGTAAGCCGTATAATTTAGAAAATGAATTATAAAAAGGAAATAATTAAAGAGTCTGTTAAAACAGTAAGCTTACCAGAAATTACAAAAATAGTATTATTAAGTGAAAAGCATTTCAGTGTGATGATTGACATTTTAATGCTTGTCCAATTACGTGAAGTCTAAATTGAAGTCCAGCCCCACTACACTAGTTGCTGGATGGGAGTAGCCATTTTCTTTCTCTTCGAGGCTGGTGAGAGACGAGCGTCAGCGTAACTTTGAAAAAGTTAAAATAACATCAGAGAGGATTAAGACAGAGGTCTTCATATGTTTTATTTTATTTGGATTTTGTGAGTACGCATTTTGCAATTTGCGTACTGATGTATTCAATTGAGAGAGAGTGAAAACATATTTCCATATTAAAGGATGAAATGCTGATAAGTTCTGATGTTTTACAAGGTAAAAGAGATATTATGGTTTAAATATTGTGTATATGAGTTCATAATGTTTATATTTGTTGTTGATGATGGTAGAGCATTGCATTAGCAGCGCAAAGGTTGTGGGTTCAATTCCCAGGGAACACACATACTGACAAAAAAATGTATAACCTGAATGTACTGTAAGTTGCTTTGGATAAAAGTGTCTGCGTAAATGTAAATTTTGTTTACTTAAGTAATGTAATGTTATCTAAGCCATGAAAGTACAATGAAAATGTGACTGTTAAATATCAAACAGGGCAATAAGTGCTAGTATGTATTGATGTGTAACTGAAAACAGTGGATTTAATCTGTGTTGTGAACTAAAAACTGCCAGTTTCATAAGTAGGTCAGGTATTTTGTCCTATGTTGGAACTACGTTTATATCAGCGTGATGATGTAAGATGACGAGCCTTCCCAGCAAGATGGACTCTGATTGTTGTAAGAGTTAAAGGGGTCATATGATGCGATTTCAAGTTTTCCTTTCTCTTTGGAGTGTTACAAGCTGGTTGTGCATAGATAAGAACCCTGAAGTTGCAAAGACTAAAGTCTCAAAACCAAAGAGATATTCTTTATCAAAGTTAAGACTCTGCCACACAACCCTAAAACGGCTCATTCAAACATGCCCCCACATGTCTACGTGACAATGTGGAAATATTTGCATAATGCAGCCCAAATGTTCATGTGGTTTCAGTAACCGCAGTAGTGTTGATGCAGGTAGTCATGTCAGGAAGACACTGTGTGTTTCTATGTGAAGGCAAAAGCACTTTATTTGACCTTCCGAAAGTAGATGCATTTAGGAATCATTAAGATTACTTACAACAGAATAGCAAGGCATTTTATGGACGACCATTTCATGAACCTAGGAGAGGAGGTAATTCTGACTTTGCTATGACAATCTGGCGCTTCTGAATCAGCGACTGTATGTTTTGTTATTAGTTTAAGTATTTGCTATTGACTGCTCAAATGCGGAATTTTGCGCATGTGTGTGTGTGCTCGCGTGTGTGAGAGAGGGAGACACGGTCACACAACCGCGGCTTGTGTGCAAACACATACGAGCTTCATCATTGATCATTGTGTCTGTCACGTGACTCTGTTCCCCTCTCGGGCTTGAACTGATGATAAACCTTAAAACTAAGGACATTATTAACTGTCTTAACATTTAAATTGAAAGCTAAAGCTCGTGATTATGGAAAGGGGCATTACATTTCCGACTCGTGCTTGTGGTGTTCGTCCAATCACAATGCACTTTGCCAGTTGGCCAATCAGAGCAGACTGCGCTTGTTGGAAGGAGGGACTTTGTAGAAAATGAAGAGTTTGAGAGAGGTGGGGCATAGAGGACCTACAATAATGTACAGTATTTTAAAAATAATGTGTTTTTTGAACATTAAAGCATGCCAAAATATTCTGTTACACCAAATACACAAAATAATGACCTTTAAAAAAGCATCATATGACCCCTTTAAGTTCCAACCATCACCCGGGAAAATGGGTAGGAAAGTTCTGATTGCCTGCTAGGTTTTATAAACCGAACTGAGCTGTGTTTTGAGAGACTGTTTAAGAGTATTCTCATTTTTGCTCTGACAGATCTGTTTTTGTCATTTGGAATGAATGAATCACATAATTTCTCCACAATTCTATTGATTTTTTAATCTCGGATCTGAATCTTTTGGATCAAATCTTTTTGAACTGAACATTTCAAATGAACTTCCTGGACTGAACTTTTTGAATTGGAACTTTCTGAACGAATCTTTTGAACGGAGTTTTGAACTGCTTTCTTCTGAACTGTTTATTTGGCCTTGTGTTCAACACCAAATAGTTATTTTTTACTTTAATTGAGTGAACTGTCAAAATTATTAATTGTGAACATTGTAAATGTTTATGTTGATCTCAAAATTGTTGTATTTTAGGAAATTTGCATAGCCTAGAGGGTGCACCATACTGAACAAATAGACGACCAGAGAGTCAGATGGAATTGTTCAATTTATTTCATTGGAGTTGAAAAAAATAATGCAATTGTGATCTGATATTGGACAAATAAAATTGTGACAATTGTTTTATAATCATTTAATAATTTACCAAAGGCAGCATTCATTTGACCAAATGCTGTAAAACAACAATGCTGTGAACTATCATTTACACTTAAAACGACTGTTTTCTATTTTAAAATGTGATTTTATAATCATTTAATAATTTACCAAAGTAAATAAAGCTGAGCATTTTCAATTTGAACCCATGCTGTACTCCAGTTTTCAACAATAATAATGAACTTTTATTAAATGCATATGATTTTTTTATATATTAATTTTCCTTTCTCAAAAAATATAATTGTGTTAAATGTATATACATTTAATATCACACTGTTGGATTTATTCCTGTAGAATAAAGCTCTTAATTTTCAAAACCCATTACTCCAGTCTTATCACATTATAATTTTGTATTAACATTAAGATTTCCAGTATGAATTTTTATAAATTAATTTTCAGTTTCTCAAAAAATATAATTGACAGTTAGTCTGGTGTGATATAAATGAAATTAATCATTGTTGGAACTTACAACCCATAGCTCTTACTGATATTATGTGCATTTTAAATAATGTACTAGGTGGTTAATTTAATAACATTATTACTGTTATTTGAAAAGCTAGTTATTATGAATCTGGTGGGATGAAATTAATCTCTGGATAAACAACCCATATACTGTTTGATTTTAATTATCGACAAACCATAGGTGGTTAATTTAATAACATTATTACTGTTATTTGTAAACTCCTGTGTTATTATGGTCCTCTGGATAATGTTTGAAATTATCGACAAACCATTTTAGCCTGTTGTAAACTCCTGTGAGGTTTATATAATTCTGTTTAGCCTGTGTTGCCAAAATAATTATCAGCTTGCATTATTCAGAGTAACACAGACGCACTAGTGGAAAGACACTGTGTTCGCAAGGTTAATTTGTGAGGTATCTTGCATTTGTATGTTGTCATTAGATTAAGCCCTCTGAGGACTTCTAAGCATCTCAGGGATTTCCCTCCATCCTGCCTCGGAGAGGTGTGCTATGCAGGTGGTGAGCGCAGCTCACTTCAGCGACCAACCCTCGAGAAGAAGCCCACATCACTCTCCTGAGTAATTACCCAGCATCACTAGAGCGAATAGACTAGAAAACAACAGGCTGGTGCTAAACGTTTATTACAGCAATCATTTCAGAGGAGCGTGGCATTTAACAACTGCACAGACTCCACCAGAAACACTTAACAAAAGAACATGCATCCAATTATAACACTATCCTCAACGAACTGAGCCTCATCCACTTAAAGGTGAAGCTCATGCTAAGAGTCTGAGCAGGAACATATTCAAGTGTCTGTTAGCATTAGCATTAGCCCCACTCTAGCGTTTCGGCTCAAAACGGGGTCCAATGGGAGAGTGACCGGCCGATACAAGGCCCAGAAACAGATGGCCGTGGCTCTGTTAATACATCAGACGACCTGCCCAGTCTAGCCAAACATGCACGTCTGCCAGTTGCTGCCGGCTGCCCACCTGGGAAGCAGCGGGGAATCATTTGGCTTAATTAGCCTAATGAGAAAAACAATAGGAGGCTCAATGTCCATCAGTCAGGAAATGAGGGCTGGAGAGGTCACATTGTTTTACCTTCGTTTAGCATATGCAAGTTGTCTTTGTGTCTTAGCTTTCGGAGAGGAACAGACGGTGACAGCAGGACATAAAAAGGGTCACCGATTAAGTTACATACCTTTTGCGATCCTTTTATCACAGGTGAGAGTCATTAAACAGTATTTATGGACACACACAAATAGGTAATACATAACTTTACCAAGCCAATACCAAAAAAATACAAGCTTACAAACAAAAGAGCTCCCATCAAAAACAAGCTAAGCATGATTGCACTTGTGCAGTGTTTTGAACCGTTGAACTTATTTGAAAAATGCTCAGGATTGTAGGAGCTTTTTTTGTGTGTGTATACTTTGGGCTGATACTGAGCTAGCTTCCTAGAATGTTTCCTTCACCTGGTCATTTAAGGTTCTGTAATTTTTTTTTTTATAGAATAGCACTCAGAAAATGTCCCTACTTGACAGATATAACAGAAACAGGTGTTCTGAGACATGGCACCTGTCTATGTGAAAGCTCTGGGCTCAGAAAATAATTGAAGAATCTGACTGTGGCAGGCTGTTGTTTTGCCCAGTGGTGGCACAGAAAAATAAATATCATTCATGTAATCATATTCAAACCTGAAAAAACACACAAGAACCAGTTAACAGGGCTCGACAGTTGAGCATCTAACAATACGGTTGCAGCTTATTCCTTCCCATAATTAAGATCTGCAAAATGAATGAATATCAACAAGTTGTTCAGTATTTTCATCTTGCAGCCTGCTGACACACTGTAGCTATATATATATATATATATATATATATATATATATATATGCGGTCAAGCCAAGAACCTCTTAAATTGTAAAAACTGCCAAGTCATAAGCTATATTTGAACTCTCCAAAACGTCATGCTCCACAAATATAAATGTAGAGGAGTCAGCACTGCAGGCTTTAGTGATGTGTATAAAGCAAACGGTTTGCTCTATCATAGTCTTTTCTTTTTCTCTCTCTCTCTTTATGCAAAGTTAAGCAGCAACATGCTTCAGGACAAACATATGTTCACAATAAGCAAACATACTCATGAGAGAAACTGTCTTGAGATTGTGTCAGCATGACTAATGTTAAAGCTGATAGCAAATATTGTCTTGCTGTAGGCTATTCTGTACTTTATTCATGTATTTTATTGCCTATTGCTCATACTGGTCAACACAATAAATACCTGCTAGACAGATAACTTAGTCCTAGTAAAATACTGTATATTTCTATCTGCTGCTACAATGGGCAAAATAATAATTGGAAAATAACACAAAATGCATTTAAGATGATACAAATAGAAAACCTTATTATTTAAATATAAATTGTATTCCTCCCTGGGAGATGGGGGCGTCGAGAAAGCGTGCCTTGTCGACGTCCTTCATCTCTGCCAGGTTGAGCCAGAGATGGCGCTCCTGGACCACCATGGTGGACATCGCCTTCCCGAGGGACCGCGCCGTGACTTTCGTCGCTCGTAAGCGAAGTCAGTCGCCGTGCGCAGCTCCTGCATCAACCCCGGGTCGGTTACCCTCGTGCACCTGTTTGTTTAGCGCCTTGGCTTATTGTGTCAAAATAATCATTGAAAAAACATTGAAATATAAACAATAAATTATTATAGTTAATTGTTTTATTCATATTAGTTTTAATCATACATTTGTTTCATTTTAATTTTCAGCGATGTTTATATATTTAGTTATTTTTTGTATCTGTTTGTTTGTTTGTTTGTTTATTTTATTTGTAGTGTATCACAGAGAATCAGAAAATGTAAGATTCGATCAGATTGGTGTTACAACAACCCAAAGAGCCAAATTCCACAAAGAGGCCCAGGACAACAAAACGTCATAAATCTGCCCACGATACCCTGGCGCCACGAGTCTGAAGGAAGTCCACCAACTAGCAGCTTTGAGCATTCTCACAGCATTAAAACAAAAGAACACATTGATAATCCCAACTCAGGAAGGAGATTGTCAATTTTGGGGCAAGTAACCAAGATTAATGGTCAAAGAGATGCACAGCATGACCATCACATTTAAATCCATGATATAAATCAAGAGCTAAAGACTTCCTCGGATTGAATACAAGAAACAGACTGAGATTCCTTTTAAACCCTTTGTACTTTTTTTCTTCCCAGAACATGTCCTAATGTTCACAAAATGGCACATGACTGCCTTAACATGGTAATGTAACGTTTACGGCAATTCGTACATATTTTACGATTTTGTACGAATTCATATGAGTTTTGTAGGGGCGGAGTTAGGTGTAAGTCATTCGTACAAATTCATACGAATTGGGAACTCGTAAAATACGTACGATTTAGCAAAAATCGTATGAATTTGTACGAATGAGGTCATAAGAATTAGTCACCTCGTAAAATATGTACAAATTTCCATGAGATCGGGCTGGTATATGCACCTAAATGATGCTAAAATGACTCATGAGCAACTAATCATTTCTATGCATAGCTCTATTATGTATGCACCCACACATTTGACTATCATGTCCAAATCACTCTTTGACAAACAATGGTTTCTCAACAATGCAAGCACACAGAAACGTGAAAATGGAAATGTTGCGGCTGACTGAAGCAGTAGTACTGGTAGGAATATGACAAAAACAAAGTTTGCCAAGAGGTGAGAAATTTTACATCGCGATTCTATTGAATATCATTCGATCTGTAATTGTCAAACAATTAAGTAATCTACATAGTCAAATTCCCGAGAATGAGAGCTTTCTTGTGATATATGACTTGAATGTATTGTGAAAAATATAAAAAATACACATTCTTAGAAAAATTATTTGCAATCGTTAGGCGGAAATTCGTGTGTGGGAGGAATACATTTATTAGCTTAATTTTACTGCTTTATACTGCTTTTTACTGCTTTCACAAAACCAAAAGTTATGGTATTCCTTGTAAAGAAGAGACTCTAAGCTTTCCAACGAGACCATATATGGGCTGAGACTATATAAGGAAAGCTATGTAAATGAAGCATAAACATTTTAACGCACACTTACTAACATCTAATATTTGCTAATAACATCTAATAATGCTTTTTAAATGTGTGTTTGGGTTGTGGGACAGCAGTTTGCACCAATTTTGTAGAATGGCCCATATATAATTGTATTATTTATTTATTTAAAAAAATATTATAATAATTTGTTTGTTTGTTTTATGTCCATAAAAGGTTATTTAATAATGCCAATACCTGGCAACACCACAGTTGTCTTACTAACAGTGGTGGACAAAGTACACAAATCAAGTACTTGAGTAAAAGTACAGATACGTATAATAAAATATTACTCCAGTAAAAGTAAAAGTACTGCTTTTTCAATTTTACTCGAGTGAAAGTACAAAAGTACTAGATTTTTTATGTACTTAAGTAAAAAAGTACTGATAGATAGATTTATTTTCCAATTTTATATAGACTACTTTATATAATTTTATATTAGCACATATTTTTATAATCCTACTGCCCAAAATACCTGGGATTTTCCAAAATAACCACTATATGGAGTAAAGATATATATTTTGTTGTTGATATGGACAGTGAATGAGAGTGATGTTCTGTGAAGCTTACACTGCGATTACATGAGAGAAAACTTTGACCATCTAATTTACAAGTAAGAATAAAGTGTTTTAAAGCTTGTTGTTTTGCACCAGTTATATATGACATGAGAATAAGGCAATGGAAGAACATTTTAAGAAAATATAATTATAGTTTCTAATGATTTTTTTTCTTCTCAAACCTTGTCTGTGAGTAAAAAACATCCTGGCCAAATGCCCCAGAGGGCATCATTCCCATTCTGTAATTACTGTAGTTACTATGTTCTGAACATCACATCCTTTCTTTTTACCTCAGATGTAATCTATCTGTGGCTGAATAAAAATATTTGGACTTTATATCTAAAAAATTCCTCAACTTAGCACCAGCAAGCTTGTTAGCTACAGTTAATAGGTAACAATATTTACTTATTTTCAGTATGGTTATGAATAAACATTCATATCTGTCTAACTTACTCGGCTAGTTGATCTAAACAATATACAAAAATATACTGTTGATAAACAATATAAAAACAGACATCACATAGGGCTAAATGCGTAGCATTTTAATAAAACTGCTAACGTTACAGCAGCGGGGAATATGAACGTGCATGAGTTATTTTATTTAATCTGTGTTATTTTAATGTTTCGTTTTTTGACCTAAAACATAGAGACACTGCCATTGATCTGTCTGCATTCAAGCATTTCATTGGGCTTAAATAGATCACCCTTTACAGCAGATTTAGTTCACAAACAACTGACAGTTTTGAGCTAAATATGATTTTCAGTTACAATAATTAATCCTAAAATTCGACATTAGTAACTCACTTTTCGCAGCATCAGTCGCGCGCGCTCACAAGATCTCCCGGTTCTTTACTTGTGAGTTCAGTTCACTGGAGACTCGCTCTAAACGGTTCATTTGAATCAGTGAGTTTTCGACTCGAGAACAGCTGCAATTGGATCATTCCAATTCGTGAATGAATCGTTTGGTGCGATTTGTGAACCGATTGAACAGGTTCATTGAAAATAATCAGTTTGTTCTTGAATCATACAACGCTTATGCGTCTCGGAGCAGTGATGTATTATAAGGAGTAACGATATGTTTTATGAAATGTAGTGAAGTAAAAAGTACGATCTTATGCTTTGGAATGTAGTGAAGTAAAAGTAAAAGTTACTCAAAACAAAACTACTCCAGTAAAGTACAGATACTTGAAAAATTTACTTAAGTACAGTAACGAATTACTTTTACTTCGTTACTGACCACCACTGCTTACTAATCTTAACCACACTGCAATGTGAGAAACTTTCCCTAGTTCAGACATGCAGCTGTTCGTTAGCTTTTCCAACACAGCTGTCAATGCAGAGCTGCAAAAGCATGTAGAATCATATTCTGTCAGGTAGCTGACCGCAAATAGACAGAATAAGTTGTCGCTGAAGCTTGGCTTTTCATTACTTATTTCCTAGCGCTCACAGCAGCCTTAAGTGCTGCCATACAATAGTGGTGGGGGGAAGGGTTTGTGTGAGTGTTCATACTTTAATAGACTGGATATATTCTCCAGATACAGCTATTTCTCCATATATTATGCATTCAATAAAGTAGAATGAGACGCTGAGTGGAAGCATGGCTGACCAATAAAAATTACATTGATGATAAGTGTGAATAAAAGATGATTAGTTTAAAGGATGTTATGAGAGCTTAAGCTTGTTCATTGGCTCTGTGTGAATGTGTATGGTCTTCATTGGTAATGTAGGGTAGGAGGAAACGGATGGGGTTCAGTGTGCTTGGGCTGAGGCTTAATGAAGCGGTAGGCAGCACCTGTGGCCCACTGTCGATCTGGAGCAGTGGCCGGGATGGGAGCAGCTGAGAATTGTTGGCCTGCATAGGGAGCAGAGTAGAGATCAGGGCCCGACACAAAGGCTAGGCTGGGCCAAACTGTGTGCTCTGCCTCCTTACCAGAAATAAGCTCCAGTGGGCCACAAGGCTCCCAGAGTTACAGCGTCTCACATCAGTTCTTCTGTAATGTTTCATTTGTTCTGTAATATTGGAATCTGACAGTAAGCTCCTGACTACATGTCTGGATATATAAGAGCTGACAGATTATCTGGGTCATATCCTGTATGGATGATTTTGCTTGTCAAGTGTCTATATGTATATGTATATATATATATATATATATATATATATATATATATATATATATATATATTTTTTTTTTTTTTTTTTTTTTTGAGACAGGTGGAAACACATGTTGCGCTTCTTATGTGATTTCAGATCATTTCAGTGGAGGAGAATACTAAGGGTAGATATTTAAGAAGTACTGCCTGTGAGGAAAGCTAAAACATTTACAAAAACGCTCAAACAATGCAGCTTTAGACATGAATTTCAGTATATATTTTTTCTAAAGTATCAATAGCCTTGTCTAGGCTATATGATAAATTAAAAGCAAGACTAAATCAAATCAAAAATCAAATCACTTTTATTGTCACATCACCACAGCACAAGTGCCTTGGTGAGTGAAATTCTTAAGAGCGTGCTCCAGACAGTGCAAAAAAAACAAAAAAAAATTACATATGGACAGTACATATTTACAGACTGTACAGAAGACAATGTGCAAAATACACATACATATACTCAGTACACACAGTGTACTATAAAGACATACTTAGTTACCAATACACATTATACACCGTATGTACACGTCTACATTATGTACACATCTATACATAGTAATATGTGAAGGTGCAACAGATTATAAATTTACAACAGATTAGTTGTGCAACAGATAGTTGTTCAAAGGTGCAACAGATTATACATATGCAATGTCGTGGATGTCCTTTGTATGATGTCCAGTGATAGCAGATGTGTTAGTGCAGTGTGTGCGTGTAGTCCAGTGGAACTGTGTTAAAGTGCAGTGCATGGCATATTGTAAATGGCATATTGTGGGAGTGTGCTGTAGGGTGAATTAGTTCTGACCGCTCATTAGCCTGATAGCCTGAGGGAAAAAGCTGTCCCTCAGTCGGCTAGTGCGGGATCGGATGCTGCGAAGACGTCTCCCTGAGGGTAGCAGAGAGAGCAGACTGTGGGACGGGTGGCTGGAGTCTTTGCTAATCCTCCGGGCTTTCCTTGTACACCGCCTGGTGTAGATGTCCTGGAGGGAGGGAAGCTCACCTCCAACAATGTGGCGGGCAGTTCGCACGACCCTTTGCAGAGCTTTGCGGTTGCCAGCGGTGCTGTTTCCAAACCAGGCGGTGATGCAGCCGGTCAGGATGCTCTCCACAGTGCAGGAGTAGAATGATCTGAGGATGCTGGGGCTCGTTCCAAACTTCCTCAGCCTTCTCAGGAAGAAGAGGCGCTGATGTGCCTTCTTCAGCACTGCATCTGTGTGAGCGGACCATGTGAGATCCTCGGTGATGTGAACGCAGAGGAACTTAAAGCTGTTTACCCGCTCCACAGGTGTCTTGTCGATGGTGATGGGTGTGTGTTCTCTGTGTTCTCTGCTCTGTCTCCTGAAATCCACCACCAGCTCATTGGTCTTGTCGATGTTGAGTGAGAGGTGGTTCTCCTGACACCATTTAGTCAGGGTACTCACCTCCTCTCTGTAGGCCGTCTCATCGTTGTCGGTGATCAGGCCTATCACCGTTGTGTCATCGGCAAATTTGACGATGACGTTGTAGCTGTGTGTTGCTGTACAGTCGTGTGTGTACAGGGAGTACAGGAGTGGGCTGAGGACGCAGCCATGCGGAGCACCAGTGTTGAGGGTAAGGGGAGATGAGGTGTTGTTGCCCATTCTGACCACCTGACTTCTGCCTGTCAAGAAGTCCAGGATCCAGCTGCACAGAGATCTGTTCAGTCCCAGAGTCTGGAGCTTCGCAACCAGTGTGGCAGGCACTATGGTGTTAAATGCTGAACTATAATCCACGAACAGCATCCTCACATAGGTGTTCTTATATTCCAGGTGCGAGAGAGCAGTGTGCAGGGTGAAGGCAATAGCATCATCTGTGGAACGGTTACTGCGATATGTAAATTGTAGTGGGTCCAGCGAAGCAGGCAGCACAGAGCAGATGTAGTCTCTGACAAGCTTCTCAAAACACTTGCTGAAGATGGAGCAATAGGCCTCCAGTCATTCAAGCATGTGATTTTATTTTTCTTAGGTATGGGCACAATGGTTGATTTTTTGAAGCATGAGGGAACCAGAGAGGGACAGATTGAAAATGTCTGTAAAAACCCCGGCTAGTTGGAAAGCGCATGCTTTGAGCACACAGCCTGGTATACCATCCGGGCCCACAGCTTTTCGGATGTTCACCCGTTTGAAGGATCGGGTTACATCCGCGACAGAAAGCGAGAGTGGACTCACCTCTTCTGCAGCAGCCGTGGGAGCGCTCTCTGTGTGGGCGGTGTTGTCAGCCTCGAAACGAGCATAAAATGTATTAAGCTCGTCCGGTAGAGAGGCAGCAATGTTCACAGTAGCTGTTTTTTTCCCTTTAAAACCTGTGATGTTGTTGATGCCCTGCCACATGCTTCTTGGGTTGTTGTTGTTGAATTGTTCTTCAACTTTGTTTTTATATTGTCGTTTGGCTGCTTTGATGGACCTCCTGAGATCGTAACTGGCTTGTTTCCGATCGTCAGTGTTTCCAGATTTAAAGGCAGATGTCCGCGCTGACAAGGCTGATCGAACATCGCTGTTAATCCACGGTTTTTGGTTGGGGTAGATGCGGATAGTTTTGGTCGGAACTACATCCTCTATACACTTCCTGATGAAACACGTGACCGTATCTGAATACGCCTCTATGTCGTCATCAGACGCTGCCCGGAACATGTCCCAGTCCACGCGATCAAAACAGTCCTGTAGTATAGCGTCAGATTGGTCCGACCAGCATTGGATTGTCCTGAGGGCGGGTGCTTCACGTTTCAGTTTCTGCCTATAAGCAGGCATAAGCAGAACGGAAGAGTGATCCGATTTGCCGAAAGGTGGGCGGGGGTGGGATTTGTATGCGTCCCGGAAGGGAGTGTAACAATGGTCCAGCACACGATCTCCACGTGTGTTTATGGTGATGTGTTGAAAGTATTTTGGAGCTATTGTTCTGAAGTTGGCTTTAGTAAAGTCCCCCGTAATAATAAACGCTGCATCTGGGTGCACGGTTTCCTGCTCACTTATATTCCCGTACAGTTCCTTGAGTGCCTGGTCTGTGTTGGCTTGAGGGGGAATGTAAACAGCCGTGATTATGATCGCTGTAAATTCCCTCGGTAGCCAGAATGGTCGACACAGAAGCATATGAAACTCCAGATCAGGGGAGCAGAAGGATTTAATAGAGTGTATGTTCCTTTCATCACACCACGAGTTGTTGATATAGAAACAAACACCCCCGCCTCTGCTTTTCCCTGTGAGCTCTCTCGTTCTGTCTGAGCGATGCACGGAGAAGCCCGTGAGCTTGATGGCTGAGTCTGGAACCATTGCAGACATCCAGGTTTCTGTGAGGCAAATAACGCAGCAGTCCCTTGTTTCTCGTTGGTATGAGATGCGCGCCCGCAGTTCACAGAGTTTGTTATCCAGTGACTGAACGTTAGCCAGCAAAATGGTTGGGAGAGGAGGTCGGAAAGCACGGCGTCTCAGTCTGACGAGGACGCCAGCTCTCTTCCCTCTTTTCCGCCTGCGTTTTTTTCGGTCTTGCAGCCAAGACAAAGGGTTCTGATGCCGTGTCTGTAAACAATCCACCGGCATTCGAGAACTCAAAGTCCGGTTTGCGTTGCGCAACGGAGGAACCAATGTTTAAAAGTGTGTCTTATATTTTAAATACATTTCATATTAAATATAGTTACAATCTATTAAAGGAGTCATCGGATGCCCATTTTCCAAAAGTTGATATAACATACTTTGGTTAAAATTTCTCACTGATAGTGTAAACAAACAACACCCTTTTACCCAGTCAAAAACAGCTCTTTTCAGAGCAAGCTATTTTCTTGCATGCCGCTTTAAATGCAAATGAGTTCTGCTCACCCCGCCCCTTTCTTCAGAGACGGTAAACATTAGCCGCATTCATCATGAAACTTACTAACTAGCACGTTATTAAGAAAGGCGGTTTGCAAAGATTCATAAAAGAATGTATACTTCTTCTGTAGGTGAGGCTGGATTCAATGCAAGATTATTTGTATAGCGCTTTTTACGATACAATCGTTGCAAAGCAGCTTTACAGGAAATTAAGTTTCTACTATATTTATATATTGCTGAAACTTAATATATTTAACTAATGGCAAAATTTGGTTAATTCTGTATATTGTCTGAGGGTTGGCTTCCTCTGAGGGGTTGACATCATCTCTTCTCAGGTGTTTGGTCATCTCAGATCATTTAAGGGTTGGATCCAGACTGAAGCTTGTGTAATTCCTAGTTACCACGGGGTGTTAATTCCATGGCAGAAACAGAGATACAAATATATTAATAATAAAATTATTATAAACAAATAGTTTTAGCGTAGAATCATGCCTGCTATTTTCTCATGTGCAGCCCTCAGCTGTATGTGATGGGCCCTTTTTTACATATGGTCATTATATGGACACATTTTACCTACTGACACATCTTACCAACTGTCCACTTCTAATAAAAACATAGAACCAAAAATGTAATATTAAATATTATCATTTGAGTTTATATCCTCGTCTGCGTGTTCCTGTTCCTCCCTCGTGTGTGCACCGTGACAGAAGACCAGACCATAACCGTAAGCGGCGCCCATTCACCCCGTTTTGTTTTCGTTTTTTGGAAAGTTTTTATTTTGTTCCTGTCTGTCTGTCCCGCGACATGGAAGTCGCCGCTCGTTAATCCCACCATAGCCCACTGCAAGACGGCGTGGGAGTTCGGCTGGATCGCCGCGAGTGCCGCGAGTCCACTAGCCGCGAGCCCTCATGCCCGCCGATCGCAGGAGATATCTGCCGCCGGCGGTGGCTCTCTCAAGCCCGCCGGCAGCTTGCCTAGTTCCCGGGTTGCCGCTCCCCCAGGCGCGCCGTTCGCGGGAGATCACGCCACCGGATCGCCGCTGACTCAATGCCTGCCGGCCCGCCTCTGACTCAATGCCCGCCGGCCCGCCTCTGACTCAATGCCCGCCGGCACCCCCTCTGACTCAATGCCCGCCGGCCCGCCTCTGTCTCAAAGCCCGCCGGATTGCCGCTGACTCAAGCCCACGGATCGGCGCTGACTCATGCCCGCTGGCCGCCGCAATCCCTAGCCCCGTGGATTTAGTCCACACGTCACGGCCAGGAGTGCCGTGTGTCTGTCTTGTTGTGCCCACAGGAACATTTTAAACACCTTGTCTTGTCTTGTCTTGTCCATGGAGACTCGTCTGGGGCAGGCGGCTCCTCGTGGTGTGGCCATGGAGGCCATTCTAGCCACCTGCCCCCTTGTTGCTGAAGTGGAGGCGGTCGCTGAGGGACCCTGTGAGGGCCCCTGACTCCTGGTCATGCCCAGAAGAAGCCTCAGCCTCCGAGCCAGCCCAGGAGGGCTTCTGGTTCCTGTGGGATGTCCTGTCTTGTCTGTCTGGCCCGTGTGGGATGTCCTGTCTTGTCTGTCTGGCCCGTGTGGGATGTCCTGTCCTGTCTGTCTGGCCCTGGAGGGCTGTCCTGTCGTGTTTTGTACTGTCCTGTCTGTTTAGCCCCGGAGGGCTCCTGATACCCCCTCACTTCCCCAGGGATTTTTTTTTGGGGGGGGGGGGTAGTAAGGGTTCCGGCTGTAGGGGCCGGGCCGAGGCCAAGGGCCCCGAAGACCATCTGCCATGGCCTCCAGAGCTCCCAGCTCCGCCATGGTCCCCAGAGCTCCCAGCTCCGCCATGGCCTCCAGAGCTCCCAGCTCCACCATGGCCTTCAGAGCTCCCTGCACCGCCATGGCTTCCAGAGCTCCCAGCTCCGCCATGGTCCCCGTCTGTCTGTTCTGCTCTGGAGGTCCCCGTCCTGCGTTCCTGTCTGTGTCTGTCCTGAGGGGCCTCCAGAGCGCCCACCCCCCTCCCTGATGGAACTGTTAAGGCTCGGGACGAGCCTTTCGGGAGGGGGGAGTTATGTCAGTCCTCTGTCGTGTGTGTCATGTGTCCCCACCTCATGTTTCCTTATTTGGTTTGTTTCCTGTCCTTGTTTAATGTCATTATTAGTTCATTCATGTCCAGCCGTGTTTGTCTAATTATCTATGATTTACCTGTGTATATTAGTTCATGCCTGTTCAGTTTGATGTTGTCTGGTCTACTTGTTATTCCCGGTGTATCCTGTCTGTGAGCCCTGCCTTGTCCTGTCATGTCCTGCCTTGATGTCCTTATTAAATATTATCATTTGAGTTTATATCCTCGTCTGCGTGTTTCTGTTCCTCCCTCGTGTGTGCTCCGTAACAGACCCAAGGTGACAATTAATAAAAAAAGAAGTTTCAGCCAAAAGTATAATTTGCAATATCATGGTCAATGCTATAAAGTGTATAAAACCATCCAATTCCAGAGGGGGAGGTTGGGGGGAACTAAGTTTATTTGGTAGTATTTTACATATTTTCCATCAAATCTCACACTCTTGTGATTCATTAGTGATTACTATAATATTTTATGTAAGTTTTCTACTAAACAGATGCTGATTTGCCCCTGACTGACAGCCACGATTCACAGACAGCACCAGATTGTTAGCTCATTTAAATACAACCCCTTTCAGCATTTTCACACGACAGCACTAGTGAGTTTTCAGTTAATGTTTTTTCAGTGTGATGTATGGATAGCATACCTGACAGAAGCAGAGTTAAGATGACATTTGCAACAGTTTTGACTAAAGAATACTTGAGGACGGAGACAGGCAATGCAAGGCAGGCTCAGAAATGTACATTTTGAGAATGTTTCCTGTATTCAACGAAGGGAAGAAGAAACAGCCTGGTCACAGACAATGTGTCCCCATGGATGTTAAGTGTGAAGTGCAGAAATAAAGACATGTTCACTATGTCCTGTACAGTGTGAGACAGTGTGATTTGATCAACACTGACATTGTCATGTGGCTATAGTGCATATATGTGTGTATGTGTGTGTATGTCACAGTGCTCCATCTGCAGTCCCTCTGGGGAATGAAGTGTTGAAGAGTTCAGCCAAGATTCCACAAGAAACGTGTGAATCATTAACAACCTCTTTACCAGCAGAGTTCTGGGAAGGTGGCAGTGACTTCGGTAGTCGCTTTCCTGTCCGCTCTCTAGCCTTTACTGTCTTCCTTGTTGATGTCCTTCATCTGTATTCTGTTTTTCATTATTTTTGATGGCTTATTTGACTATTAAATAGGACAGTAGAGAGGTAATACATTTGAAGGGGCAGAGGATGAGAGGTTGACGACTGTGACTGAGAAACGACCCAAAACACATCTGAAATATAGTGTATAATGAACTAATAAATAATTAATACTCTTTACATAATTTATTAATCTAGATTAATGACTGTTTTACGGGTGTCCTCGACTAAGGATTTTCATAGTTGAATTGGAATTTTCGAATCTTGCCAATATTCGACTGATAAGCGAATCATATGTTTGGGGGTGTGGCCAAAATACATTACCAAGAGTCAAGTCAGACATTCGACAGTAATTATTACTGACTTTAACACACAGGAAAAATGTGTAACGGACGCCTCGCAGATACAAACGGGGTAAATAATGTTCTATTTTTTATTCAAATATAGTTAACATTAAACGTCAGTGATACACTGAAGAAACTCCTTATGCGTTCTTCATGCAACAACATGCAGAAACACAGCAGCTAAATTCTAAATTACCAGCGTTTTATTATAATAGTTTTCTCATTATAATGTTATGTATATGACAGTCCGAGTCATAGTCATTAATACTATTACCATACATTTTTAATTGTAAAATTAACTTTTCGAAGTTTAAAACATAAAAACCTTAAATATACCAAAATCTATGAATGTGGCAAGTTTATTTTCTTGTACTGTAACGCAATAATAAACGTATAACAACTAAAATAACAAAAACATATGACTATAAATATTAAAGAAATGCAGCAAATGTTTATATGTGTTTTGATACATGTTTGAGTATCTATGTAAAACACAAGAAAAGAAATTGAAAAATAATATTTTTTGTATAATGTATATCAGTAACAGTGTCAGTAGCATCAGTATCAATATCACTAACATCTGGATACATTTTTTTGTTAGATTTTTTGGTGATGTAAGAACGAAGAACTTGCCGAAGATGAATGATCAATAACTGAATGAAATGTTTGAGAGTCAAGTTACTCTGATAAAAATAATAAAAAAAATATTAGATGGAATGCATTATATTACTAAAAAAGTAATTTGCATTTGGGATGGGATGTGGATTTTTCCTAATTTTGTGCCTGCACTGTGGGGTTAGCATAACTCTGGTCAGTTGACACAAGCACTTAATAGTTCAAACACAAGAGCAGATTTGACAGAAAAAGGCCTGCTTCACAATTACAATGGAGAACATTTGTTGAGACAACATTGCAAATGAGCAAGAGGGCTCCCAGGTTAAATCAACAATGTAAACAGAATTGATTTACATCTCTTTTGAAATTAGTTGCTAACACAGAAACAATGGACAAGACAGGTCCATCTCACGGATGAACACATTAAGCCTTAATCAGACTAAAGGCATTTTTCTGCTGGCACGGTGACTTTGGCGCCGGCTTACGCTGATTAACAATTTACACGTTTCTTTCCCCGCCTCGACTGGGCTCGCATTTATGCATTTCAACAGCGCCGTTTGAGACGAGAGAATGATAAGCCTGTTTAACTGGGAAGCCTTGAGTATTGCTGGAAGTCACTTGACCTTGGAATCAATCAGGCAGAACTCGCAACCTCCCGGCCAAAAGTAGGCTATTCTGCCTTAACCAGCTACATTAACCGGCTGTTTGGATTTGCTTGCTTTTGAAAAGGTAATTTATATTATCATGTTCATATGTATTATGAAGGCCTGGTTGAGCGCTGATGGGGTGGCGATGGGGACAAGTGTCCCGTCCACAATGCCAATTAGTCGCCGGACACCCGCAATGGCATGAAAGCCTTGATGTGCCTCCATCAATTTGTGCCTGGTTAAAGGCATACATATATAAATGGTGGCATGACGGAGCAGGATGTTTGTGACTGAGTGAACGCACCACCACACCGAGGTCTTTCTAAGCCCATATTCAACACCAACCACCTCCAGAAAACTCCCAACAGCATAAAAACGGAGAGACGCCAGTAGCTGAACTTCGGCGCTTAGGGGGTAGCTCCGTCGAGTTTGTCTTGACAAAGTTGGACCAACAAGATGTAAAAGCTGCTGAATTTGCTCCCGTGGCAGGCTAAGTTTTTGTAGCATTTTATCTTCTGACAAGGTAGCCAGAGGACTAAAGTGTTCTTTTATGAAATACAAATATGAAGTGCACATACACATACTGGCTGACGTAGCCGTCTTTGATTTAGGACAACTATTCTCTCGCTGCCATATAGTTTGACCAAACTGCCCATCGCATTCATTCCCTTTAAATAGACTCCTAATTATGTGTTTTATAATAGTTTTCCAGCCGATGTGCCTTTGTATATTATAATGGATAGCTAACAACCATCAGTATAATGACATTTTATTTTTTGCATAAAAAAACACTTCAATTAATTGAACACTGGTGTATTATAACTTTAGATTTGTAATATTTGTGGTTCTGCACTTTGTCTTGCCACAGAAATACAATCGTATCAACTGAAAAGTAAAGGAGCTTTTTTTGCACAGTGATGGCCACTAGCGGAGTGAACTGTGAACAGCGCTAAGGTATAGCTAAGAGTGGTCCAAACCAACCTTACAAAATAATGACTTACAGAAGGTATACTTAGCTAAGAACTTTTCGGGAAACATGTATTAATGATAAGGTACAGCTTAAGGTACAATTTAAGAACAACGTAGCATTAAGAAGGTTTTTGGAAGCGCAGCCCACACCGATTGCAGGATAATATCCATGCATGCACCACCTGGGTGCACTCTTCTAAACGGACAAATAACACAAATGGACTTTCAATGTTTCCACCACTTATGAAAACATTCCCTTTTTTAAGTCACATACTGTACTTAAGAAGAAGGAAGGATGAGGAGGATGTGGGAGGGAGGATTTGGGTTGGTGGACTGTTGCACTCAACACTTACAAGAAAATTAACAGTTTATTGAATACATTTTGAACTTTTGGGGTAAGTTGTCACAGTATAACTTGTCATTAAACAGGCTTTTCAGCAACATTAAGAGTAAAACAATTGTGAAATTGATGCATTAAAAAAGATAAAAAGTGACACTAGAGACTTTTTATTTTGAAATTCTATTACATACTGAAAAAAAATGTATAGCCTGAATGCACTGTAAGCCACTTTGGATAAAAGCGTCTGCTAAAGCATACATGTAAATGTATTAATCAAAGAATCCTGGGGGGATACTTTTTCCACATTTATGATAAGAAATGTTTCTTGAGCAGCAAATCAGCATATTATAATTATTTTTGAATGATCATGTGACACTAAAGACTGGAGTAATAATTCTGACAACCCAGCATTGCCATCACATATGTTTATAAATATATTCAAATACAAAACAGTTGTTTTAATTTGTAACAATATTTCATTATTTACTTGCTCGAATAATGCAGCTTTGGTGAGCATGAGAGATTTATTTAAAAAATGTATAAAAAATCTGAACAACCCCAAACTTTTGAAAATTAAATTGAATTATTAAAATATATACAACAACTTGACCAGACCTAAACATTTTGACAAATTTACATTTAATATATAGTTGAAACTGCTGCAAGTGATGTTGTGATGTTAAATATGCCCTGTCTTTGTGGTAAGAAATCCTAAAAAGTGATATAGAGAAAGAGAGTTCTCTTTCATAGGTAACTCAACGCTGCGTAGCTTACCGCAGTGGGAACACCAAGGTGTGACCGATTGTCTGAAGCCCATATAGAATCACGCCAATTCATTGGCTGATGGCGTGAGATACTGCCCCTACGTCATACGTGTTTCACATAGACCCGCGTTCGTGCCATCTTACCCCTCAGGTTTTCCTCTCTTCAGAAGCGTTCGCTTCTGCATTTTTTCTGGCCCAATTATTAGCGATAAAGTGCTAATCTGTGACTTTTCCACTTCAGCGACCGCATCCATGGAATAATATTTTCCTAGCGGTGAGTAGAAATGGACTTTGGTCGATGTCAATCGCTGTGCTCTCGCCTCATCGCGAGTGAAGACCAACACGGTAAGTTCGTCAGATGTCTAGGCCTGGCCCATGCACGAGACGCTATTTTTGGCATTTCTAACTGCATGTACGGTGAGAATGTTACGTCAAAAACCCTGCGCGCTAGTCTTGCGTTTTTTTTTTTGACCGCGAATAAGGCACGGGATGCCGTTTCCTTCGGATTGGAGGATATTTTATATACCGCATTATATACCGCAGCCTCCGACTCGAAGGACTTCAGCCTTATCCAGTCTACACTGTGCTTGTGGAAGTTTTGGCGCGCGCCACTGAGAAGCTGAGCTTAGATTGGTCGGATGAGCCTCGCGATTCCCAGTCATCTAAGCTCGATGAGCGTTCCCTCAGTGGCTCTGGTTCACGCCCGACGAGGAGAAAGCTGCCCTTCTTCCCTGACCTGCACTACAAGGTTTCCAGGTCTTGGAAGCAGCCCTTCTCCTCTCACCTCACTAATGCGGCGGCCGCTGACTTCACCAACCTCGTTGGTTCTGTGGAGCAGGGGTAGGCCACAGTCCCGGCGGTCGAGGGCATGCTAGCTGGGCACCTCTCGTCGAATTCCACCCCCTCGTGGAAGAGCACCACCTATGGCTGAATCTCACGGAGATCAGGGAGAAGGAGAAGGCTTTCCTCCTCAACGCCCGATCTCCGGCTCTGGCTTGTTCGGCAACAAATTCAGGGCTGCTAAAAAACAGTCAGCTGCATTTAAGCAGTTCATGCCGCGACGTGCGTGCAAGCCAGCCTCTGTCTCGTCCTCCAGGGAGCACCCGGTCCCCAGTAAGGAGTCAGTCGGTAGAGTGAGCGAGCCGATGCATTCCCCACCTTACATGGTTTGGGGAGCCCGCGGTCATTCCGCTTCTCATCAACGCCCCCGTAAGCGGGTGGATTTAAAACGCCCAAATAAGCCCCCCACGGCGGCTTCTTCGGGTCGCTCTTGATACACGTATCAGGGAAAGGAGAGCTTCCCCCACCTCGTTGGATCGCGTTCCATCTCTGAGATGTTCTCCTTCACCAACTGCGCCATCCTCTCTTCTGGGAACGTCTCGAGGAACGTCTTCTGTGGCTGTTGAAGGTAAGAGACACTTCAGGTTTTCTCCCCTCAGAGTTGCTGCAGGTTGCAGGCTTTGTACACGCGAGAAGGGACGCCCAGGGCATTCCCCTACATCAGTATTCCCTGCCCTCACCTTTACGGCCTCATTAGGTCACACCTCCACGCACAAGGACGCTGTGAGCTCTCCTCTGCTTCGGCCGGGTTCATGTCCCTCCCTTCAGGGGGACATTCAAGTTGGTATCCCCCTTGATACATGTCACTCCGTTACCTATGTCGGCCTTCCTCCATACATGGAGGGACCTGCCGGGAGTGTCACCCTGGATTCTTCGTAAGATCCAGTTCGGTTAGTGAGCGCTAGTGAGGCTTCTGTCCTGCAACAGGAAGTCTCTTCTCTTCTGCTCAAAGGAGCACTAGAAGAGGTCTCCTCTTCGGATCTACACCGCGGCTTCTTCAGCTGGTATTTTCTAGTTCCAAAGAAGGATGGGGGTTTGCGTCCTATACTAGATCTGTGCAGGCTGAATTACTCCCTCTACAGAGGGAAATTCAGGATGCTGACGCTCAAGAGCATTCTTTCCCAGGTCCAAGAGGGGGACTGGTTCGTCACGGTCGACCTGAAGGATGCCTACTTCCACATCCAGATGGTTCAGAGGCACAGGAAGTTCCTCAGGTTCGCCTTCGGGGGAATGGCTTACCAGTACAAGGTTCTTCCCTTTGCGCTATCTCTGGTCCCAAGGACGTTCACCAAATGTATGGATGCAGCTCTGGCCCCGCTGAGGCTCCAGGGCATCCGAAACCTCAACTACTTGGATGACTGGCTTATTTTCACCCCAGCCCAGCAGAATTTTTTTTTGTGAGTCTGCCTGGACTTAACCTTGATGCAGGCCAGTCTGGCCCCTGCTCGGGTAGAGACCATTCAGTCGTGCGGGGCCCGCTTCAAGCTAGGTCGGCACGTGTCAGTGGGCCTGTATCGCAGGCTCCTAGTTTTCATGGCGGCAGCTTCCCCTCCTTTGGGGCTGCTCCATATGAGACCATTCCTCTGGTGGATGAAGTCCCTGGGTATTCGTCCCTCTTGGCCTTCCCTTCGCCTACAAAAATGTCAGGCGCCTGTTTCCGCGCACTTTTAGTGTGGTGGAACCCCAGTTTTCTCCTGAATGGAGTACGTATGGGGGTAATCTGCCATCGCCAAATGATAATGACGGATGCTTCCCTCCCGGGTTGGGGAGCAGTTTTCGAGGGACGACCGGCTTATGTGTTTGGGCAGGCAAGTACCTCACCTGGCACATAAACGGCCTGGAGTTGAGAGCGGTTCATCTAGCTCTCACTCACTTTCTTCCGCTCCTGACGCACTCACATGTCATCGACAGGACGGACAACATGGCGGTGGTGTCTCACATCAATCGCCAGGGGGGCTCCCGGTCGTGCACCCTGAACAGGCATGTGTGCCACAGGGCACAGGACAAGTTTTTGTCCCTGAGAGTGTTTCATGTCCCAGGGGTCCCTGAACCTAGTGGCGGACTTCTTGTCAAGACAGAAACTTAGGTCAGGGAATGAATGCTGAACCGCCGTATAGTGGATCAGATTTGGGAAAGACCTCTTTGCGTCGCAGGAGTCGATCCAATGCCCCTTTTGGGTCTCCCTCTCTCACCCTGCCTCTCTGGGATAGATGCGCTAGTGCACCCCTGGCCGGAAATGAAGCTGTATGCTTTCCCTCCGTTCAAGCTCATCCCAGCGGTGCTGCGCAGGGTGAAGACATGCAGACTCCACCTTCTCCTAGTAGCCCCATTCTGGCCTTCCCAGATGTGGTTCTTGGAGTTGGTCTCCCTCCTGGAGGTCGAACCCTTTGGAGATTCCGGTCAGGAAGGACCTACTCTGTCAGCTTCAGGGCAGGATCTGGCACCTACCAGAGATCTGGAAGTTGTGGGCATGGCAGATCATAGGCTGCCCTTAGCTCTTGATCTCTCGGATGGAGTCCATGAGACCATTGATAGTGCCAGGGCCCTTTCTACTAGGAAGCTTTACTCCTCCAAATGGAGGGTTTTCGAATCCTGGTGTTTGGCTAATGCTGTGGACCCAGTTAACTGCCCGGTTGGTTCAGTGCTGGAGTTCCTACAGCATACATTTTCGGCTGGAGCAGCCGCTACCACCCTGAGAGTCTACATTGTGGCTATCGCTGCTTGAAGGGACTCGGACGATGTCCCCCTGGGTAGACATCATTTGGTGTCCTCCTTTATGCGTGGGGCTAAGCGCTTGAGGCCGGTTTGTCCTCCTAGTTTCCCTTCTTGTGACCTTGCTGTGGTCCTGAAGGGGTTGCTAGAGCTTCCCTTTGAACCTCTTGAGTCAGCTCCCGTGAGGATTCTGACACTGAAGGTTACACTTTTGTTGGCATTGGCCTCATTCAAGCGTGTGGAAGATTTGCAGGCTCTGTCTGTCAACGAGTCCAGCACCGAGTTTGCTCCGGGTCTGGTCAAGGCTTTTTTAAGGCCTAGGCCAGGTTATATCCCTAAAGTTCTCTCTACATCTTTTTGTTCGCAGGTGGTAGTGCTGCAGGCTTTCTCTCCATCCCCTTCGAGTGAGGACGATGATCTTTCCTCTGCTCTTCCCTGCTAGAGCCCTGAATATGTATGTGGACCGCTCCAGTCAATGGTGTCAGTCCTTACAGCTGTTAGTGTGTTTTGGCGCAGGCCGCAAAGGGCTAGCTGCGTCTAAACACACAATACCTCACTGGGTTAGGGATGCTATTTCATTGGCCTATGAGGTGCGCAGTCTGCCTTCACTTCTAGACATCAGAGCTCATTCCACCAGTGGGGTGGCTTCCTCCACAGCATTCTTTAGAGGGGTGCCCCTAGAGGAAATTTGTATGGTGGCGGGATGGTCCTCTCCCCATACTTTTGTAAAATGAACACAGCTCCTGGTTCCCAGGTTCTTTCTGCTTGAACCAGCTGTGTTTTTGGTGTTCTGGTCTGTAATGGGCCAGATCTGGCTGCGCGATAGCTTGGCGTGTGTGGCATATCACTCCCACTATGGTAAGTTGAGTTACCTATGAAAGAGAACATCTCGGGTTACTTATGTAACCCTTGTTCTCTGAGTAGGGAACGAGACGCTGCGTCCGCTGCCAAGCTCCTCTTGCTGTCAACATGCTTTTTCGACAGGAAAATCTGAGGGGGAAGATGGCGCGAACGTGGGTCTATGGCAAACACGTATGACGTAGGGGCGGTATCTCGCGCCATCTGCCAATGAATTGGCATGATTCTATATGGGCTTCAGACAATTGGTCACACCTGGGTGTTCCCACTGCGGTAAGCTACGCAGTGTCTCGTTCCCTACTCAGAGAACAAGGGTTACGTAAGTAACCCAAGACGTTTAATTCAACAGCCAAGATTTGACATGGGAAAAAAAATGCTGAATTATTTAGCCTATTACTAGCTCTCTCTTTCTGTCTCTCAGATAAAAAATAAATAAAATACAGATAAAAAATAAATAAAAATACATGCACACACACATACACACACACTGACATTTGCAGAACACATGAAGCGACATAGATTTATTAGCCACACAAGCGCAGTACTCCACAACTACATGTATATTCCCTTCCAAACACACTCCACTCTCTGAGCTGCTCTTCACACATACTCTCTTTCATCCATATATCTCCTGCCATTTAATTAGCTGAATGGCCAGTAAGTCCAACACCTCTTTTCTCACTTGTTTTTGAAGCAGTGCTCATTGGTTGACAACGTTCATTATGAAGCATGGATGTGTCTTCAGGCCACTGCCAAGCTGCGCTGTTCTGACACAAATCACATCTACAGACTAAACTAAAATCTTAACAGCATCATTAACTGCAGACCATGCCTTTATAAGAGCACATGATTAAATGATTATGGCATCTGATATATTATAAAATAAATGTCCCACTACGTGACAACAAATTATTGAGTCATAAGGGATATGCCGCTCACGTAGGCTGCACTATGCTTATGCCTGTGCTTATGACTGTGTGCAAACATTATGTACGCTGACTTCCATCAATAGAGTACAAAAGAGGGCCTGAAACTAACTTTTTAATGTTTTATTTTCAAGAAATGTCTTATGCTTACTATAAGGCTGCATTTATTTGATCACACATACATTAAAAACAGTAATATTGTAAAATATTTAATATTGCAATTTAAAATAACTGTTTTCTATTTTAACATTTAAATGTAATTTAATCATGTGATGGAAGCTGAATTTTCAGTATCATTACTCCAGTCTTCTGTCACATTATCCTTCAGAAATCATTCTAATATGCTGATTTGGTGCTCAATAAACATTTCTTATTATCAACGCTGAAAACAGTTGTGCTGCTTACTATTTTTGTGGAAACCATTATACATATTTTAGGATCTTTTGATAAATAGAAAGCTCAAAAGCACAGTATTTATTTACAATTGAAATATTTTGTAATATTATAAATGTCCTAACTGTCACGTTTGGTCAATTTAATGCATCATTGTTGAATTAAAGTAAAATCCTAAGTCTCAAAATTAAAATCTTAATAACCCCAAACAGAAATGTACTTAACCACACCAGAACTGTAACAGAGTTTTAAATTGTCCAGTAATAATGATTTGATGTTTCTGATTTTAACAAATACCAACATAAATGTGTAATGTATACATGGATAATGTCAATAAATGCAATTAATAAATATATATGTATATATAATGCTTTTTTACATTTGTTTATTGCAATAACTTTAGTAACATGATTGAATGGTTGAGCATGATAAATGCAGTCAACACTGTTTGGTTTAAAAAAAAACGTCCTCATATAGAAATAGTACAAATTATGTTTTAAGGAATAGGGTTCAAGGTTCTTTTATTCGTCACATACTCAATTATACAGGATATGATCAGTAGTGAAATGTAAATCAGGACAGGTCCACTCAATGGACAGTGCAAAAAAAAAGAAACATAACACAAGAGAATATATATAAATATAGGTAAGAATAAAATAAAAATAAGAAAAAAAATAAGGAGTAAAAATAAGGAGTAAAATGTGCAATGAAATAAAATGTGCAATACAGTATACTGTAAAAATACGTAAAAACGTAGATAAAAGCACAAGTTGAGCGGAGCCATCATAACGTCGACTGTACAGAGCAGCGCCGGAAGTCAGAATACAATACTATTGTGAATTTCTTATTGGTAAATAAATTACAAATACTTTACAACTGCAGTTAATGGAATATAACTTCAACAGATTATTTTTGAAATCATTATGTATGCTTTTAATTAGAAAAACCACAACACTCCTCCACTCCTGTCCCAGCTCAAAGACCACAACAGAGATTATTATAAGTTGACAAGTTTATTGTTTCATAAATCAAGAAGCGCATTTCTTTGGAAGGGGATCCAGGCCAAAATAACAAAACAAAGTACTAACTAGGGGTTTAAAGACTTAGATGACCTAACAAAGAGAAATCCCAAAAGAAATACAGAAGTCTTCCCTAACTCCCTAGCTAGACAAAAAAAACAGGAGAAAACGAAGTTCACAAAAATAAAAGGCAATCCCCAACCTACTGCTTCAGAAATAACGAATAAATGTCTATGAACAAAAAAAAGTGTTGGATTACGGAGGACTCCAATAAAGCTTAGTCCTTGCCATGCTCAAAAACCATTACTCACGCTATTTTAATGGAAAGTCAACCATGCCGTCGTTTGACAACACTACACAATACACGTTGTCTGGGAAAGGAGGCAGGAGGCAGAGGACGGAACGACACGACGGCAGAGGACGGAACGACACGACGGCAGCGTCGGCACTTCACTACACGCACACCACAGAAACTCTCGACAATGCTCTGCTTCCCAGCATTTAAACGCTCCTGCTCACGACGTAATCTCTTGCAGCTGGTCCCAATCAAGCACTGCCAGATAGAGAGAGGGAGAGAGAGGAGTAAAACTGCACACAATATACTCGCACAACTGTACATTTGCTGATGGGTATGCAAGATCTTGGGTAGCCCCCCCGTGCACAACCGTACCTATGCTCTCCTTCGGGCGTGGAATGTGTAAATCGCAAATTAATCAATAAATCGCAAAAAAAGTTATTGCATTTGTGGATAGCTGATTGGTTACAATTATCCGCCTTGTAAATTATGCATAATTAATGTAATTTACATATAAAATAGCATCAGTCAATGTACAAATCTTTAAATGTAGAATGGCAAGCTGCAAAAATTACTTTTTAAATAGCCTAACAGATAAAAAAACTGCAATATTCTGACAAGGAAAAGTGCGTACGTCTCCTCAGACTCTGACGTGGCGCAAAGCACTTTTGAAAGTTAAGAGCCACATCTTCAGGATGACATCATAAGAGAGGAGTTAGATGGAGAATGCAGAGATGCAACAGAGGAGGAAGCAGAGGAAAGACCTTACCCAGAGCACCCATCAGACTGGCCTGCACCCATCAGACTGGCCTGCACCCCATCAAATTACTGACATGTTTAGGCAAAACATGACTGAGACAGGGCCTTTGAAATGTCCTGATGGGCCATATCCTATATCCGAGGCGAGTAACAGGCGATTTTCAAAAGCCTACTGTTATCTTTTTTTATCAAATGGGGAGAGAATTGAGCGAGACTGGTTTGTTTTATTCCAAGAATTAAAACAAATTCCTGTTTTCTTCACCTACTCTGTCATGCTCTTACACCTTCTCTTCGTTGTCCTCTCCATCTTCATGGCTAAGTAAATATACCATTGTGTTACTATTACCTATACTACAGCAGTCAACTTTCAGTATGAAACTACTTGCACATTTCTACACACTACGAAAGAGTGGTTAAAAACTAAAATATAAGTGATTAAAACAGTAAAGTATAAAAAAAATACCTTAAAACATTTTTTTATGAACACTCATGTACAACGCATTAACATGATTGTATTTGCTAAACGGTGATGTAATTTAATAATTAGCACTGTAACAGAAACAAAAATAAGCTCATGCATGAATACATTCAAACTGCATATTTTTTTCGAATCTTTGTGTTTTTTCTAGCTGAAAAGGCATTGAGAATGTTTTAAGGAATCCTATTTACACAACAGCTTACAATAGTGCCTAGAACACTTTATGTATAAACGTGTAGTGGGATTTAATATAGGCTGGGGGTTAATCGTGCATTAATTGCGCCCCTGGACATAATGAGCTGAGAGGATGAGGCAAGCGCCCAATAACCAGGTTGTGCTTGGTGGTAAGAACCTCAGTTAACATTTTTAATAAACAATGGAAATGTAAAGCAAACGCCTATTTTTTCGGGAATAATGATTTGATATTAACGGACGGTAACTATGCCCGGCCTCACCTCGCTGGCAGTGGAAATAGCGTTAAATGTTGTTGAACTTTTCTTTTTTTCGTTTTCTGTTCTGCGCCCAGACAATTTCCCTCTTCTGTCCATTTTCCATACGTGGCTGTCTGGCAACGGAGTAATGAAGGAGAGTGGGGGTGGGGGCAATTTATATATATATATTTGTAATCATTTAAAATGCTAAACAAAAATAGTATCTTAACAAATGTCATATTTCAAATATTTGAAAAGCTTTATTAAAGACAATTTTCAAAGACTTGTTTTTGGCACAATGGCGCACCCCTCGGTATGGCGTCCCTATGCACTGCATATACTGCATGTGCATACCCTATATTTGCGCCCCTGACTTTACGTCCAGGGACGTAACACTTAGATAGTCTAAAAGGTCAAATCCTATGAGGTGAGACGAGACAAAAATCACTTATAATAATCATTTTAAGCTACTTTGACTTTTACATTAATAAACAAAACAAATCAGCAGTGTTAAAAAACAATGTACTTAATGTACGTGTTTATAAAATAAATCTTAAAAAAGCAATGTGAAACTGTGATAATGACCCGGGCAGTCACAAGGAGGTGCACAAACACTGGAGCGAAGTTGGCGTCCAAAAAGATGTTTATTTAGAGCAGATGTGCAAATAAATAGGTTTGAGAGCTTAAAACACAGATTGATTTAAAAACAGTATAAACTGCTAAGTACTAAGAACAGTACTAACTCCCCTCCAATTCACTGAGGCTAGAGTTTTACATGCTTCACAGCACAATCTCATTCACAAGCTCTTTATCCGTCGTCCCCCTAATAGTAGTGACGGCCATCTTAAATACACAGTTTCCCGCTCTCCCAAATTGGAACATACCATTTCTATAATATAAAATAAACTCTTGACTTACTATAATTTATACATGAGATTTAGAAACAAGAGTCTAAATAAATAAATACAAATAATAATGCAAATCAAAACGAGTAAATCAAAACACTTACACAAACATTTGCAATACACCCGCTAAAATTAGCACTCTCTAGAGTACACTTACTGCCACGCCCACTCGGCTGGATCAGAAATTCATTCAAGTAGGCCCAACTCGAACACAGTAAAGCAGTGATGGAAGGCAAATAAGGTCTCTCCATCACAGAAACAGAAACTTAAAAGTGCCATGCTCGCTCTCTGTTTTGGAACAGAGGGTGTAAATAGTGATCTACTTGAAGAATGATGGAAAATGGTGTTTGTGGTGAGCTCCACACCTGTCAGATCTGTGTATAGTACAGTCCATTCCAGCAGCACTCGAGCATGACCAAGCCCCATCCAAAATGTGTGTGTGCTACTGCTTGACCTTATGAATTGTAGGTCTGGGCTTTGACAGTTTGTGTTGCATCATTTAGAATGCAATGAGCTGCCAACAACCTCATTGCTGAATGACATATGTGTGTTAACCATCCAGATGGCAGATGGATCGACAACACAGACCGTGCAAATGTCTACATGAACATGCGCTTCCACAGGTTCTAAATGATAATCTAATGCTGCTATAAAGCTGAGACAGGCATGATTAGTACATTCCTACATATAAACGCATATCCTCTACCCACTCACTGTTAGCTAATATACCATTAACATACATTAAGCATGTCTTTTCAAAATCTCTGCAATAATGGGAGCTGTTTTGTCCCACCAATCTCCTGGCATCATTTAGAGGCATTAAAGGTAAAAAGCCTGTGGGCAAGAGCTCATAAAACACTTAGTGCACACTAAAAGTTATGCACTTGCTTATATGACATTAGATCACTCTCTCAACTCACACTCTATTAAGACTCCTAAAGCCTTTTAGCCGAGCAGTCATTTCAATGGAACATTTATCTAAACACAGCAGTTCTCTATTCTCAGAGGTCTTCGTCTGAAAATAAAGCAACCTTTCGATGAAACATATTTAAGTGGTGAATATAAAAAGCTTACATTTGTGTAAGACGGATGGAAGCAATACAGATATGAGTTTTAGTCTCAAATGTAAATCCTGTATAGAAATAAAATTAAGACAGACATTTTAGTCTGACATTGATGCTCTTTTCTGGGTCTCTTGAGTGTGTGTGTGGATTTGCTGATGGAAAGCTATTACACACTCATTCGTTCTGTTTCAGTGGTTTGGGAATGACACACAGCTGACCCCCTTCACCTCCAAACACACACCCCATCCCATACACACCGAAAATGGATACATTTGTTCATCTATATTCAAACGTGTTTTTCATTTAATCTTTCACAGTGCAAGGACATTAAAATGCTTTAGTTTAGTAATTAACTTCTTCACCTTGAACAGCACATTACAAAAATGCTTTTATTACAATATGTGCAACAGTGCTCTAATATTGTTCATATAATATATAATATTACTCTGAATTATAATGAACAAAACATCAGTCTATTCTACAATGTGGAGCTAAAATAATGAAGACAATTAATAAAACACTTAACCTTTACTTACAGTTTTTAGCCAGGACTTTTTTAATTAAAAGTTTTTTTTTATTAAACTTTTTTTTAGGCAAATCAAGTCCTCTTCATAATTAAGTCTTCAAGCTAAATACATTATGTTCAAGATAAAATTTGTATAATTTTCCATTTTTGATTTTCATCCTCAGTATAAAGTGCTCTCTGTTCTGGTGTTTATACAGTTGTACAGTTATAAATTATAATGTATTAATCTAGCCACTCTGAATCAAGTTAAAACTTAAAACCTGATTAAAAATCAAGTAGAAATGCTAGAAAATATTAGGATGAGTCAAAGGGATGGAAACAAATATGCTGGTTTCATAATGATTAATATTTTTTAACAGTGCACACTCAAAATGTTCTTTGTCTTGTTTTGTCTCTTTTGTCACTTTGTGTTGTTTTTCATTTTTGATTTGATGAACATGCAATCAAGATTTGTTAATATTCATACACTCTCTACAAAACCCCTTTGCAAATGGGAGGGATGATCCATGTTGCTGACAGGTTCATCAAACATGGGCGGACATGCATATACATGACTTCATGAATATAAGTGTTACTTAGCAACAGGTTGATTCCAGTAAAAGGGAGAGAAGTGGGAACGGGGGCGTCTCTGTTATAAGTTAAATGAAAATATGAAATGATGAAATTAAATGATTCTGCGGCTCATCTTCAAGCCGGTGTGTTGTGGAGGTCGAGTTCATCTCTCTTAGCCGTGTCTGCAGCTCTCTACAGGCTGGGAAGGAGATTTTAGACTGGTTGAGTCAGAGTTTGCATTGCATAAAGTTTGTGTGAAGAGAAGAGGTGACTCCACTTTCAGTGAAAAGTATATTGGTATCGGTCAAATTAGATGACTGGAACTAGCTATGATTAACACATTACAATACAGAATACATGTACACACATATGCAATCTACAATGTGTAAAGTTGAACAGTGGTTCAAACTGGTGCAATGGCGTCCCACATGAAAAAATACTATAGTAATTTATAGTAAATACTATAGTGTTTTTTAACCATCAGTTCTTGAGAGGCCTTAGGAAGTAGGCTACATGTTGTTGTGCTTTGACACATGGTAATTTTGTCCATTCTGAAAACATTAGGCTTGATAAAATTTCATTATAATTACATGTGGTTTATTTTGTCTAGTCACACTATGTATGTAGATATATATATATATATTAAAGAACATCGATTAGGAAGTAGGCTCATGTTGTTGTGCTTTGTGGTATTTTTGTCACACACACTCACACAGCTGTCACACACACTCACACAGCTGGTGGATGTGTTTGAGATATTTTTGTTTCTAAATGTGGATATATTTCAGGGCCCAGCATGACGCAGAGGTTTCTACAGGTGCATCTCAATAAATTAGAATGTCGTTGAAAGGTTCATTTATTTCAGTAATTCAACTCAAATTGTGAAACTCGTGTATTAAATAAATTCAATGCACACAGACTGAAGTAGTTTAAGTCTTTGTTTTTTTTTAATTGTGATGATTTTGGCTCACATTTAACAAAAACCCACTAATGCACTCAACAAATTAGAATAATTTGTTAATAATCTCAACAAATTAGAATATGGTGACATGCCAATTAGCTAATCAACTCAAAAACACCTGCAAATGTTTCCTGAGCCTTCAAAATGGTCTCTCAGTTTGGTTCACTAGGCTACACAATCATGGGGAAGACTGCTGATCTGACAGTTGTCCAGATGACAATCATTGACACCCTTCACAAGGAGGGTAAGCCAAAACAAGTCATTGCCAAATAAGCTGGCTTCTCACAGAGTGCTGTATACAAGCATGTTAACAGAAAGTTGAGTGGAAGGAAAAAGATGCACAACCAACCGAGAGAACCGCAGCCTTATGAGGATTGTCAAGCGAAATTGAGTCAAGAATTTGGGTGAACTTCACAAGGAATGGACTGAGGCTGGGGTCAAGGTATCATGAGCCACCACACACAGACGTGTCAAGGAATTTGGCTACATTTGTCATCAGAGGCGTCTTACCTGGGCTAAGGAGAAGAAGAACTGGACTGTTGCCCAGTGGTCCAAAGTCCTCTTTTCAGATGAGAGCAAGTTTTGTATTTCATTTGGAATCCAAGGTCCTAGACTCTGGAGGAGAAGCTCATAGCCCAAGTTGCTTGAAGTCCAGTGTTAAGTTACCACAGTCTGTGATGATTTGGGGTGCAATGTCATCTACTGGTGTTGGTCCATTGTGTTTTTTGAAAACCAACGTCACTGCACCCGTTTACCAATACATTTTGGAGCACTTCTTGCTTCCTTCTGCTGACCAGCTTTTTAAAGATGCTGATTTCATTTTCCAGCAGGATTTGGCACCTGCCCACACTGCCAAAAGCACCAAAAGTTGGTTAAATGATCATGGTGTTGGTGTGCTTGACTGGCCAGCAAACTCACCAAACCTGAACCCCATAGAGAATCTAATGGGTATTGTCAAGAGGAAAGTGAGAAACAAGAGACCAAAAAATGCAGATGAGCTGATGGCCACTGTCAAAGAAACCTGGGCTTCCATACCACATCAGCAGTGCCACAAACTGATCACCTCCACGCCACGCCGAATTGAGGCAGTAATTAAAGCAAAAGGAGCCTGTACATGCTGTGTTGCGTGTGAGTGTTCAGTCAATGCCATGAGAGTGCATTCACTCGTGAAATTAAGCATGTGTCAAATATTTAAAGCTCCAAATCTGTTTTGTGGCCTCATGAGCATTTGACATGTTGATGAGCAGATGGCAGCACCCTCATGTGTTGAATTGTTAGAATCTTCAATAAGAACAACACATCAAGTGTATCTGTCTGCACCCCGCAAGACTATAAACCATTCCTGCTACATCTCTGAGACTTCTAGAAAATAGTCTGTTAGTGTTCCCATTCATGTCAAAGGTGCAATGTTTGGACTTCTCAAAAAAAAAAAAAATCATCTTTGCTTGCAAGCATTCTATTCTGGACAATATTGTTTTTGAGGCGGAGCTCTATAAGTTGTGAAAACACTGACTGGCCAATGCACCACAAGAACAAAATATATGGTTCCCAAATGTGGGATAATTTCATTTTTTAAATGCCTCCAAAAAGAATCTGGGACTGGAAAATATTTATGAAATTAAATTAATCACAAATGCAAAAACAAAGAAGAAACAGCTTTTATTTTCTTAGTTTTTTCTTTTTCCCTTTTTCTCTCAAAGTATACTGTCTACACTTAAAGTGACTAGGACAGATGTTGTGAACACAAAACATTTTTTTTTAAATAATGAGAAATAATTGAAAAATTATTTTTGTGTTTCTTATAATTGCTAATTAATATATTGCTGAGACTTAATATTTCACAAATAAGACTGTATTGCTCATAATTGTTACTTTTATATCTCACAATTCAAAACACAATTTGGGGTCAGATTGTTTTTTTTGTTTTTTTTTTTTCTCAAAATAAATTGATTATTTTATTCAGCAAGGTCAAGGATATATTAAATTGACCAAAGATGACAGTAAATAGTTTTTCAGTCATACACAATATTATATTTGAAATTAATGCTGTTCTTTTGAACTTTAAATTCATCAAAGAATCCTGAAAAAGAAAGAAAAAAAATCACAGCTTATACTAAGGTATTAATCAAACAACTGTGTGAACACAACACAATATATATTAATTGTTTGCTGTCAAATGATTAATCACATCCAAAATAAAAGTTTTTGTTTACATAATATATGTGTAGTGTGTATATTTATTATGGGAATTTGTCTTGGTGTTAGGAGCTTCCAGTAAGTATTTAGAAAGTACAAACATAGTGCAGACAACATATAATTAAAGTACAGGTGCATCTCAATAAATTAGAAATTAGTCATGGAAAAGTTCATTTATTTCAGTAATTCAACTCAAATTGTGAAACTTTTGTATTAAATCAATTCAATGCACACAGACTGAAGTAGTATAAGTCTTTGGTTATTTTAATTGTGATGATTTTGGCTCACATTTACCAAAAACCCACCAATTTGTTGAACGGAACGGGTGCTGGTCAGTCTGGCCTTTTCAAATCGGCAGTAAAACACATGTCAGATCATCAGCCAGTTGTTGATTCTCCACAGACTGTGGGGGAGGTGTCTTGTAGAGCCCTGCAAGCCCGTCGGAACCCGATGGGGCCCGACACGCCGAGTCCATTCTGCCGGGTTCGGGCCGTTTTTTTGTTTTTACAAATCGGGCTTGGGCTGATTTAGCTCTCCTTTTATTGTGTCCAAATACGTGAAGACTGTTAACATGCTATTTCCTCCCTCCTCTGTTCGCTTGGAATACGGTTCTTCTGGGCTAAAAGTGTGGTTAGCGCATGCGCTGTTTCAAAGGCGAGCGCGCACTGTGAGAGGGGAGGGGTTGTGAAGGAACAGGAAGAACGTTTGGAGTGGATGCAATAAAGTGTGCTAACTGAATAAACGTCGTGTTTTATTCTATTTAACACAGACCACACATGTACTGTATGAAATATTGTTATAATAATTATATTATACATCGCCTATGCAATAGGCAAGTACGCAACGCATATACGCATGCATTAGCATACAGGTGACAGTTGACCATGCAGAGCATCAGGGAGAAGTTGGAGCGTGGGGAGTTACTAAAAGTTCCCAATGCTTCGGGAAAAGCTGCATTTTGGCAGAGTTTTGTCTGTATTGATATTTGTGGGCATGATTGTCGGTGGTGGTAGTTATGTTTGAGGCCTATAATAAAAGTGTACCTCTTAGTAGCGTGTGTGTGTGTGTGTGTGTGTGTGTGTGTGTAGCAGAGACAGCGCGCGTCAGAGAGCGCGCGTCAGAGAGCTTAAAGTGATATTGCTGTTGGTCTTGGGTCGGCATGAATGTGTTCGGGGGAAATTTTATATTAATTCTATATTAACATTAATAAACTAGTGTTTTCTAAGTCGGTGTCGCAAGGATGAAGTTGCAGATCCTGACTTGCCATCTCCTCATTAGACGCGCCTTTAAGAAATGCATCTGTACGGATTATGATTATAATGAAAGAGTTTTTGTTTTCTATATGTTTTATTTCGTTAAGTACTAATTTAAAGCTTTCTATAAATATATTTATCATGTCTAAATTGATCAAACAGGCTATGATCAGCTGGCCGCTGGTCGTTAGCTACTTTAAAAAACAAAATCTTACATTTAACGAATAAAAACATGCTCCAAATGTTTTTCTAAATTACCTTAATAAAATAACAAAACGAAATTCAATCACTTTGCTATTTCATTCAAAAATGAAGTATTCTAATTGCTGAAACAGTATAGTATAAGCTGTTACGGGCTCGGGTCGGGCTCGGGCTGGTAACTCTGATTAGCTGTTGGGCCAGGGCCGGGCTAGGGCCTGAGCGTCTCGGCCAGGGCCTATATTTTAGGCCCGTGCAGGGCTCTAGTGTCTTGTACATGGTGATGTTCCTCAGACCAGTCCATACTGATGCCAGATCGTTTGCTGAAAGTTATTTTTTCTACTTCTCAGAGTAGTTATTTTTTGCCACTCTGATCTCCATTGTTAGTCTGTTCCTCACCTGGTTATACAAGATTGTATCCCCACTTCCGTAAGTATCCTCTTTGGCCTGACGAAGCTGTTTGAGTTTCGCAGTAAACCACGGTTTATCATTATTGAATGATAATAATGTCCTGGTGGGGATGCATACATCCTCACAGAAACTGATATATGGAGTTACAGTCTCTGTGAGCTCGTCCAGATCGGTTGCTGCAGCTTCAAAAAAAGTCCAATCAGTGAGGTCAAAACAAGCTTTTAAATCTTGCTCTGCTTCATTAACAGTCCATCTTTTAACAGTTCTTATAACAGGTTTAGCTGATTTGAGTTTCTGCCTGTAGGTCGGTTTAAAATGAACCAAATAGTGATCAGAGAGCCTCGGAGCTGCTTGTGGGACAGAGTGATATGGATCTTTAATTATTGTGTAATAGTGATCCAATATATTACTGTCTCTGGGGGAACATGTAATGTGCTGTCTGTATTTTGGCAGTTCACGGGAGAGATTTGCTTTATTACAATCTCCAAGAATGTTTAAAAGAGAGTTCAGGTATCTTTGCTCCGTTTCAGATATTTGTTCGGCCAGCTGTTGCATCGCGGCGCACACGCACGCGTCTGGAGGCATGGTCACATTCACGAGAATGAAAGAGGAAAACTCTCTGGGCGAGTAGAAAGGTTTACAGTTTACGAAGAGTGCCTCTAAATTAGGAGAGAACATATTCTTCAGAGTTGTTACGTCTGAACACCAACCTTAATTTATGTAGAAACATAGTCCACCACCCTCTATTTCTCCATTAACTCCATGATGCGGTCTGCTCTGAACAGCTGATTGCTCAGCAAATGAAGCACGTTATCCGGGATGGCTTCACTCAGCGAGGTTTTAGTGAAGCACAATGCAGCAGAGTTTGAAAAGTCCTTGTTTGTGTGGGTGAGGAGATGAAGTTAATCCGTTTTGTTAGGAAGGGATCGGAAAACATCAAACAAAGCAGCTGAATAAATAAAAAACGGGAAAAAATGTCAGGTGTGTGTTGCCTTATGTCCAGTAGTCATTGTTGGGGAAAGTTACTTTTAAAAGTAATGCATTACAATATTGCGTTACTCCCTAAAAAAGTAACTAATTACGTTACTTAGTTACTTTTTATGGAAAGTAATGCATTACATTACTTTTGCTTTACTTTTTAAATATAAGCAGGGCTTGATTGTTTGTTTTTAATACAAGAAGTTATATTTATAGCAAATGTAAAAGCCTTTCACACCAAAAAGTGTAATGAATAAACCTCATGCGGAAGGAAGAGTAAATTACGTCTGTACAGTAGAACGCAGGAGAAGAAGGTTCAACACTCTTCAGCAATAAAAAACAAAACAGCGAAGCACAATTGTTAGTTTATCTAAAGTAATTTTTGCTTATTAGTATGGTTGAACTGGATCATCAAAGGTCAGCAGCAAACACATTGGTTAATAAAATGAGATTAAATATATTTATGTTGTTTAATATGTTTAATTATCGCAGGTTTGCGTCATATTCTGAGATTGCATTTCACTGTTTTAACTCATTTTGATGAATACTGAATCTGTTTTTTGCGAGTGGGATGAATTAATGCACATTCACATTTAGACTAGATTAGAACTACAGTAAGATCATGTTCACACGGCGCACTGTCAGTCAATAAATGGAAAAAACTAACTCAGATATTTTCTAGTAAATTAAAAAGTAATGCGTTACTTTACTAGTTACTAGAAAAAAGTAATATTATTACGTAACTCGCGTTACTTGTAATGCGTTACCCCCAACACTGCCAGTAGTTTGTCTTTGGTAAAACTGATAAGTAAGGTAAGGTAATGACTAAACACAGAACAAACAAACAAAAACATTAAAAGAACTGGAGCATTCCCCACCACAGCAGCCATACGTGGCACCATCTTAACCTTTCCTTTGAATGTACAATAGATTTGTCCAGTTTATTTTCCTACTCACCCCAAATTTGCTCTATGGGCTTAAGGTCCGAACTTTGAGGGGGCCAGTCCATCATTTTCAATGTTCCAGCATATTCTTTCTGTCCAGGTAGTTCCAGCAATAGTTCGTTTTGAGTTGTACTGTAATGGCCAATTCTACAAAAACAACTGAAACCTGAATCCTCTTAAATATGCCAAGTGTTCTAATAATGTTGGCCACCACTGTATGTTTTTATATATATATATATATAATATATTAACTTATATAAACTATATGCAGTGTGAAAAGCACTTAATAAAACAAATTTAAATTGAATACTAATACTTGTTTTTTCGCTTAGAGGTTTACCAAATGAGAGCAGCTAAATTATCTTTTGCCTCAATATACTTCTAATTTGCTGCTTGTTAATAGTTAGTAAGGTAGTTGTTGAGGTATTTGGGTAGGATTAGGGATGTAGAATATGGTCATGAAGAATAGTTTATGTGCTTTATAAGTACTAATAATCAGCATGTTTATAACAACATGTTAATAATAGGAATGCTAATAAGCAACTAGTTAATAGTGAGACATGGTCCCTATACTAACACTTTAGTATAGGGACCAGTTCTCACTATTAACTACACTGACCTAAAATAATGAAACAATTAACAATTAAAAGTAATAATAATAACCCTAAATAAATAAAAAATGTACATTAAAAAATGCATTTTATGTCAAATGCAGGAGGATTCTCAAGGTGTGCACTAAACAAGACGACCAGATCAGTAATTAATGCTGTAAGCTAACATCTAAATGCCAATTAATTTGTCCAATGGAGTGCCATGCATCAGCACTCTCTAAAACAAAGCTTGTCCTTGGATACTCTTTATAATTTAAGCAGTGAATCATGAATGCTGTTCAGAGCCAGACAATTGGCAAACAACCATTCAGTGGTTTCATATTTAAAACATACTCAATTCTACAAATGGAAAACCAGTTTAGAATAAGCTGGAGTGCTCCGCTCCCACTGAGTAGCACTTACACTAAGTGATGTCTGTATATTCATTCTGATGCTGATGTTTGCATGTGTGCAACAGCTGTGGAGCGATGTGCCGACCGGTGCACTGGCTATAGTCTTAATTATGGTGTGGGATCCTAAAAGCCCAGCAGAAGCTGGCAGCACCCAGGAGGAGCAGCACACGGCACCTGAACTCGAGCAAATGAAAGTCATCAATCATGTGAGGATGCACCACATCCATTCGCTGACTGAACACCGACCTGCACGCACGCACGCGCACACACACACACACACACACACACACACACACACACACACACACACACACACACACACACACACACACTTGTTTCACACACATAGGCAATGGTTTTCTACTGTACAGACCGTACACCCTCACACACCCTACACCTACCGAATAACAGGGACATCATTTGAAAATCAGGCAGTTCATCTGCATGTCTGATTGAAGTTTGGTAGAAATAGCAATTCATGTGATTTATGTTATTTCCATGTAAACTTTTCATATAAATATTTTGCATGTTAAACATAACTTTCAATTCAATGCACAGATTTATTAACCATTAAAATAATAAAAACATATTTATTGCATTTGTCCACATTTTTACTGTAAATGAGCAATCCACACCTGTATAAACATACTAACTTTTAAATCAGAACCATTTACATTTAGCCAGTTTCCACCTCAGAGTAAAAAAGAACATACAATACACAACTGCAATTTTATTTGTCATTTATTTTTTTGTAACACTACCTTATATATTTTAATAACTATTAAGCCTTTATTACTCATAATTATGACTTAATTTATCTCAATATCATTTAAAATACTGCTGTTAAAAATCTGGGGTTAGTAAGATTTAAAATATTTCTAGTTAAATTAAATGCTTTTTTTTCATCAACATGTCCTGAAAACAAAAGTGTCAATGTTTCCACAAAGATTAAGCAGCACTGTTAACAATGATACTAATGTTAAATCATAAAAATGTTTCTTGAGCAGCATATCAGCATATTAGATTGATTTCTGAAGGATCATGTGACACTGAAGACTGGAGTAAGAATGCTGAAAATTCACCTTTGCCATCACAGGAAAATGTAAATTTTTTAAAATAGGTTAAAGTATAATTTTCACCGTATTCTTGATCAAATAAATGAAGCCTTGAAATAAACGTATAAAAAAAAAAAAAAAATAAAAAAATCATATGGACCTGAACGTTTGAACGGTAGTATAAATCTCACAATGTGACTATTTATTTTAATCCTTATCTCACAATTAGCTGTTTAAGTTTTCAAAATATAGCTGAAAATATTTCCATAAAATTACCTTAGCGTAATTGCCCACAGCTGAGGTATTACTGAGCGTTTAGAACATCACTTTGCATGCTATTTGTACGCTATAATTCTAAAAATTTTAAAGCTAATTTGGTCGTAAAACAACAGTTTCTGCCAAATAACAGCTTTTCACTACAATTTGCAGGTGCTATATGACACATTCACAGCTAAATGTGTCATTTTATCTCTTTAGTTTGAAAGCATTGCTTTTAAATGAAAGTTGAGGTTAATTTTTGTATAACCTTCAATCAGCACAGCATCTCTACAGTTTTTTTACTTTTACGAGCAATGATATTCCAACTGAGTTTGTAAATATTAGGCTGTTCTTTAGTGTTTGCCAAAAATGTTAGCTGTAATTATAAGTGGGATCTTATGAAACAGCTCAGTAACTATTAGTTTGATCAATAAAGCATATCTTTAACTTTTCTCTTTTTTTTTTTTTTTTAGTTAAACTCTAATTACACTGAGTAATTTTTTTTTTTCTGTGGTTAAAACAGTAGCTTAAGCTATCAGTTAACATGATACATACTAAAATGAGCAACACAGACCAAACTGGAGTTTAATACTATTTTAAATTAACCTAACATGACAAAAAGATGAATGTGCAGCTCATTTAAACGTCTTTTTCTCACACACACACACACACACACACACACACACACACACACATAGATTCGTGTGGACACACATCAATGCACCTGTCGTCCTGCAGGTACATTTGACAGGGGGTTAACATAATTGAACTGCCCTGAACGTGTTTATAAGGGATGACAGACTATTGGTTGTCTCTGGGCATTCTGGCCTAATTAAAGAAGACACCGCAGTGAAAGGGCAGCGGCGTGGCAGGCCTGACTCCAAACAGATGCTGCAATGAGATGTGAAGGTGAGCTTCCCTCAGACACCTTCCTAAACTTGTAACACTGTCAGCCCCAGCGGCTTCTGCTGAGCTGAGTGATTGTCCGTGCTGCTCAGTCTGACATAAATGAGGATCTGCACGTGGCTGAATTGAAATACACTGTTTTAAATGTATTTAATGTAATGGGTTTAATTGTAGCAGCATGTTTATTAGGATTAATCTCCAATCTGTCTACAATAGCCTACTATCCAATAACAGCACTCAGACCCATGACTTGTTTAGGCAATATATGATCAGATCAAAACAGTTATTTTTGAATAATTGACTCTGGGCTTGGAATATTTATTTATTTGAATGACTGAAGTTTGATTTAACAACAAATCGAAATATGAGCAATAACGGTAAAGGCATCCTCATGTCGTGGCCTCGCTATGTTGAGGGAACAACATCCATTTCTCGTTTAATGCATAAACAAACCTACTTGACCTTAGCAACCCGGGATTATCAGAGATGGATTCATTATTTTATTTTGAATTATTATAGAAATGATTACATAATTAATTATTATATTGACCATAGGCTACCGGACTGTAGGCAATGGCGCGCGATGTACACAGCATTCAAGTTTATCACGAATAGGCTAATGTTACATTCAACTAAATAAAATAAAAGACATTGTGTGTGTCAATTAACTGATCGTCTGTAGCCTATTCATCATCATCATCATCATTATTATTTGCCTATTATTATATTATATTTCGATCTCTTTACATAACGTTCTGACTAGTTTTGTAAGCCTACTGTAAATGCTCGACACGCTAAAGCTTGGATGTGACTGGAATTTCTAGCCTATTGGAAATGCAGTTTAAAGGTTGAATTTAACATATATTTATTTTTTTCTGCGAATTAATAAGTATTAATATTATTGCCTACTGCCTAGTGTTTCGTTGAGGAATTAATCATTCACGTAGTTTCATTTGTAAATGAAAACACAACACGCTCATTTATCATCATCACGCATTGGCATAAATAGCCTACAATCATAAATTATTGGCATAATTGTCAGAAGTTTACAGTATTTGCTAAATTAATGGAAGCAAGTATATACAAAACGTTAATTGGGTAAAGCGATACACGAATTTACATGGGAAAGTAATAAAATATTATATTATATTATTACGAGAAAAGATCTTGTTATTATGAGAGAATATGTAATTTTAACGAGAAAAGATCTCATTATAACGACATAATTGAGTGGAAAAAATATTATGTATGTGGCAGCAATGCATCACCGTAGACCATAACCTGTTTTTATATACTATATCTGATATTAATGGGATGTGTTTGCAGGCGCTAATTTCAATGTATAATTTAATTATTTTTAATAATTTAGAGATGTTCTTATTGACATCAAATGTTTAGTCATTTGATATGCTTAGTATTTACTAGATCAAATAACAACTGCAAAAAAAAAAGTTTCTGGAGACTATGTTTAATTTTTAAGTTATTTAATCTTACTTATTATGACTTACACTGTTCCTAATTTACATCAAATGCTTGGTCATTTGTTTTGTTCAATGTTTACTAGATCCACTTCAATCCTATTAATTAATGAAAAAGTATGTTTATTTTGGCATATCTTGTTGAATTAATTAGTTATGTAATATTAGTTTGCATTGTTTTATGCTATGTGTTTACGTGACTAGTTATTGTAATTTTATCTTACTATATATGCTGTTATTAATCTTGTTGTGTTGGTGAGCCAAGACAATTTTCCATTCAGGTGGACAATACAATAATACTATACTATACTATCACGGCTTACATCTTTTCTGTCAGTATTTGGATATTTGATATGTTAGATCCAATTTAATCCAAATAAATAATTATGTCCACATATTATGTTGAATTAATTACAGATGTGCTATTTATATTCTTTTATAACTTAATCCACACACAATTTTGTCTTTGTTTATAATTTTAGTAAGTCATCTTCAAAAAGGATTTAAAAAATCCAAGTCAAAGTTTAACAAAAAAAAAAAGAACAAACAAAATTATATATATATATATATATATATATATATATATATATATATGTAATTAGTAGTTAGTAATCAGCACAAGGTAGCTTGGTTCTTTGCAAGTTGTTTTAAGTTTTTTGTGTTATTATTTTATCTCCCTGAGACTTCAAAACACAGAACAATTTCACTGGAATGGTCCAATTAAAAAGCACAATTTCTTCTTGAGCAGACCGCCCACAGTCGGGCAGGTAATTATGGTAATGTTTAATTAAATATTAATTTGAACAATCAGAACTGTAAAGGTTGTGTCGATGGGTGGGATAAGACCTGATATAGTCACTGTCATCAAAAGAGTGACCTTTTGTTGCAATCGTGAAATTGTATTCACTCTCTTCTTATCCATCCTATATATGTTTTTTCTTTAATTTCCTTACCCTCGTGCCAATTACTAATTATCCCCCCTAATACCCACCCACCCACCACTTCAAACACTGAGAGGAGCTTTGACAAATATATGGCAACCACAAGCATTTACCAGACTCATTATGTTTAATATATTGCCAGAACAGTGAAGGTGGCCCAGCATGGCCCAATCTCTCCTCAAGAAAGAGCACGTTTTTGCTGTTGCCTTGACAACATCAGGTAAGCCTAGCTTGAGAGGACCTAAGAGTTTTGTTAAAGGAATTTCCAAATGCATTCATTTCCCAGCAGGTCTGATACACATGAAATCAAAGCCCTGTAGCACAGTGGCAGGTGTTCATTTCAACAGGGGATGATTCAAATAGTTTTGCTTGTGAGAGAATCATGAATGATCAACATATGCAGTCAGGGACAATTCCAGTGTCTCAAGATGACTGTGAGCATTAACGAAAACAGAGGAAATAGCTGAAATCTGGCTGTTTTTGCAGAACACTACAAGCCACAGCAGATATGTTTTCTTCTGGAAAATAAATTTCCCCAGAAATTTCTCCATCCCTAACACTTGGGCTACAGACATAATCGATAAAATGACAGCAAAATTGAACAAGAAATCTCACAGGATTGCACTGAAAATGGCCACAAAATACACACAGTGATCAGAACAGCAAAAACAAAAACAACACCCTCACAACACCTATAGCAATTCCATATTGATTATATAGAACCAGTGTTGTTGTTATACTATAATGCTAACACTATATATATTTTCTTTTAAAAATTGGTAATTGAAACATAGCTGAAAAAGCAAAAACTAATTTTAAAAGAAATGTTAAACTAAATTAGAACTGCAACAGTTTGCAATAATACAATTACTAAATTAAATTAAACTAATACTAATAGTGAAAAAAGTAAATACAAATTTAGAAATATGTAAAATAATAATAATAACAACAACAAAGGCACTTAACTAATATTATAATTGTAGTGGTGTTTTGCACAAGGAACACATTTTTTTTTAAGGAAATGTATCTGGTTATATTCCAGAAGGATTTGGCACCTGGCCACACTGCCAAAAGCACTAAAGGTTGGTTAAATGACCATGGTGTTGGTCTGCTTGACTGGCCAGCAAACTCACCAAACCCCATAGATAATCTGAAGGCCACTGTCAAACAAACCTGGGCTTCCATACCACCTCAGCAGTGCCACAAACTGATCACCTCCATGCCACGCCGAATTGAGGCAGTAATTAAAGTAAAATGAGCCCCTACCAAGTATTGATTACATATACAGTAAATGAACATACTTTCCAGAAGGCTAACAATTCACTAAATTATTATTTTTTTTAATTATTATTGGTCTTATGAAATATTCTAATTTGTTGATATAGTGAATTGGTGGGTTTTTGTTAAATGTGAGCCACAATTAAAAGAACCAAAGACTTAAACTACTTCAGTCTGTGTGCATTTAATTTATTTAATACACAAATTTCACAATTTGAGTTGAATTACTGAAATAAATTAACTTTTCCACAACATTCTAATTTATTGAGATGAACCTGTATGTGACTGAACTGCTGGGTGGAGAGCAGTATGTTTCCTGTTCAGTTGTGCTGCCAGCCTTGTGCCACTTGAACAAAATTATGGAGTCCACAGATGAAGATCCAGTCTATGTAGTTAAATTAAAAACGATTTTAGACCTAGCTAAAAGGAAGGACAGCACAAAACTTACATGGCTGAAGATCGCTACTGCTCTTGACCCAAGGTTTAAAGACCTGAAGTGTCTTCCCAAAAATGAAAGGAATGAGGTGTGGACCAAGGTTATTTTCGTAAACGTAAACGAAAACTGAAACTAAGACTAAAACTATTGGTCAAAAAACATTTTCGTAAACTGAAAAAAATTTACATTTCTAAATAAATTAAAAACTAAAACTAAACGAAACTAACAACAGTAACTGAAAATCTAACTAAAATAAAATAATAATTAGCAAAAATAAATAATAGTGTTCGTGATTTAATAAGCTCTCATTCTGTGCCAGAAAATCGGACCTGTGGTTGTTTAGGGAAATAAATGGCGCTTCATGCACGTGAGCTGCGTCCGAAGTAACTATTTAGAGAATGCGTTTTTGCATTTAAAAAACAAGACGTGGGCTATGAAATGGGAAATAACTATAAAATATGTCATGGGAAATAATAATAATGCACACCTTACCAACGCACAAACGTTTAAAAGTGTGCTTGACGTGCGAGAACAACATGAGTGTGAGTTAACAGACACAGAATTAAAAGTTTTGGATGAGCTGACTTTAGTGAATTGTCATTGTGTCACGTATTGCGATTACTATGTTAACGTCCACCTCGAGTCCATGACAAGAGCACCCAGTGTTGGCAACTTAGTGACTTTGTCGCTATTTTTAGCGACTTTTCAGACCCCCCTAGCATTTTTTTCCCAAAAAGCGACTAGCGACAAATCTAGCAACTTCTTGGACAAACTTTAGCAAGCCTCTGTGATCGTTGGTACTGCCGCAATGGCGCGAGATCAGCGCGCACGCAACTCTTTTTCTTTCTCTGCTCTGTTCAGTGAGCATCTGAGAAAACAGATATTATTTTGCTTCTCTAATTTTATATGCAAATATAGCCGAAGTCACAGTACAGTCTTTTGTCTTTGTCTTGTCTTATCTTGTGTGTATTATTTGATTTCATCAGAGGACGGCTCAATAAAATTATAAATTAGGATTTTTGTGCAGACTAACTTTTTGGAAGGGAGAGCTGGTTAAAGGGCTGTGTTTCAGTTATTTATCCCGTTGACTGACAACAGAAACATTAACATATATAAAGGAAAATGGTTTTATTGAGAATTTGGCTGCATTAAAATATATTATGAGCACAGAGAGACAAAAAAAAGTAAACAGCAATGCAACGCGATGACGTAATGAATATGCTTATTATGTGTATGACGTCATCTAGCGACATTTAGCAACTTTTCAAACTGGCTTTAGCTACTTTCTATCGAAAGAATTTGGCAACACTGCAAGCACCTCCTTGACTGTATGAAACGCATCCAAACTGAGAGAAAGCGATAGCCGGGCTGTGTTTTCACCGCTTGCCGTGTCCTGTGTAAAAGGGGCTTTAGAACTGGGAACGGATCGTCAAATTTAAGAGAAAACATCATTTAAATCACCATAACACATTTATTTTTGAGTAGTATGAGGTTTCAAAGCATTTTAGATTGTTTCTTCATATTGTATACGTTCATAGAGTGAGAGACGGGACATACAGTAGTGTACAGTACAGTAGGGGGGCTCGCCTGTGCAAAAGATCCAACAAATGAATGCATTGAAAACACAGATGGACAAAAATAAAGATCACAGAGTTTCAATGATGATTGCAAAGAATATGCCCTCGTCCCAATGTGCGCACTGTCCATGCTAAATTCTATGTGATATTAGTCATTTGTAATACTATTTAGGAAATATAGGGTGGATAGTATGCACATTGGGATGCAAGGCATGCTTTCTCAAATCTAGCACTGGAGGGTCATTGTCCTGCAGAATTTAGCTCCAACCCTGATAGAAACTCAACTGCCTGATGCTGTCTGGTAACTCTGAAAACCTTGATTAGCTTGTTGTTTGCAAACTATTGGCATATTAAACAAGAGTACATCTTTAATATGAATGAATATGAACATGAATGTGAAATAATACATTGTATACATATAAGTTGCATATTTTAGTTTTTTGTTGAATTGTAAATAATAATTTTATTTTCATTATTAAGAGGTTTGCACAACATTGCTAAAATTAAATTAAACTGAAAGGTGAAAAAATTAAACTGAGGTGAAACCCTTGAGCAAGGCACCGAACCCCCAACTGATCCCCGGGAGCCGCAGTGTCGGCTGTCCACTGCTCCAAGTGTGTGTGCACTTGGATGGGTTAAATGCAGAGAACACATTTAACTGCTGGTTATACTCTGTATAATTGTGTATGTGGCAAATGATGCTCATCTGAGCTTAATAATAAAGTTATAAGCATGTTTATATAAAAAAAGTTTGTTAATTCGGGCCGGGCTCTGTCCATTTTTTTTTTTTTCAGATCAGGCTCAAGCTCATTCAGCTTCTCTCCTTTGATTGTGCCCATATTAGCGCAGAGCACACATGGCTACCGTAAGAAATACTGATTATATTATGCATATTATACATCGCCTACGCAATCCGCAACGCATATATGCAGGCATTAGCATACAGGTGACAATTGACCATGCAGAGCATCAGGGAGAAGTTGGAGCATGGGGAGTTACTAAAAGCTTGGATAATTTTGGATAATCCATACATTTGATGATGATCCTGACTTGCCATCTCCTCGTTGAATGCACCTTTAGAGATAAATGCATCTTTAAGGATTTTATAATGAAAGTTCCCATCCGGGAACTCGAGCTGCATCGAGAAACGCTAGAGTGGAATGCCTTCAGCAATATCATGCTCTGAATCATATGTGTGATCAGACATCATGGGCAGGTGACGTAATGACCAGGACCAAAGCTCTGTGTGTGTGTGTGTCAGTCACAATCTATGTTCTGTGAGTCTTATTTACTGCTGTTTGTCATGTTACAAGTCCAGCAACATAGAAAGCTCCTGTATGTCTAAGCCGAGGCAAAGATAAAGGAACATAAGGGCAAAAGCAGATCACGTTACAGATTGTGTGTATGTCCCTGCCCACACTACATAAAATGAGCGGGGATAAACACAGTTTGTGCGTGGTCTGATTGGGAGTGAAGCATGCAGAGTCGGTACTCGAGGGCAGGGGCGCCGTAAGGGGGGGAAAGGTTAGGACGATTCTAAGGGCCCGACGATGGGAGGGGCCCCCGAGGGAGAAAACGTGATTTCTACCGGGGGAACGCTAGAGCCCTGCATTTCCCCGCCGGCCCCGACCGGGCTTTGATCGGGCCAATTTTCACGTCATAGTTCAGACGCGGGCCGGGCCTCTGGCCTGTTTTAGGCTTCTCTTTATGTTTATATTTTAGACATCCATAAATTAGTGATGAAAAAAATTGCCGCGCTGGTAGAAACAACACGAGACCGTGCTGCCGCGGCAGTCAAGAGCGGCTCGACGGTGTTTAGTGTCCAGTAAGCGCAGCTGAAGAGTTCTGCGTTCAAATACACGCAATAAAGCTTGTCATAAAGCCCCAGCAAAAGTAATTACCATGAATGTGTCCAGGGGGGAAATCTAAGGGAGAATTTTGAATTATTTATTAATAAACTAGTGTTTTCTGTGTCAGTGTGGCAAAGATGAAGAATCAGATGAAGATCTGATGAAGATCGCCTTTAGAGATAAGTGCATCTTCACGGATTATAATGAAAGAGTTTTTGTTTTCGATTTGATTTATTTCGTTAAGTAGTAATTTAAAGCTTTATATAGATATATTTATCATGTCTGTGAGTCATGTATTCTCTGACTTTCGGTTTATTTTTGTGAAGTGCTCCGGTTCAAGACGAGATGGCTCATCGTTTTCTTTATTTTATATTAAAAAAAAATTATATTCAGGGCTCTAGACTGCGACCAAAATGCGACCATTTTTTGAGAGTGTGCGAGTAAAAATTTGACGTGGTCGGCAGAAGTGGCCAGTATGCAGAGCGCGAAGGTGCGTGCGGCAGACGGAGCGCAACGGAGGATTTGGTTTTCAAACTAAAGTAAAAGACTGCTTCTTAAACCAGAGAAGGTGAACATGTTGGTATTTTTGTAGAAAAAACATGCAAGTTCTGTCAGCGACAGCCAGCCAGTTTAGTTTTACTTTTTGTTTTCATTTTGAAAAGCTTGTTATCTTTACCTCACTTTATGGTATGGAGGTTTTCCTTATTTTTGTATATTATTATTATTATTATTTGATTCCTCAGTGTTTGCTAAACATTCTGTTATGTATTAGTCGGAATAATACAGCATGTGATCCTATGCCTCCTCTTATTCGTTTTTGTTAATAAATGTTATGCTAGTTTGTCATTGTAAAGTACTGTTTTATTGTTGTTGTGCTTTTTAATTAAGAATATCAATGAATCCATCTTTTGTTTTAGTCTTAAAAGGTGAAAGGTGTATAGATATAAGCAAAACAGACAATTATATGTTCTTGTAAAGCGTGACACCAAGATCGTGAAAGTGAAAGCAAAAAAGTCACAAAATTTAAATCACAATTAATACTGATGAAAAAGAACGGGTTGAATGTTGAACACTTTCGTTACCATATAACTATAAACTATGATAAAAGTTCATCAGCATGCATTGATTAATCAAATGTTGTATCAAAAAAAATAATAATAATTTGCGACCTGTCTGCCGCTGGCAGCTTGGTCGTTACTTTAAGAAAGACAAAACTTATTTAACTAACAAAAAAAAAATGCTCCAAACGTTTTTCTAAATTAACTTTATAAAAAAACAAAACGAAATATTATCACTTTGCCATTACATACAAAACTGAACAATTTTAATAGCTGAAACAGTATAATCTGAAAAAAGGGCTCGGGAACGCAATTGCGATTTCTACCTGGGGATATCCCCCCCCCCCCCGGAAGGCATGAGGGCCCGAGTGAATATGCTGTCCAGGGGGCCCAGAATCCGTAGCGGCGCCCCTGCTCGAGGGGGACAACTGTCAACATTGTGAGTGGCTTCCACTGCATACGCTTCGCTCCCGGAAAACTATCTTTGAGGAGGGAGTTTTCACCAGCATTCCTCACGGTGCCAGCCCCGCTTCCGCCGAAGCGGAGCAGTGTCTGTGCTCGTGGGAATCGTAGATGAATCAGATGGAGGGAATGAAGACGGGCGAGCCCCTATCTTCTTCCTTTCCCATTAGATCCAGCGCCCGCTCTCTGGGATCTGAAGCCCACCCCGTGGTTCTTCCCCCCTGAGAAAAGGCTTCCCCCCTGATGAGCTTGATGCTCCACCTGAGGATGGGGATGGGAGGAAGTCTTCTTCGAGGATGGGGATGGGGAGGAAGTCTTTCGCATGAGCTTAATTTGCACAAGCATATTGTGAATGAATATAAAACTACACACAAAAAAACATGTCTGAATGAATATTAAAACTACACACAAAAAAACATGCACACTCAGCGGAGCGGAGCTCTGGCTGGTCATGTTTTTGTTTTTCCCCGCTGCAATTAATTGCGCTCCCGCCGGGCACGCTCTGAGGAGTATGTGTCTGTGATCTCGCGGTCCGGTCCCACTACTGCTGAGGCACTGCGGCGATTGAGATCACGGAATCGCAAATGGATCTGGCAGACGGGTTGGTGACGGGCTCGCCCTATCTCCACCTGCACTCCTCAGATCTAGCGCTCTCTCGAAGCGGAAGCCTGTGCTGCAGTTCTTCCCCCTTGAGTGAGAGCGCGCTAATCTGCAGCAATTTCTCTCCAAGGAGATTTATATTGTTTTTATAACGAGTGGCTCGCGTGTTGCCGAGGCAACACGTGCATTACGGTCATTCTCGGTTCATTATATGAATCTTTCACATCAGACCGTGTTTACTTGTCTGGGTGTTTGACTGCATTTTATTTTGAATAATTAATTATGCATTTTATCTATGAAATAATTCAACTATGAAAAGTTATATATTTATATATTGTATAGAAAAAGAGAGATATACAATTATATATTATATATGGTATACAGGAGCCTCTTGGGATATTTCTTGAGTGAGAGCAAAGAGGTCTCCAGTGAGCATTTCTCTTTGTCTCTTCCACCCAGAAATGTAGCAGAGCTGGGAGGCTGACCACACCTTCGGGAGTCTCTAGAGCAGCTGCCAAGCATGTCTCATTGGGTCCTGCCTGAGCAGACTCTGGTTCTTTAGTCTTCCTAGGAGATGACACTGTTCTGAGGATCGTCGTTTCCAATAGGGGACTTCTGAGGCAGTCCTGATGCCATGGCCCAGGACTTATGAGGGCAGGCCCCTCTGGGGAAGAGCAGGGTACACCGCATTACATGGTGCCCGTCTCTCCTCAGTGCCCTCAGGAGATCTGTCTGATAACCCTGCTAGTGTTCCAGGGTGCAGCGGTCTCCAGCAAGCACTTCTCTCAGTTTCTTCTGCCCAGAAACGTAGCAGAGCTTAGAGGCTCGCCACCCCTTTGGGGGTCTCTAGAGCAGCTAGAGCGGCCATCCCCTGCTGGTCCTTCGCTTCAGGGCACCGAGCTAGCAGCTCTAAGTACACCAGAGGCCAGTCTTGAGAGACTGGTTCCCTTAGTAGACTATTTGGCAGCGTGGAAACTACTGCCAAATGTGTCTTGATGGGTCATGCACACTGTGGAACAAGGCTATCGAGGTGCTCTACCGCCGCCTTTGAACGGGGTCATTCCCACGCTGGTGGGTCCCGAGCAGGCTCTGGTAATGGAACAAGAAGTGAGCATTCTCCTGAGGAATGAGGCCATCGAGGTGGTCCCTCCTCTAGACAAAGAGTCAAGGTTCTACAGCCGAACTTCATTGTTCCTAGGAAAGATGGGGCGTTGCATCCTATTTTAGATCCAAGTTAACTGAACTGCTCAGTCATATGACTGAAGCTCAGGATACTCTCTTTGAGCAGGTCGTGTCTCAGACAAGATCCGAAGACTGGTTGTCACGAGCGATCTATAAGATGCATACTTCCTATCTTCATCCTTCCCCATCACAGGAAGTTCCTGAGGTGTGCTTTGGGGGCAAATCATGTCAATATCGGGTTCCTCCCTTCGGTCTTGCACTCTCACCCTGATTAGCTCATCAGAGCAGATGGCGGTTTGGCATCGAGATGTTGTTCTCGCTCACATGAAAGAGATGGGGTTAAGACTTAATGCCAGAAAAGTGTGTTTCTCCAGTACAGAGAACCACTTATCTGGGCGTGGTGTGGGATCTGACCACGATGCAGGCACGTATGTCCCCTGTTCTGATCAAATCAATCCTCACGTCAGTCAAGAGAGTAAGAGAAGGCTGGTCACTCACAGTCAAGCAGTTTTAAAAACTTCTGGGTCTGATGTCAGCTGTGTCCAACGTGATACCTTTTGGCCTGCTGTACATGAGACCCCTACAGTGGTGGCTCAAGACCAAGGGGTTTTCCCCAAGGGGAAACCCACTTTGCATGATCAAGGTCACACGGCGATGCCTACGTGCCTTAGACATGTGGAGGACACCCTTGTTTCTTGTATCAGGGCCGGGTTCTGGGAGCTCCTTGTCGCCGCGTAACACTAGCGACGGATGCATCTCTCACCGGTTGGGGAGTGGTCCTGAGTAACCACCCTGCCCGCAGTATGTGTAGTGGTCGCCATCTCACGTGGCACATCAACTGCCTGGAGATGCTGGCCGTGTTTCGAGCACTCAAACACTTTCTACCAGACCTGAGAGATCACCATGTGTTGGTGCGAGCAGACATCCTGTCGAGGCAGGGGCTGAGGCCCAGGGAATAAATGCTTCACCCTGAGGTGGTGAAGCAGATATGGAGAGTTTTGGGCCAGGCTCAGGAGGATCTGTTTGTGACTCGTCAGACATCGCACTGTCCCCTCTGGTTATCCCTGACTCATCCAGCTCCGCTGGGGCTGGATGCTATAGTACAGGCTTGGCCGAGGCTTCGTCTGTACACCTTTTCCCGATTGCTCTGCTCACAGGAGTTCTAGAGAGAGTGCGCCGGGATGAGGTCCATCTATTGCTAAAACCCTGTTCTGGCCGGGCCGAGTATAGTTCTCGGACCTGATTTCTCTCCTTGACGGCTCTCCCTGGGGGATTCCCATCAGGAGGGATCTCCTCTCCCTGGCAAAGGGCATGATCTTTCATCCCTGCTTGGAGTTGTGGAAGCTGTGAGTGTGAGACTCAGGGTGCAGAGACCGTCAGCTTGATCCAGTTATCTGCCCATTTGTTACAGTGCTGGAGTTCTTGCAGGCCCGTTTCTCTGCACGTTTAGCCCACTCCACACTGAAGGTCTACGTGGCGGCTATAGCAGCCTACCACGCCCCCTCTTGGTGGCCTTTCAGTAGGCAAAACCCTCAATTTACATGTTTCCTCCAGTGCACTGAGGCCAGAGAAGCTTATGCTAAGTGGTGGATCAGGACCTCCAAGGCATTTTTGGTACTGCAACGCTGCAGGGTGGTCACATTCGTCAGGTTCTTGACAAAGATTTGCGAGCCGCTCATGGCTCTTCTGTTCTCTTGCCATAGCTGTGCTCTTCCACACTAGGCAGAAACTTGCAAGTCTGGCGGCATGGATATCTCATTCCCCTAGCGTTTTTCTCGACGCAGGGCCATGCCCCCCAAACAAGTTACTGTGCCCCCACTTTCCATCCTCTCCCCTCCTTGCTGAACGTGATCTATTTCGAAAGCGAAAGAAAAACCGATAAAACAGCACACATAAGAAAGCAATTGCACACTTTAGTCAGCATCAGCAACTGCACGCTTGATCACAGATTGCACGCTTCCCACTCGAACCCCCCCCCCCCCCCGCCACCACAAACACACACACACACACACATACACAATGTGATTTTTGCCCCCTCTAGAAATTAAAATGCCCCCCTGATGGAGGTGCCCTGGCGACAGCTCAGCTCTGCGCTATCTATCGCTGGCCGCTTGGTCGTTAATTTAAAAAACAAAAACTTAAATTTAACAAATAAAAAAATTATCCCAAAGTTTTTCTAAATTAACTTAATAAAATAATGAAACGAAATACAATCACTTTGCAATTTCATACAAAAACTGAACTATTTTAATAGCTGAAACAATAGTAGGCCTATAAGCTTTTTTGGTAGAAGGGGAAAAATTACGGGTTTGGGTCAGACTCGGGCCGATTATTCCGATTAGCTGTTGGACATGGGCCAAGCTAGGGCTTGAGCGTCTCGGGCCAGGGCCGGGCTAGGGCCTAAATTTTAGGCCCGTGCAGGGCTCTAGTATAGATAGATATATTTTCAGTCCAAAAAAATTATAATTAATGTACAGATACAGTATTCAGAACACCGTTTAATTTGAAGAAAAGTTGAAATACGGTTAAAACACTGTGGTAACATTGTTATTCTGTAAGTGTTCTTGGGAGCAAACAGGTGACAGACTGCTTCTCGCAACATCTAGCTCATGCAAAGATCAGTCGTGTTTTTCCATGAGTGTATGTGTGTGGGTGGATGCCTGTGTGCAATTAGATCTAATGAGCCTTGCATTTCACTGACCTCTGTCACAATCTTGACACTTAGTCTTTGATTAAGTAGCCCGCAGAAATGAACTGGGAGCTTGGGACGTTCATCTTTTAGAAAGCATTTCTGATGGATAAAAACTTCCAGTCGTCCTCTAACAAAGGACACAATGACACTTTACACAGCAATGATGGAACAAAAACTTGAACTGCAGAGGCCGCAGGCTCGAAAGGTCTGTACAAAACATTTTCAAGTCCAAGTTCTATAATGCAGCCTTTCAGACTACATGAAAATACATGCTGTATAAAAATTCACATCACATCACTTACTATACAGTTCACACAAAAATGTACTGTTTCAGCATCTGCAAAATGCAGAAATGTAAATGTAAGGCATCTGAAAATACATACGTGACCTGCTTGATAATAAAGAGTAGTTTTGACCCACAAACTTATGCATTGTTTTATGCATTGATTAAAAAGGTGTCAGCTTTCTAAATATATAATTAAGTTTCCAAAATGTTGAGAAATAAAAATTCAAATGATGGAAGACTGCATTTATAATAATTATTAAAATATATCATTATTAATAATAATATTGTTTTAGCACTATATTTTTTCTGGCTATATGTAAATTGAATGGGTTTCCTGAGTTAAGTACCAGGTTTGTTCACATGCTATTTTTATTAGGGTTGTAAAACAATTGCTATTAATATTTAATCCAAAATAAAAGTTTGTGTTTGCATAATACATGTGTGTACTGTGTATATATATATTATGTATATATAAATACACACATATGCATGTGCGTGCGTGTGTGTGTGTGTGTGTGTGTATGTGTGTGTGTGTGTGTGTGTGTGTGTGTGTGTGTGTGTGTGTGTGTGTGTGTGTGTGTGTGTGTGTGTGTGTGTGTGTGTGTGTGTGTGTGTGTGTGTGTGTGTGTGTGTGTGTGTGTGTGTGTGTGTGTGTGTGTGTGTGTGTACATGCATACATATTATATTATATATCATTGCAACTTCTGAATCAAAATTATATAATGCATTGCATATACTTCAAGCAGTAGTTCACCCTAACATTAAAATTATATTTAATGCTTGAATTTTATAATAAAATTGACATAACTAGTTTAGAATGATGATTCATTTCGGGGACTACCATACCTTTAAGCAAGAACTAGAACTAGAACATGCTCATGTCATGAAAAAGAGAGGGAAGCCACAAACCTGTTGTGTTTTGTTTGAATCAGAAGGAGGCTGCAGGAACTGCCAGCCACATTGTGTGTGTCAGAGAGAGATAACATTGCTGCGAGTGCAGTCCCTTTCAGCTCCTCTCCTGGAGTTAAAAGCAGTTACTTACTGTCTACACCCCACTCTGAAAGCCTATAGAGACTGAGTCATCCATAAAGAAAAGCCGAACACGATACCTATTTCAAGCACTCTGCAGATATCTGGAGAGGGGTGACATTGCATGAAGTGTCCCAAAACAAAGAGAGAGATCTGTCAACAGTAAGAAACACAAGCTGAGATGATAGAGCTGCGGTTTATTAAACACAAATTCATGGCTTAATGGCAAAAGCCTGTTAAACGAGAGGAATGAACCAATGCAAAGCAAAACACTGAACAAAAAGGCACAGGAATGAAGCTACTCACAAAGTATTTTATAATAGTGTTGTTGCTAATACATAATTGCTTGTAATATATGCAGACAGTCTTTGAAGTGGCAACGCTTGGCCACTTTAAATCATCTAGTTTAGTTTTGGCACTGCTCTGCACTAGAATATTGCAAATTGAATTTGACACTGACTGTAAGATGGATAACTAAATACGAACTGTGACTGTAAACATTGTTTAGCTTCCTCATCTACCTGTTTTGATTTACAGTGCTGAAATAAAATGAAATGCATCAATATCTGTTGTCTGTGACAGCAAAGGAAGAATCTAAAGTTGATAATAGTCAAATCAGAAAACAGAACGTTCAGTTCCACACAAAAGATTCAATGTTTTTATTGTATATATATATTATTTCACTCTCTCACACATTGCCTGTTTCTGTTATTCTCCTTCTCACTATTGCTTTTCGCTCCCTCTCATTTATCCTCTCTCATATTCCATCCCTCTGTTGACTGCCATACATATTTATAATGCATCAAACATTAAAAACACAGTCTCTCCGTTCACAAAATCTGTGTTTGTGTGTACATGTATAATGCGCAAGTTGTCATTTTGCTTCTGTATAATGGTACTGAGCATGTGATGGCAGTTAAGCTCTCCATTAATATCAATGAAATGACTATCATACACATCTAATCTCCGAGGTTTGTGAGCAGGCACTGTTCATATTCGATCACAACATCTGAGTTTCTAAGAGATTAATTATTGGTTCCTTTTCTCTGCTAACTTTCATCCCTTTGTATGTGGATCTCTGTAGTTCCTCTGTGGTTTCATAAGAATCCACAGCCTTTATAGTATGCCAGCAGAAGTTTTGCATCTATCAAGTTAACAATGAAAATCACATTTACTTAAAGGTTTTTTATTTATTTTTTTATGAATGTACAATAATTAATTAATCTGATCCATGTTGACACTCTGCCATCAAATATTTTGTGTAATCATTGGTATTTGACAGTTGTTCTTGACACCAGCAGTTCAATGTGCTAGTTTCTTGAAGTATGTACTGTCTCATTTCAAAATGGGGAAATAAATGTCTATGTATGTATTTTTATGTTATTTTATTTAATACAATTCAATACAATTAAATTGAATGTAGCTAGACAATATAACAATTAGTGTGTGCCGTTATCGGCGTTAACGTGCTGCGTTAACGTGAGACTCTTATCGGCGATAAAAAAAATATTGCCGTTAATCTATTCTCAAAGTTGGGTTGGGAGCTGGGTCTATACTACGCAAGCTATGATGACTTTCACCCTGATATTTTAGCGCGGATGTATACCTAGCCGAATTGCACTGTAGGGGGCGAGAACAAGTCTTCGAACTAGAGGCTCGCAGTCCGTGATGGACAGATTGTTAACGGCTGGTCTATGTGGTAATACAATCGGGCAGGACATCCAAACGCTCACCTATCATTCATCAACCTCAAATATGGCTTTTCATCTGAAAGATGTATGTAGTAGCAACTTTACATGGCCGCTCAATATGATGTTAACCTAGAGAAATGTGCGCTATTGAAGTGTTTGTGTGGAAGCGCGTTTGCTGCAAGACAGGCTCCGGTGCGCTCACTTGCTCTTAAAATCTCCGTCATTTTTGGTCATACAGATAAAAGTAGCCTAATACATCTTTCGAATCTGTAAAGACTCTACGTTTATTTGTGTGCACTCAGAATAACAACGAAACGTTGCGCTTTTAAGCAAACAGGATGCGCTTTAGGTCTCATGTGAACTTGAGCGAGAAACTTCGAAACTCGAATATATCTAAAAATACAGTACATAGAAAAATATATCTATAGAGAGTGAAATGTCAAAAAAAAAAAAAAATAGAAGACGTGTGTGTTAGCATGGATGATTTACATGAAATTTAATCTGTGCAACACTGTGCATAATAAGATGGCTTTCAGTTCAATATAATAACAAAAAACGACATTTTGGGTTTTTATTCAACTAATAAGGTGGGCACGCTGTGATCTGTACTATATTTTTACTGTAATTGACAGTCATCGGCAAAAAAAAAAAAAAAAAAAACACGGGAGTGGGAGGGAATGGGAGTCATTCTTCTGGGAGTGGAACGGATTTTCCTCCAGTTTTTTCGTGGGATTGGGACGGGAAGAGATTAAAGTTTGTGATGCATTTTGGAAACAGATGAGCCCCTGGTCTAATGCGCCACCTGGCTTGAGAAACCCGTTCTCAAAGACTTACTTTTAGTCATTATTTGGGTAGCACACATATTCTGAATGCCTTCGGCAGAATTCAAATGAGCCATTTTAATCTAGATTAATCTAGATTAATTCCAAATTAATCTAGATTAATTCTAAAAAAAAAAATAATCTATGCCCACCTCTAATAACAATGCAATCAGTTGAGCATCACTGCAAAATAGCAGATCATTTTGTCTGGGTCTATTGTGCAATAAGGACCATTATCCCTTATCATTATCTTTACAGTTCATCCTCAAAAAGGTTTGAACTATGAATATTAAACATACACTTTCCACACAGGGCATAACCAAACACTATGCAATATGCTTGACAATGAGTTTGAAAACAACTAACATTACCATTGCCTAAAGCAAATCACCAGTGTGAATTTTCACAGAGGACATGATTGAAATGTCCATTGCCTGAAGGGAATCTGCATATGTGAGCAAACGCATGGCACTTGTGTAGGCTGCCTACATAGGTAATTTTCTATATCTGGCCTGCAAATTAATGAGGGTTAGAGATTTGCATTTAACCTACATATAATTATACAGTCAAAATCTCAGTTTGATAGTGTGCTCATAAGATCCAAGATTTGTAAATATTTTTCATGACTATGTCAAAAGTAGGAGAGTTTATTTCATGATAATACTGGCCTTTCTGAAAACTGAGATACTAAAACAAGATCACTCACTTTAGTCCAGTTGTTTTACTATTCCATTTAAAAAAGCATATATGGTTGAAATTTACTGTGTTTTTCATACTACTCTATCATCTTAAAAGATCAAGGAAAATTTGATTCGCTCATGATATGACCCCATTAAGTTCAGCAAACACAAAGTGCATTCCAACATAGAGTTGTCTGAGTTTCTTTCGAGATGTATAATCCAGTTTTCATTAGTGATCCTCCACTAAAAGCCATCACTCAAGTGCCGAAATTGGACGTCGTTACACAATGCCTCTCTATTCGACACATTATTCATAGTCCTTATTTAATCCTTTATGAATCTTTTATGAGTCTTGGGTAATGCCCAGAGGCAAACTGATTGTCAAGCATTTTCTCTTTTGCTGTCATCAGCCATTGTTATTGAAAGCAGTCTGAGCATGATTTTGAAGGCAAAATTAAATTATATAGAAGGGAAACAATAATTTGAAGGATTGAATTGTTCAAAATAAGATTTTTACCCAACTTTTAAGAACAGAATCATTTTTGGAAGTCCTCTGCATCACCTTATAGAGTTGTGTTAATGATTTCTGAGGATGAGAACATATAGTTTCTACCACGAGGTGGATGCTTTTTTTCAGCAATAAAATACACAAAGTAAGCTTAGCTTTACAATCCAAACTGTTGAACATATAGTTAATTTAGTTAGATTAATTAAAAGGGGCAATTGTATGTGCCTCTGTTTGCTCTACTCTAGTGCCTCCCTCTCCCTCTGTGTGCATTAATGATGATGTCTCTCTGATTCTCATGAGTGTCTTCTCTTTTCCAGTGCTTTAGATCCACGGTTTCATAGGTCAGGAGGCATGCTAAAAAATATCAGTTGCAGTGAGGGTCATTTGTCAGACACCAGAGAACATGTGCTCATTACCACAGAACTTCACAGGGACGTGACCCTAGTGCCGTCCAATGTTTGCCCGAGAGTATACCGGATATGTACTGAAAGCAAGTGTGCCATCACTACAATACCTCAAAATGAGCTGAGTGTGAAGACGGAAGTATATTTTGAAAAGCTAAATGCAGCATATAAACAGATTAAGAAGAATTGAATTAAATTGTTTCAAAATTTAAACTCTCTGATAAATTATCCAGTCATAATGATTGGCATGAAGGTAAAGATTATAGGTGAACATTGTCGTACATTTTGGTCTTTTCTCCCACAAATTGCTGAATGGTTTCAGAAGACTTGGAATATAGCGCATTAGCTCACAATGTTCCAATAAAATCCACTAATGGATTTTGAGTTTCAGAGATACACTTGAACAGTCTCTGAAAACCAGAGATTGGTTTTGATAAAAGGTCTTGTTGGGCTGGTACATTTTGGTCTATTTCTCCCACAAATTATTGAATGGTTTCAGAAGACATATAGTGCATTAGTTGTAAGGAGTAGTTTTATGAAACGTTATGGTGCTAGTGTGTTTTGTTGAACCTGGGAACTGTATGTCCTCATTTAAATAAATGAAAAAGAATGATCAGCATAGTTCTTCAAAATCTTTCCTTTTGTGCTCCAAAGAAGACAGTAAGTCATTTTTGAAAGGCATGGTGGTGAGTAAATAATGATAGAATTTTAATTTGTGGGTGAACTATTCCTTTTGTAAAAAGGCCAAAACAGTTTCATCACAAAATAGTAATGTGAAATGCTGGCACTCTGTCACACACTTAAATTTGTGATACAAGCTCCTTGTAAGCTGGCTCTGAGTCGGCACTATCACATTTCTTCTTTGATACTTCTTGTCTGAACACAGCACAGTGTTTGGTTCCTCCGCAGTTCTCTGGCTCTGCGCTATTTTCTCAGGGAACAGAGGGTCCTGTTAAACAGTACTAGTGCTTAGATGCTGGGGGGCAAACTGCTCTGCCATTACCTAGCAGGATATTGAGCTGGATTTAGACCAGCGATGTGCACTCTGGCATGGCACATGCAACACACCACTTACAATTTTCTGCATCACATCAAAGACCTAGGGTTTGTACATCAGCATCTTGGTGACTAAGTCTTGTCTGATGGTTGTGACCTACTGTAAGAGGTTTGTAAAAGCTGGAGGGAGCAATCCATTACAGCATTCCTGTTCATCATGGATGGCAGCTTCCTGGCTGATGCATGCAGACCTGGATATATGTAACAGTGTTGGGTCCGAGTCCACCTTGTCGAGTGCTAGTTTTAAATCAATTGAGTTTGATTAAGTGGGAGACGTTTATTAATGTATTTTTATATTAATTTTATGTTGTTTACTCTTTTTTTATTACACATGACATGGATTCATCTGTACTCTGAAGAATGTATGCATCCAAAATATTCGAGCCCGAGTCCACCTGAATCCACCCGAGTTCATCCAAGTTCTTTCCAAGTTCATTCACAATTGCAGTCCGAGTCCAAGTCCCGAGTCCAAGTACCCAACTCTGATATGTAACCTTTTTGTTTTGTTGGCATTGAAACTTTTTTTATTTATATCACTAACTGTAATCACTAACTGTATTGTTTTTTTCTGAAATCTTTGGGGGAATGTACAGTAAAGTGCCAATATATATGGCTATATGATGGTTAAAATAAATTAATAAATAAAAACAATAACAAAGTCACAAAATGAGTCAATCCATGTTACAGATAAGATGACTGCATATGTTTTTTTTCTCCCATTGGCAGCTTAGAGATGTGATATAGTCAAAGCAGGTGAAAAGGTTCAGCAGGTTTACTTGAAAGGACATCCTTAATTGTTTCCTCTCCTGTCTTTTTCCTCCTGACCTTTTCACAGTCCAGAGGTTTGTAATCCAAATATGTCTCTTTTTTATAGATAAATAAATAAATAAAGCTTTTTTAATCCCCTCTAGCTGAACCATTTGGGCAGCAGCCCTTTGTACATCATGGAGCTTTAGTCTGGCTCTGTGTGAGAGAGCAGAAATAGATCTGTCACTACAGCCCTCCAGTACATCAAGGAATTTGGTCAAGTCACTTAGTTTGATCTTTTGACAAGTATTTTCCCTACATACTTTTATTCTGCAATGACATTAAAATGATCAAAAATAACCGTAAGGACTTAATGTTACAAAGTTGTCATTAATTTTTTTTTTGTACCATGTACACTGTATTGTACGTATACACACACACACACACACACACACACACAGTCCTGTTCATAATGCTATCCAGGTGTTTAGGTCCCTAACATGCATTTCAGAATGAATACATTATTGTACTATTTTCGTGTGTATTTTTGTTTTTGTTCTCACTTTTAGATACTTCACTTGTTCAGAGTTAATTTTATTTAACAGATTAATTTTTTTTCTAAAACTGTATATTAATTGTATTTATTTATTTAGTCATTTAGCAGACGCTTTTATCCAAAGCGACTTACAAATGAGGACATTATAGAAGCAATCAAAACCAACTGTTTGAGCAATAACATGCAATAAAAAGAGCAATAACATGCAAGTGGCCATTACAAGTCCTGGTTAGCCTAACGCAGTACACGTAGGAAGGATTTTTTTTTTTTTGAAAAATAGTATGTAAAATATAGAAAAATTGAACTTAGTGTTAGTTTTGCCAGAAAAGCTAGCAGTTAGAGAATAAATATGCAATTGATAGAGGGTCAAATGTTTGTGTTTTTTTTTTTATAAAGAGAAGACAGATTAGATAAAATAAATTTAGAATAGAGAGTGCTAGAGTTAGAGGTCAAATAAAGATGGAAGAGATGTGTTTTTAGCCGTTTCTTGAAGATGGGTAAGGATTCAGCTGCTCGGATTGAGTCAGGCAGGTCATTCCACCAGATGGGAACAGCAAATGAAAAAGTCTGTGAAAGGGATTTTGTGCCTCTTTGGGACGGTACAGTAATGCATCGTTCACTTGCAGAACGCAAGCTCTAGAGGGCACATAATCTGAAGTAATGAATTTAGGTTTAGGGGTGCAGAGCCAGAGGTGGTTCTGTAGGCAAACATTAATGCCTTGAATTTAATGCGAACAGCTATTGGTAGCCAGTGCAAATTGATGAACAGAGGTGTGACATGCGTTCTTTTCGGCTCATTAAAGATTAATCTTGCAGCAGGCGTTTTTGGATTAATTGTAGAGGTTTGATAGAACTGCTGGAAGACCTGCCAAGAGAGCATTGCAATAGTCAAGTCTGGACAGAACAAGAGCCTGAACAAGGAGTTGTGTTGCATGTTCCGAGAGAAAGGGTCTGATCTTCTTAATATTATATAATGCAAATCTACAGGACCGGCAGTTTTAGTAATGTGTCTGTGAAATTCAGCTGATCATCAATCACAACTCCCAAGGTTTCTGGCTGTTTTTGAAGGAGTTATTTTTGATGAGCCTAATTGAAGGTGAAATTGTGATAAACGATGGGTTTGCTGAAACCACAAGCAGTTCTGTCTTAGCTAGGTTTTAGTTTGAAGGTGATGGTCCTTCATCCAGCTAGAAATGTCCACTAGACATGCTGAGATGCGAGCAGCTATTGTCAGATCATCAGGATGGAATGAGAGGTAGAGTTGAGTGTCATCAGCATAGCAGTGATATGAAAAGCCATGTTTCTGAATGACAGAACCTAGTGAAGCCATGTAGACAGAAAAGAGAAGTTACCAAGAACTGAGCCCTGTGGCACCCCAGTAGCTAGATGTTGTGACTTGGATACCTCACCTCTCCAGGGTACTTTGAAGGACCTATCTGAGAGGTAAGAGTCAAACCACTGGAGTGCGTTTCCTGAGATGCCCTTTCTCAATAGGGTTGACAGGAGGATCTGGTGGTTGACCGTATCAAAGCAGCAGACAGATCCAGCAATATAAGTAATGAAGACTTGGAACCGTTCTTGCAAGTCTTAGATCTTCAACAACTGAGAGCAAGGCAGTTTTGGTGGAATGTCCACTTCTGAAGCCAGATTGGTTACTGTCCAGGAGGTTGTTCTGTGTGAGAAAAAATAATAATAACAAAAAAAAATTAAGCTATAATGTTTTTATTATGTAAAATAATTTAGATTTTCATATATTATTTTCAGACATGAGCAGACCTACTCACTTAATTATTGTCATGCATTTAATGAACACTTACAAGCACGCACTTTGGCAGAATTAAATTCAAATAGTCATCAGCAGCCATTATTTCTGTAAAATTGAGCATCAGAATGGACAAATTTGTTAAGGGAGAAAACTAAATGTGGAAAATGCCAGCGAAGGAATGCATTCAAACAAGAATAGTCTCAGCATCAACAGTGAAGAGAGTGCTTAACTTTCGGTTTACCCCGCCACTCACACTGAAGATGTTCAGGCAAAAAGAAAAACCCATAGGCCACTACGCAGTAATCATCCTTATTACAGAAATGTGGCAAAACGTACATCTCTGGAGAGAATCTCAGATTATTAAATTTGAAAATGCTTTCAATATTTGGATCAACATAGGCTACATTTGTGAACGCACACTTTCTGCAATGTCGCATGTCAAGTCACGCTTCCGTGCGCATCTTACAGACTGTAACTTACAATCGCAACTTCATTATGTTGTTACTCCTTTCGAGCATAATTTTACAAAATTGGTCAGCTCCCGACAGCATCAGGTGTTTTATTAACAGTCAGAAAATATATTTATTTATTTATTTCAATAGATGTAATCGTTTAGATATCATAATATTTAGGCTATAAATAATATTATAAATCTGGTTGGTTTGTATGATGACGTAATATGTAAATGACATGCGTGTGGCCCGTGAGACTTGCACTTGGACCATAGTGCGGTCCAGTGGAAAAAAAGTTTTAGAACCACTGCAATACGGCTTGCTCTGAAAATAGCTGTTTTTTTACAGGATAAATGAAAAAGTTTAACCAAACAATGTTACAGACTTTACATTAAGACCCTAACAATAATATCAACTTGTGGAAAATGGGCATTATATGACCCCTTCAAGAGTACAAGTTCATTATTGTACGTGTAAAATACATTCGCTGAAGGACTGTGGAAGTCGACTGAAACGAGACATTAATGTGTTTTTCTGCCAGGGGCAGAATGAAAATTCAATTTATATTATGAAGATAAGAGCAGGGCTGCATTCAGAAATTTCACCTTTTTTATTATTACAGGATCATTATTCACTTCAATGGAAAACTGTTAGGTGGATGTTCAGTATGATTCCGAAGTTTGATTTATGAACTCACAGTCTGGGTAATTTAGACATGTGACCTCATTAGCATTCACAATATTTGTTGGTTCCAGCCAAACATACATGTATGTATTTTTAAAAACAGAAATGAACTACTTCTTTACAAGACAAAACATTATGCTTCCTATGAGGTTAAAGATAATGAATTTAATGGACCTCATAGGTTGATTGTTTTGATAGTTTTATTAAATGTATAATTGATGAGATTAATTATATGTTAAATACATCACATTCATTTAACACAATTAAAGCCCAAAGCTAATTTAACATTATAACACTTTCATTCTGCTTTGTGTGACTTTCAAATTAACATATGCAGAAATATAAACATAAACCAATAAATGTGTAAAATGTGGTAATCACTTCAACGTTGATGCTTTTCCATTTATATTTCATACTTGTTGAGCTTTCATCAAAATTACATTCATCCATATAAAAGTTGCAAATTACTTTAGTTTCATTAGGCCTATCTGGATACATAATTTTGCCATTAAAACATCTTTCTCAGACAAAGTTTCTCTACCATTTACTGATAAATTATATTTTCACTTTGAGATCAGTTCCTTTATAAATGTTCTGGCAGTTTCAGTTTAACTGCACTATTGGTAAACAGTTGTGTGTGAGTGTGTATATATATATATATATATATATATATATATAACAAATATATTTATTTAAACTACCAAATGTGTTCATGTGGCTCAGTGGTAGTTTATTGCGTTAGCAGCGCAAAAGGTTATGGGTTCAATTCCCAGGGTACACACATACTGACAAAAAATGTATAGCCTGAATCAGGGGTGTAGCCATCATTTAAAAAGTGGGGGGGACGGAATGTCTAGTGTTATACCTGTTTTTTTCAGTTAACCCTTGTCTAATTGACAGGTTTTATTTTTGATCATACCGTTTTGCTTAATATGCTATATGATTATATTATTATATATGATTATAAAACAGAAGGAAAGAAAGAAGGAAATACAACAGCTTGTCACAGGGATAGTACCCTTAAAATGATATCTTTGTACCTTATTTACTCCCAAGAAGTTTCATAGTTGTACATATTGGTACTAATGTGCACCTTTTTGAGTATGTTACAAAGATGTCCTTATAAGGGTACTATTGTTTACATATTTCAAATTGTATTTTGTGTATGTTGTATGTACAGTACATGGCACACAGTAATGGATACTTGCACATTCACATACTACTTTATTCTGTTCTGTTCTATTATACAGTCCATGTTTCAGGAATTAAATAAAAAAAGTAATTCAAAACAAACTATTGCAAAGAAACTATGTATTGAGCTCAACTGACAAACGTGTCAAGGTATGTAGACCCTATATCAATTAAACAACGAGATGCAATAAACATTTAGTGACATTTCCTTTAAGCTATCTGGCTGGTTTGTTTAAAAGTAGTAGCTTTTTTACACAGTATTAAAGCTAACATATCTAAATATATAAAGCTACTTAAAACTGAAGTATCAACAAGTACAAATTAGTATGATTAATCTATGTTAAAAGGTATAAGAAATATCTTATCATAGACAATGCTGTAAATAATCTGTCCTTACCTCTGAAGCCTCATTGAAACTTTCTGCCTCATTCACTCTCAACTCCGAGTTCACTTTTGCCTCTGTTTATTACAAATAAAGTAGTGTTTGAAACATGTACATACAGGGAATAGTGATATACAGAAGAAAATAACAAATTAAGTACACTGCTGGACAATAACCAATCATTTGTATCCTAAATTATTTGTAACACTAGTATGGGGAACACATTCACTATTAACTATGACTTTTGCCTCAATAAACTCTTCATTTACTGCTTATTAATAGCTTGTTAGGTAGTCGTTGTATGTATTAAGTTTAGGTGTTAAATAGGATTATGGGATGCAAAATGTGGTCATGAAGAATACCATACCAAGTTGTTTATCATAATAATGTAATTGTTTTATTTTATATTTTACTAATTATGTTTTTTTATGATTGGTCCCTATATAATCCTACAAACACTTGTGTATTTACTAGATTGTATACAATGTAAAAACAGCCAGGTGTTAAAAACCACTCTATCTGTTCTTCTCACCTGTGAAGTTTATTTTTCTTGGGTGTCATCCTTATTCTGCCCCGACAGGCTGTCTGTTTCTTGATCATTCTTGACAACACATAAAAACGCTATTAGTGCAGTAATGAAAGAGCACCCCTAAATTAAGATCGTCCATAAAATCCTATATCGGATCGTCAATGCATGCATACTTGATTGAAATACATTATGTAAGTTAGAATTGGCAGAGTTAAACATGTTACAACGCTGTAAACGCTGTAAAATCTCAGTTCAACATTATCTTTATTCTTATTTGAAGGGTTCTGATAACATACATAACGTTACGTGTTGAAATAAAAGACGTTACAAAAGAGTTACGACAAAATACACTGACAAAAAGTGGACGTTTGTCCAGGCAGCTTTTTTTCTCTCCATATAATTAACATAAAAAACTAGCTAATTATTCAAAAAGAGCAATATACAGAGTCACTCAACATTGTGCAACACTATTCGGACACCATATGCCAACTTACCGTGCTTGCTTGACTTTTTGGTAAAGAAGGAGTGAAGAGTTTTTTGCCGCTTTGAACTCATTGCGACCTCTATGAATGTTGAATACAGCGCGGGACCGCGGGTGCGAGCTAGGGTGTGTAGGACGTGACAAACTGAGTGACGGATTGCCATGGAAACGTAAACGTCATGTATAGGCTATCTTGTCTTTTTGCAATTTAAATCATTCTGCATGTATATACATTGCTCCATTAAAACCTCAACATGTCGAGAACACAACTATCCAATGAAAAAGTGTGGGGACGAATTTAATATTTATAAAAAGTGAGGGGGACACGTCCCTCGCGTAATCTACGCCCTTGGCCTGAATGCACTGTAAATTGCTTTGGATAAAAGCGTCTGCTAAATGCATAAATGTAAATGTAAATGCTATTTTTAATAGTTGTACTTACAAGTTAGCAATAACTACGCTGATGTGTAGAAGTTCATATTACAGATTCGGACCCTATTTAAAGGATGCTAAACTTAAATGCTCAGACTTAAATGCCATCTTGAAGGTAATCTTTGCCTTTCAGAACCTTTTTCAGCATCAAAATGGCAAGTTTGCACACTCCCGCTAAGAGCATTTCAGTGTTTTACCTTAAGTTCTCTGTTCTTTGGAGGTATTTAAATGTTTGTGACATTTGGCAATAAAAAGCATATCCCCACCCCAACAGCAACGAGAGAGAAGAGACACAAAAGTGTATTTTTGCCCTCAAAAAGTCTGCTATAGGTAAAGTTATTTTAAACAAAAAATATGAAAATGTACTTTTAGTCTACTTTGTTATGTACTTCTCAGAAATGGGCTTTATGTACTTCTCAGAAATATACTTAAAATTACATTTAAGTATACTTGACTCATACTTAGAAAAAGTCTAAATATGTGTGCTCCTAGAATCTGTTTTCATTGTTAAATGGTAGGGGGCGCTAGTACACATCTTCTTTACAGCATTTCCAAAAAAAACACAAGTGAAGAAGAAACTGAAACAACAGATGCTTCCATGTGTAATCTAACATGATCATCTGACATAAAGCATCAAAACTGTGTAACATTATGGAATAAAATGTCTCCAATGAAGATGTAATAATGACTGTCAAGTTTTGGTGTGTTGATTGACTCCGTCTACATTTTGATTATCATTCTGAATCCAAATAATATGATTTTTTCAGCTTTTGTTCAAAATGTTGTTTATTTATTTATTTATGAAACTTACCCACATTCAAGTGTTTAAAAAAGAATCCAAGAAGCTAGAATTTTTTTTTTTAGTTTACAAGCATATACTCTGTTCATTCTTTTTTACACAAACACACACACACACATCGGTTCAAAATATGTGTTAAAAAATAAAATGTTTTAAAATAAAATACAAAATAAAATATATATATAAATATTTTTTTTATGTAGTTTATTTCATTGATGCAAATCAGAATTTCCATTAACCTTTACGTCAGTCTTCAGTCTCACATAATCCTTCAGAAATCATTCCAATATATTGACTTGTTATCAATGCTGTTCTTTTTAGCTTTCTATTCATCAAATAATCCTGAAAAAATGTCATAGGTTCCAGAAAATGTTAAGCAAAAAAACTTGCTTAAACAAAACTTGCAACAAAACTTGGTAATAAATCAATTTATTAAAATAATTTCTGAAGCATCATATGACTCTGAAAACTGGAGTAACCGCTGTTGAAAATTCTGATTTGCATCATTGAATTAAATTATATTTCAAAGTATATTAATTATGTATTATACATGTATGTATGAATACCTCTGACGTCTGACACAGAGAAGAATAAAAACTCCTCAAATGACCGGCTAACGTTACCGAACATCTGAACATAATGAAACAAACGCACATTGACAGATCTTCTTCCGTCTGTTCTGCAAAATGTACAAATGTAGCCTGTAATTCTGCAAGCGTAAATATTGTGAAAATATCAATATCAACGCTCTTAATGTCCTTAATCTTTCTGTTACAGCTCTGAGTGAGAACCACTTCAGACGACTCAGCGCGAGCGGCAGAGAACTGAACGAATCATCCAAACTGATTTGCGAACCGATGGACTGATTTGCCGACTGATTTGATTAAGCCTTTGAACAGAGTTGACTCAAAATAATGAATTATTTGCGAAAGGGCATCGCTCATTTCCCAGAAAAAAAGTAGCGTTTGGAATATGTTGAAGCATTTTTAGCTTTTATTGCATTAATATAAAGTAACGAGAGGAGCGTCGCCCACAGTAACAAAGTAAAAGTACTGTTTCACTAAAAATGTACTTGAGTAAGAGTAAAAGTACCCATCTTTAAATATACTCAAAAAGTATTAGTTACCTCAAAAAATTACTCAAGTAAATGTAACAAAGTAAATGTAACTCGTTACTGCCCACCTCTGGTATTTAATTAGTAAACTATCAGTATACGTTTAAGTTCACTTTTAGTATAGTTGTAATACAAGCTAAAAACATTGATGTAAACTAGTTGTGTACTCAAAGTTTACTACTGTTATACTTAAAGTATGCTTAAAAATATACTAGAAAGTGGGCCAATTTAGTCCCAAGGAGTATTGAAATAGTACAATTACAGTTATACTACAAGTACACTGAAATATGTATACTTGCTACGTAAAGTATACTTAAAAAATATACTTGAACTTTACTTAAGTATATTTAATAAAATAAACTTGAAAAATACTAGTTTTTGGTAAGGGTTGCTGCTAAAATGGATTACATTGCACAAATGCCATCATGCAACTAGCTACAAGGACGTGTAAAACATTCTAAAGAATATCTAAACAGCTCGAGGTAGATGCATATTTGAGTGACTGACATTAATGGGAGGTGTTCCACATGATGCTGTCACTCTGACGTGCTCTTTTTGCCTGCCACTTCAGCTGTACAGGTAGAAAACAACGCTGTTCTGCATGTTGAAAGTTAAATGGCATTAAGTGCCGTCAGCAAGGTACAAATGCATGTTAAAGAAATGTCCCCATTGTGCTGATGAGGTTCTTAATGCAGATCGGGCATGACACTAGACTCGATCTGGCCCCTGGATGTTTTCCAGTGCATTATCAGCCTTATTCACTTTGCCAAACACTGTGTCTACATTAACCTTGGAACGGAAGGAGTAATCCAAGCATATCAGGAGCAGCAGTGGGTAGGAGATAGTGAAACAAAATGGTTTCCGTATTCAGAAACTCATGCAAATCAAGCCTGTATATATTCATAATCCAATTCCCTCCAGGTAAGGACTATTAAAAGGGACGAAACCCAACCCATAAGGTAGTTAATTATGTGATTCTTATTTTTGTCCTTTGTTTTAATTTATTTACTAAATGTATTTTACTTACAATGGCTTGAGTAAACCTTTCTTGTTTTTAATTTCTGTATTGATATCACAATTATAATTCCTATTACCTTTAAAATAAGATGTATACCATAATAATTCATTTTAATCATAATAGAAAACTCAAAACGTAGCCTACTTTGGTACAAACTTGTATTATTTTGTGCTTAAAAGTGTAATATAATAACAAAACCACATCATTGCTTATGAATGTTTGACAAAATGATTGACAAATCAATTCATGTAATTACCATATGATATGTCATAATTACCATAATTACTTGATGACAACCCCTTACTTTCTACTCTAAGATGTTCATGTCCTCAGACTTGGAATTATATGTGTATATGGCAACCCTATTAATGGAAAACATGTATCTGTGTAATCAATAGACAAAATCATAATACAAGTAAAGTAAATGCCTTTTTAACAGACTTCTTTAATTGTTCATTTTCAGATGATTCCTGCATTATTAAAACCTTAACAGTATCAGTCAAATGAATTACTAAATATAGGTATTACATTCCACTGCTGAACCTGCTGGCATTTTGAATATTTTCACATGACGCTGCAGCGGTCACGTGGCACAGTTTAAAAAGGGTTCTTATGTTATGAGTTCTGTGAGGATGTGAATGCTTTTTACCAAATTAAATCTCATAACTACACACCTATAAAATGGCAAGTGGTGTGATAGGACAGAATTTGGTTTCACACCAGAAACTGCACTAATTTGTCCTTTGTGTTCCAATAAGCCCCACACCCCAACGTGGTTTATTTGAATAGATTTATGGGACCTCTTCTTGTAATAAAAATGCCTTACTCAATAAAGGGCACCCAACTCAAAGAAAGAACATATTTTATCTCGACTACACCTTGAACATGTTTTCCTCAGAAACATCAGGAGTCATGAGAGTCAATGCTGATGGTAATCCTTTTTGATTACGACTTCATAAATCCAATCCAATCCAAACCAAACCATAACTTCAGAATGATAAGGCATCACAGCAACAACCGACTACATAACAATAAAGACTCACAAAAGCGCTAAATGCATTTTCAGGTGGCGTTCGTTGCCTTGTTTCTCATTCTGAAAGGTTTTGCTGTTCATTTCAACCATGATCCTAAAGAAGACCTCAAGCTGTTTTAATATTGCTCTCACCTAACGGAATATCTAGGGGCTTGGCAGAACTATAATTAGTTATTGATTCAGTGGTACTATATTCACTGGAAATGCACACTGTGCTGGTAGAGTCTTAAACTAACACATTCCTGCAAAGGACAAGGAAAAGAAAACTATATCGGCACTTTTGCCAAATCTGCCGCAGTGTTAACTTGTCACATTGAATGAACCACATCTGGATTTACACAAGTCAGGATGGAATGAGATGTTTTTGTGTAATGGTAAACTAGCACAAATTTGAGTTTGACAGACTAAGTGTGATCGTAACCACCAGACATTCACAATTACGTCACACAAAAGCTAGTGTCGAAAACAAGCAAGTTGAAATTGGTTTCTGGTTCCTCATCAGATCGATGTGCTGTCACTGAAGATGAAATTTGTGAATAAGCTAGTAGAACATGCATGTCTCTTTCTATCTATCTACAATTATCACAGGTGCAGGTGTCTGTGAGCACATTGGTGAATCTTAACACAGAGCGATGCAGGAAGGCCTGAGGGAAATCTGTGGCGCTACTGAAGTGAAGGAGGAATGAACCATAATCGTTGATTTACTCTGTGGTTCGTTTCTCTGTAATTATGTTTTTCATATTGATGCATGTGAAGATTCGAGAAGGAAGGGTAAAATAAGTTATCATTGTTGTTAATTGATTTGTATGTATTCCCATGACACAGAAAAGCTTCAATCTGGTTACAATAGAGACATCTCTGCTGCAATGGAGACAAAGTGATGCATCACTGAACCAAATGGGGCTATGGGGAAACAGTGAGCTCAAACAATAGTGCTCGATAGTACACAAGCAAAAGATATATTGATGCTGACATTGATATTCGATTGTATTCAAATCCAATGCTTTCCTATTGCCAAGATTTAAGATTTCCAAACACAAGTACAAGTGCAGTACATCTGCATATCTCCATATTGAATAACTCCATCTTTTTTTTAAATGTAAGTCACATTAATTAGTTCTGTTTAAGTGGATGTTGTTGTTTTGTCATGTCTAATTCTAACAAATTCTAACATGAAAAATCCCTGTCCCATTAACTAACAAATCACACTGAAAAAATAGAAGTTAAAGTTTTTTATTTGTACAGAAAATGACAGTAAAAGTGCTACAGCAAAGCCTGTTAAATAACATTGATTAGGAGCTATTTAAACATGAGAATATGTCACCTTACCATATATATATATATATATATATATATATATATATATTATATATATACAGGTGCATCTCAATAAATTAGAATGTTGTGGAAAAGTTAATTTCTTTCAGTAATTCAACTCAAATTGTGAAACTTGTGTATTAAATAAATTAAATGCACACAGACTGAAGTAGTTTAAGTCTTTGCTTATTTTAATTGTGATGATTTTGGCTCACATTTAACAAAAACCCACCAATTCACTATCTCAACAAATTAGAATGTGGTGACATGCCAATCAGCTAATCAACTCAAAACACCTACAAAGTTTTCCTGAGCCTTCAAAATGGTCTCTCAGTTTGGTTCACTAGGCTACACAATTATGGGGAAGACTGCTGATCTGACAGTTGTCCAGAAGACAATCATTGACACCCTTCACAAGGAGGGTAAGCAACAAAAATTAATTAACAAAGAAGCTGGCTGTTCACAGAGTGCTGTATCCAAGCATGTTAACAGAAAGTTGAGTGGAAGGAAAAAGTGTGGAAGAAAAAGATGCACAACCAACCGAGAGAACCACAGCCTTATGAGGATTTTCAAGCAAAATCGATTCAAGAATTTGGGTGAACTTCACAAGGAATGGACTGAGGCTGGGGTCAAGGTATCATGAGCCACCACACACAGACGTGTCAAGTAATTTGTCTACAGTTGTCGTCAGAGGCGTCTTACCTGGGCTAAGGAGAAGAAGAACTGGACTGTTCTGGTCAGTGTTCTGGAGTTTGGACTGAAGTGGTCCAAAGTCCTCTTTTCAGATGAGAGCAAGTTTTGTATTTCATATGGAAACCAAGGTCCTAGAGTCTGGAGGAAAGGCGGAGAAGCTTATAGCCCAAGTTGCTTGAAGTCCAGTGTTAAGTTTCCACAGTCTGTGATGATTTAGGGTGCAATGTTATCTGCTGGTGTTGGTCCATTGTATTTTTTTAAAACCAACGTCACTGCACCCGTTTACCAATACAAATTGGAGCACTTCATGCTTCCTTCTGCTGACCAGCTTTTTAAATATGCTGATTTCATTTTCCAGCAGGATTTGGCAACTACCCACACTGCCAAAAGCATCAAAAAGTTGGTTAAATGACCATGGTGTTGGTGTGCTTGACTGGCCAGCAAACTCACCAGACCTGAACCCCATAGAGAATCTATGGGGTATTGTCAAGAGGAAATGAAAAACAAGAGACCAAAAAATGCAGATGAGCTAAAGGCCATGTCAAAGAAGCCTGGGCTCGATACCACCTCAGCAGTGCCACAACTGATCACCTCCATGCCACGCCAAATTGAGGCAGTAATTAAAGCAAAAGGAGCTCCTACTAAGTAATTGAGTACATATAAAGTAAATGAACATACTTTCCAGAAGGCCAACGATTCACTAAAACATTTTTCTTTACATTTTGTCTTATAAAGTATTCTAATTTGTTGAGATGTGAATTGGTTGGTTTTTGTTAAATGTGCCAAAATCATCACAATTAAAAGAACCAAAAACTTCAAGAAGACAAAGACTTAAACTACTTCAGTCTGTGTGCATCAAATGTATTTAATACACGAGTTTCACAATTTGAGTTGAATTATTGAAATAAATTAACTTTTCGACGACATTCTAATTTATTGAGATGCACCTGTACATATATATTTTTACCGTTGAAAATGCCGTTGAATGCTTGAATCAGATTGGCTGATGAACGTTCTGAGGTGTACAATTATTTTCAGGGAAACGCACAGTGAATGTAGTTCCAGGCAGCACTCTTGACCGGATTACATGACCATATCACTTTGCAAAATTATTTATGTTATTTCAAAGGTCTTAAAACAGAAAAAATAACCAAAACCCACAATGACACTGGCCAAACAAATAAATACAGTGAACAAAAGGATAAAATCGACAGATCTTATCCATGTTTTTGCCACAAAATTACATTTTATTATGTACGGAAAGCACATAGCCTACTCTCTCTCTCCCGCTCTCGGTCTCTCCCTCACAGACACACATATTGTAACACAGAGTCAGTGGCGTTGGGATCCATGTGCAGCTTTATTAGAGGTACAACGAGTCAGACAGGCACAGATCTGGTAACAGCGTCAGGGATATCGTAGAGAGACTGAATCGTAAACGGAGAGAAGGCAAAGGGTCGAGGCAGGCGGCAGACAGGTGATAGAGTAAACGCAAGGCAGGCGGGGTCAAGGGCAGGCGGCAGACAGTCAGAGTGGGTAAACAGATCAGGTAGACAACAGGTAATCGAAACAGGATAACGCTCGGAAATGTCAGCTGGGCAGAACAAGACTTCGCACGGAGATGTGGTAGTGATCAGCTTAAGTAGCCCAGCTGATCACCAACACCTGTGAAGGTGATCAGTCCCAGGCACGGGGTTATGGGAATGGAAGTCCGAATGATGAGGTTAATATTCAGGTGAGAGATCCCTCTGGTGGTGATCGGAGGGAGCCACAGAGGCCTGATTCGTGACACATATGTTTTCACACACCTTAACATAAGCGCTAATGTAGTTAGCACTACTCTGACGATTGTATCAGTAATAGTTTAAGAACTTACAAACTACATGACTTCTCACAAGTGTAACAAATTACTCAAAGTGAGATGAACATAATTAATCATAACGGGTTATCAATTATATATTCATCTTCAGGAATTAACTATAGCATTAATAGTACAATAAAATTACTTGTTTGTCCACAGTATGGACAGTTTGAATCGTCTATTGACTCTAAGGAAAATTAATTATCTGGCCACGAACAATATAATTCCCTTTCTGATACATTGCTCACCGAACATGTAACAAGACCGGACGTTAAAGTGGCCTCGTTCTGTGAGCGGACACAGACAACAAAGTGGGAATACATATGGATGTTTATTAAACTACACTAAAGGGGAACATGCAACATCGAACTATACACAAACATACATACATTAAGCATAGATGCCAACGCAAGGAAAGCATGGAGAGAGAGAGAGAGAGAGAGAGAGAGAGAGAAGAGAAGAGAGAGAGAGAGAGAGATGTGAGCTCTCGTGAGCAAGAGAGTAGAGAGTAATGGCAGGATTTAGACATATCAGCTAACTACAACCTGTTAGAACCATCAAAGAATCACATCACCTTAATTAAAAGGGGTTGAAGCCTAGAAGGGCATCTAAATAGTTAACAAGCAATTACTTGCACTGTTTTTTGTTGATGCTGAGTAAGGTGTCCTGGTGAGTGTACAATGCGTATATTCTTGATGAATTACTTTAGGAGTGAAAGCTTCGTCATTCCAGCCACGGGTTGATTGGTCCGAAGTGAGTCGACAAAGTTACTGAACGTAAAACTGCCGAAGCTCAGACTCCCCCGAAAAAAGTGTTTCTCAGTGCGGGAAAGTGTTTCTTTGTCCCATCTGACACCTCATTTGCATGTTTTATGACTAGTGAAAAATCGGTGAAGTTTTTCTCACAGTACAGTAAAACTAGTATGATGCATTTCACGATCACATAGTGTACATCATTGTTTTAGGAATACAGAGCAGATAATTTTGATATCAAGAAATGCACATCTAAAATATTTTAAACCAGAGATACATTCATACACCTGAATATGAGCATTTAGAGCTTAACTAAGACAGATAATGAGTTGTAAGTAGGTTAATATACTAAGGAAACATACAAACAACAAATGCATATACCAGATATATTTGTAACTGATTAATTATAGTCTAACCAAAGGAAATGTCTTTATGTGTGTGTATGATGTGTATCTGAAACTGTGGAGCCCACTGGTCTAGTCCGACCATTGGTGCCCTGGCACAGGGGGGGGAATGTAACCAGATTTGATCTGTTTTAGCCTCTTCTTGATAGTGGGGGGGGGGGGGACAATTTGACAATTTAGCACCCATATAAAGGAGAATATGTGGTGGCAAGGTCTGTGTGTTATATGCAAATGTCAAAAGGCTAAAAGGGTCTCTTAAGCCATAAGGTGTAAAACAACCATCAATGATCTAAGCAACGCTACAAAGTCCCCCCTTTGGCTGAAGATGTTCTCATGGAGACATTGTCAGACACAGTGGATCATGATGGTCGGATGGTAGGTGGATCCTCATGGTTAGATGACAGGTGGATCATGAAGGACGGATGACAGGTGGTTTCTAATTTTCCTCAGCTTGGGTGTTAACCTTGGTCAGGTTCAGCATTTTCTCCGCCTGGGTGCCTCTTCTCCGGTGGTTCCGTTTGAAGGTCAGAGGAAGTGCAGCCGCGCACCTGTTCATGGACCTTTGCACCATGTTGACTCTCAGGACTGGATGTGGGTATGAGGAGGTATAATCTGTCTCTGTCAGTTGTGTGAGCTTCCACTTCTGATATCTTTGCCTTCTGTAGCGTTCGATCAAACTGGGTGATGTTTTAGCCAGTTTGTCAAGGTCTTTAAGAGTTGTCTCATGTGCAGTTTCGGGGTCTGCATGGAGGGACTTTCTTCTTTTGTTAGAAGGGAAGAGTTCTGTGGTGAAGGCTGGCGATGCTTTGGTTTGCGGCCATTCACTTCTTCCATTGTGTAGCAATTCTTGGATGGGGGACTCTGTTCTGCTCAGCGGTGGTGATGCTGATGAGGGCTCCGCTTTGCTTGGCTCTAATTCTTTTTCAGGTAGTGTTCCAGAGTATTTATTTTAGAGTCTTTGTTTTAAGGTCAGTTTTGGCTTTCTCTAGTAGCTGTTCTGCAGACTGTAGATGTCTTCTCATGTCTTTCTGGGAAGCCTTTAGTTCTTGTCGGTCACATTCAGCAACTGCAAGGGCTTCTTGGAGCTGTTCAACTTTTTCCTTTGTTTCCTGCTTCACTCCATCTGGTACCTTGAGTTTATCCTGGGTTTTCACTTCGAGCTTGTCTGTGCAGCGTGAGATGTGCAATAGCTCTCTCAGGAACTCAGTGGTCTGATGCCTGAAACCATCCTGGACTTTCACTGCCAGCTTGTCTATGCGGCTTTGGGCATGTGTCAGCTCCTTTTGCAGATGGGTGCTGTGCTTGTCGCTTAGTGTCAGCTGGGCTGTGAGGGCGTAGCTTAAGGAACTGATGGCCTTGTTTAGCTCCCTGTGGTGGTGATTCTGGCTTGAGTCGTGTGTCAGGAGTCTCTTCCGAATCGTGACTATTACTCAGAATATTAAAAGTTCAATGGTCTTGTGGGTGAGGCTATCTGTAATGCCTCTTAGCCAGGTGTTCACATCTCCTCCTTGGGCAGTGGGGTTTGCAGTCTGTGACATGCTGGCAGACTGGAAAGTGAGGACTGACACAGATCTGTATGGTGTTATAGGCCCATATGTGGTAAAACAACTGAGTGTCATTTCAGTGATTGCAAACCCAAAGTGGAGTGTATAGTAGTGTGGCTTTGTGGTTCAGGTTTGCTGTTCGGAATTGACAGCAACCTGACATGCTCTGACATATTCCGCCACATCTTGCTGTATGCCAGCCCCGTATGCCACTTGTTTTAGTGTCTCATTAGTGTCTCTGGTACTGTGGTGTCCAGCACATGGTGCATTGTGGGCATACATTAACCTTACTACCCTCTGTCACTGTGGCACCACAAGCTTTGGCGCAGTGTGGTCATCAGGGACATATTATGGAATGTTGCTCAGCACACGTAGCATGTGTGTGACGTCATGCCGCAGTTTAAGGGCTGGAGCAGCAGCCAGTTGAACTGATGTGATAGGGTGGTTGGAGGGGTCAGGGAGGTGGCAAAGAATAAGCATTATTGATCAGTCAGAGGTTTGCATTTAAGAAATACCATTCATGGATAGTTAGTAGGTTAATGCCATGGCTGCGAGGTGGGTTCCACTGAGGTGAAAGTTGGTCTTCTGCTGGTTACGGCTGCCATGTCCTGGGTGAACGTGTGGATTCTTGGTTGAGACCATAGCTCACCATGCAATGCACTTGTGATGTTGTTGCACGCCTGGGACAGGTGTTGGTGCTTGACTGGCTTCTTGTTCATTGTGGCAAACTCATATTTTTCCTAGCCAAGGAGGTGGCGTGTGAAGCTGAGCTTGGCATAATTTGAGTCTGTGTAACTGAGGAGTTCTCTGATGCAGTTCTTGTGAGCCGATGCGATTTAAAGGGTGATCAGGATGGCTGTCACTTGTACTGTGATGACTGGGAGTCCAGCTTGAAGTGTTGCAGTGGGAGAGGTTTGCTGTTAACACACTGTGCCTCAACATTGCATCCTTAAAAGGCCATTGACCATGTGGCTTTGGGTGTGTTGGTCCTCTGTATGGATGCTTTGGCTGTTGAGGGCCATTACAGTTTGGCGGCACGTCTCTGTGATCACTTTCCATGTTCCATTGTAACTGGAGAATCGCTGGATGGTTCGTTAAGTGCGGAGCAGGTCCCTTTTGTCATCTGAGCAGTTAGTGCTACAGTGGGAGCAGTGTTCTGGCCACGTTGTTGGTGTAGACCAGGACTAAGGCAGTAGTTGGTGAATCCAGCTGTCAGATGAAACTCCTTGGGATGAGAGTAAATCAGGCATGGTGTAGAGTGCAGATGCCATTTGAGTTTGATGATGTAATGTGGCCTTGAGTGAGTCCACATAGTTGACATTAGCTCTGCATCGTTGCCTCTTGTGAAGAGCAGCTTTGACACTGGCAGTTGTCGGCAGGTGCAGGATGTCTCTTAGAAAAGACTAAGTGTGGCTCAGAGTGGGGCCAGGTTCCCTCCATTCCCTTGAAGGTGTGTGGTAGAGGGTTTGGCCACGCTGTCTGTGTGTCATACTGTCGCTTCATTTCATTTCATATTAATTTATTTTTAAGTGAGCTCAAAACATACCTTGAGTTTTTCAGCAGTCCGTTTTGAATGCAAAAGTACTTTGCCTTCTTCTTTTGAGTCATTTGAATAACTATTAAGTGGAAGTACCTTTAGTTCGTGGAAAAATCGTTCTGCAGTTCCATGAAAAGATGGTCGACGCATGTGGGAAAGAGTTAGGACTTTGCTCTGAGGATTTTGGGATATGTGTAGCCTATGTAATGTCCAGTCTCCAAGCACAGGTATGTAAAAAAAGAAGCACAGCATCCCATCCCTATAACGGAGATCTGCAGTAAACTTAAAAAAAGGTTCAGGCTGTGAAAATGTGCCAACCATCCTAAGCCTTGTCTGGACCTTTTATGTCCTGAAATAATCTAATACATTTTTTTAAGTTTTAAATGATCAGCACAAGTTCTTAAATATGGAGAACACCGAGACAAAATGCTTACGATTTGTTTTATATTGTATTTACAATGATAAAATAATTAATAATAAGATTTTTTTATATATATATAGTGTTGTGTAAACAAGAAAGACCAACTTAAAGGAGTCAGCTGAGAACATTGTCCCAGGCATAGACTATGTTAGTTTTTTCAAACTTTTTTGGTCCATACTAAAACTGAGGCTTAAACCAGAATTGTGTTTATATTTATATTATACAGGATGTAATTTAGCATGTCACTCCCTTTAATGAGACGCCACAGCTTATTTGTCTTTCAGAACTTAAACATTTCTGGGAGCAATCATGGATAAACTTTCTACAGAAATAAAAATATATAATTTTTAAATCCATATGGGACATTTAACAGAAAGTAAAGTCATTTACACTTTTGTATGGTACAATTGAATTGTCATTTAAGTGTAATGAGCATGGAACATTACTGTTCCTGTGGCTAAGTTGTAGAGTATTGCATTAGCAGCGCAAAAGGTCGTGGGTTCAATTCCCAGGGAACACATACTGATTAAAAAAAAATATAGCCTGAATCTAGTATGAATATAGTAAGTCGCTTTGGATAAAAGTGTCTGCTAAATGCGTAAATGTAAATATCACCCATGAGACCAAACACTATTTGTACAGATTTTGGCAAATCAGTAACACATGTAAGATCAAATACATAAAGTACAAGGGATGTTTTATTATTTTAAAGTTTGTAATTTTATACTGCCATTATTTGACATTGGTCTCCATCTTTGAGAGAAATGATGGAGGACAAAACTGAATGTTGAATTATGAAGACATAAGTGTGAAGGAGACGAGTAAAGAGCAGAAATCCCTCTTTGTCTGGAGTCTATGCATATATAATCCCCAAAAAAGTTTGAAAATAAATACAAATCTGGGATTCAAAATCAAATGTAAACCTGAAAATTAACATAAGACAAGGAACAAAGAAACACTGACATGAAATATAAAATTAACATTTCAGATTCTGCACTATTTTCAGGTCACTAATCAAACATTTGTAGGATGGTCATATGTTTTTGCTTACATTGAAGCTAGATTATCTTTGCATTATCTCAACTCATGCTGAAGAGCATGATCATCAGGCTTTACGCAAACTTGGAGTTTATGCAGCTCTGCCAAGTGCTTCTGCCATTAAAGCAAAAAAGGAATGTTCTAAAATGCACATTATTCGTGTTGTTGTTCTTTTTCAATTCAAAAGTTCACTTAAATGACTGTGATGCAAATCATTTAATACAAAATAATTAATAACAGAAATAAAATGAATAATTTACTAGTGTTCTCAGACTTTTGGAGCCCATTGTATATTCTGTTTCAAGTGTCATCAAATTAACAAACTTTTGGTGTTACTCACCTCATTAATAATAATAATATACTGACTAATCTAATGTATTTATATTATATTTTTGTATTTACTAGCTTTATGTTTCCGTTTAAGTAGTACATGGTTAGGTATCAGTGCTCTATGGTATAGTATGCTCTACGGGCCCAGGGCAGAGAAAAATACAGAAAGCAGGATCTGCTTTTGACATCCAGCAAATAGATTATGATGGAATTCTTCATCACATGCCACTGATGTTTGATTTATGACCTTACACAGCAAACAGAATATTGAGAACCCTGCCAAAACTGTTATTTTCACATCATTCAATGCTCCGTTTTCATAAGGCATTGAATCAATAACCAACACTGTGGAAAGTTGTGGATTTTCATTTTCTCCCTCCCTCCTCCCTCTTTTTCTTTTTTTGAAAGTTATGTGTACCCAAGGGCACAGGAAGGTCTGCTGTACCTTCTGCTTTTGGAATAATGGCTCACTTTTGAAGTGCAGCTTGATTGTGTCTGAGGCGTACCTGTCAGTCACACACCTAAGCACAGAGGTGTAATCTCCACTCTCCTTCTTTACCTCTCCCTCCCCCAATCTTCCTCTTCCCCTCTGCTTCTTTATCATCTCGCATGGATAAAACATGTACAGAAGTCAAGTCGAGGGAAGCCACAAGAGCTAGTCATCAGTAAGACACATTCCAACATCTCATCTGCAGAGTGTTCACTGATAACCACATCCCTGTAATTTCACTCCCACCATTCCCAGGGAAGAGGAAATGCAGATCATAAGCACTCAAGTCACAGATCAACAGATCACGATAAAAAAAAAATTACATTTGGGAATAAGACAGTGTTGGGAAAACTGCTGTAGCTTTGATGTCAATTGATTAAAACAAATAATAATTAAATAATTAATTGTATATTAATTTTCTGAAATTAATCGCAATTAATCTTACCTAACATTAAAGCTTTTAAATACACTTATATTAATAATTTCCAAATTCAATCTTCAAATGAATGTAGAAACAACAAAAAGACAGTATATTTTTAATATGTGTTTGATTTTTTATGACTGAAGGAGAGTATCACTGATACCGATACTACTAATGAGGTCTCTATGATATACCCCCCCCCCCCCCTAAATTCAACCATTGACTATGATCATTCAACATTACAGTATAATTGAGAGCAATCAATTTTAACATTTATTATAATTAAAAAAAAGCTTCTAATTTAAGTAAATGTAAAACAATCCTCACAAACACCCATTATAATAAATGCTACCTCTGCCCTTCAGCAAACAGGAAATATACAGATATTGAGTAAAGTTATCAAGCACTAAATTCTAATTTAAATGTAGATGAAACCTTAAAGCTACAAAAGTTATTGATTATTGAATCACTGCATATCAGAGACATACTCTTAAATGTGACACACATATATCAAATACTTATATATATATATATATATATGCAGAGTTTTAAAGGTTTAATCACCTTTTCGGGGTTCAGACACACTCTCTCTATCTAAATCTAGATTAAAGACTCTCTTTAGCCAAGCATTCATATAATGCATCTCACAATCTTGTACTGCAGGTATATCTGATCAAATGCACATTATTATGCTTTAGCTTGGGTTGAACTGATAATTTCATCCAGGGTTATTCCTGGATGGAACAACTGCTATGCTAATTGTCTTTATTTGTTTATCTGTTTCTGCCACAGGATTAACATTCCGTGGTAACTAGGAATTAAACAAGCTTCAGCCTGGATCCAATGCTTAAATGATCTGAGATGACCGAACACCTGAGAAGAGATTATGACAAACCTTCGGAGGACCTCAGAGGAAGCCAACCATCAGCGATTATACTGAATTAACCAAATTTTGCCATAAATGGTGGATCAGCACCTAGAGACAACCGCTACAGCCCCTACAGCCCTGAACGTCAGTGGAGTCTAGGACACATAGATGAGCCCCAGAGACAGATGCCCAGTGAGGACTAGACAACCATCAGGAAAAGACAACCATCTAGACAACCATCAGGAAAAGACCCTGGAACCAGTAGACCACTTACATTCTGACTTTGCTGCAGTTGGAACAAACTGCTGGTTCATCTGGCCGAAGGGGAATTGTCCCCCCGACTGAACCTGGTTTCTCCCAAGGTTTTTTCTCCATTCTGTCACCGATGGAGTTTTGGTTCCTTGCCGCTGTCGCCTCTTGCTTGCTTAGTTGGGGACACTTCATTTCCAGCAATATCATCGACTTGATTGCACAGATATATTTAAACTGAACTGAGCTGGACGATGACATCACTAAATTCAATAATGAAATGCCTTCAGCTGAAAATTGAGTGTTAAATCTTGTCATTTTACATCATTGACACTCTATTTTCCTATTTTGATATTGTGCAGTTGCTTTGTTACAACTTGTATTGTTAAAAGCGCTATATAAATAAAGGTGACTTGACTTGAATTTACTTTTTGGTAACTTCATGACTTAACTGACGACACGGCATACTCTTAGTTTCATTTGCGCTTTTAATATGAAACAGTGCACAAAACCGTACTTCTGCATTCAATTGAAGAGCACGTGCTACGACATGTGTTCTGGGGGGCAGTCCCTTAAACATGGTCCAGGCGGCAGAGACCGTGGGTATCTGGGGGTATAGGTGAGCCCCTGGAAGGTAACAGTGAAGCCTACCCTTTTGGGGGGCAGTCTGCTGCGTTAGTGCGAACATCAACAGGGCCATCCAGGCGGCAGAGACCGTGGGTAAACTGGGGGTATAGGTGAGCGTCTCAAGGTACAGTGAAGCAACGGAGGATTTGTTTTTACCTGCTGCGTTATGCGACCCGACAACATCTCATAGACGCAGTTTAAACTGTACCTTTTCTATGCTCATTGACTTGCAGTACTGGCCTTGAACGGAGATTTGTTTTTACTGTATGACCCGACAACAACATCTCATTGTTTGATGTGGTTATAAAATATGTTCTATGTCCGCAGTTTACTGTACCTTTTCTAATGCTTTTGTCTGCACCTGGCCTTGAAGAGAAGTGGAGTGCAGACGCAGCAGTTCCTTGTTTGATGTGGTTATAAATATGTTCTATGTCTAAATAAATGCTTCTTGTCAAAAAAGAGGACAGAAGCAGCAGTTTAATTGTGAGTGAGGTGGCTAACCCTATATGTTTACTCCACCCCGTGTTACATTGAGCTAAATATGTTTACATTTAGTAGACGCTATTTATCAAAATTTAGTAGACGCTATTATCAAAATGCAATCACATCAACAAAAGAGCAATCGAAGCAATCAACATCAACAAAAGAGCAATGCTATAACAAGCAGTTAGTGCTAACAAAGTCACGTAGTTATCAGTTTCAAAGTAGTTACTTACAAAATTCAAAAAAAAAAAAAAAACATTGTAGTTTAACATGTTAATTTTGACAAAGAGTTAAACTTACAAAAATCTCAAAAAAAAAAAAAAAACATTGTATATAGCATAGTTTAACATGTTAATTTGACAGCACTTTTATCTACATCTAAAGCTGGCATATAGCTTTATCATAATTCTTAAAAAACTGCTAGATTGTTTCATGTTGTAGGAATATTAGCTGGCAGAAAACCAACATAACATTAATATAGCTTTATGAAAAATTCAAAAAACTGCTATATGTTGTAGGAAATATTAGCAGATAAACTATTGAATTACAGTTTTTTCTTTAACATTAATATAGCATAAACACACTCCATAATTTTGGTCAAATGATTCATTTGGCAAATTTTCCAAAATTCATACAGTTTTTTCTTTAAAACAAAGACGTTTTTAAAACTTTCAACACATTTCTCCTGTTTGCAAACACTTTCATTTGGCCAAATTTTCCAAACCATGTTTTATGCAAAGTTCTCTACACAAAAAGACACGTTTCTTAAAACTTTCAACACATTTCTCCTGTTTGCACAGGTTTCCACCATGTTATCATTCAAAAAACAACAAACACACAATGTTTTATTAACTCAAGCAAAACTCTACACAAAAACGCCATGTTTTTGCAAACAGTTTGACCATTTATCATTCCAAAAAACACAAACACAATGTAATATTCAATAGCAAAAAAATGTACTCAAACAGAACATTTATCCATATGAATATTCAATAGCAAAACTGATGACACACAGCTAAGAAAAGAAACAAAATGAAGGGGATGAAATCAAACGTCCTTTGTTCCTGATGAAATACAAAGCACTATAGTACATGTTCTTCTGCATGGACTGACCATGAGGGAAGTTTACCTACAGGCTCGTCTACAAGTTTTCAATGCTACTGACACATACAATATAATTACAGTGCATAACAGCAGTACTTCAGATGAGAGAACTTTCATTATTCGGTATACAGTAAATAATGTACACATGTTGTACACCCTCAAACTTATTACTGTTGAATTGTTTTGCAGCCAAGTAGTCCCTTACATGTACTGTATTTGTGCAGAACTGAGAGACGACTGAACAGGGGAGGCAGAGAAGTCTTTTTTCAAAGACTAAGAAATTGCTATAACAAATAAGGATACTGCAAATACTGTAATGCAATTTAGGATGCTGAATGAATTTATTTACTGTATTTATTCCTTTATCCATTATTTTTGTTTCTGTAAAATAACTGACAGTATATTCCAATGTGTATTTATTGTATATTCAGTTGTTTGGTCTTTGAACCTTTCTCTTGTAGTGCTTTTCATCTACTGTAAGATCTCTGAATTTTACTGTAAATGTACCCCTCAATTTATGTTGTATACTGTAACAGACATTGACTATCAACAGGATTCCTATTTCTCAAAAGGAGGGTTTGGTAAAAGTGTTTTGGATTGATCTCACTGGTGTTTTCTAGACAGTGGAGGAGTCTGTGTACAGGTGCATCTCAATAAATTATAATGTCGTGAAAAAAGTAAATTTATTTCAGTAATTCAACTCAAATTATGAAACTCGTGTATTAAATAAATTCAATGCACACAGACTGAAGTAGTTTAAGTCTTTGCTTCTTTTAATTTTGATGATTTTGGCTCACATTTAACAAAAACCCACCAATTCAATCTCAACAAATTAGAATACTCCATAAAACCAATAGAAAAAAAAGTGAATTGTTAGCCTTCTGGTAAGTATGTTCATTTACTGTATATGTACTCAATACTTGGTAAGGGCTCCTTTTGCTTTAATTACTGCCTCAATTCGGCATGGCATGGAGGTGATCAGTTTGTGGCACTGCTGAGGTGGTATGGAAGCCCAGGTTTCTTTGACAGTGGCCTTCAGCTCATCAGAATTTGTTGGTCTCTTGTTTCTCATTTTCCTCTTGACAATAGCCCATGGATTCTCTATGGGGTTCAGGTCTGGTGAGTTTGCTGGTCAGTTAAGCACACCGACACCGTGGTCATTTAACCAACTTTTGGTGCTTTTGGCAGTGTGGGCAGGTACCACATCCTGCTGGCAAATGAAATCAGCATCTTTAAAAAGCTGGTCAGCAAAGGGAAGCATGAAGTGCTCCAAAATTGTATTCTATAGCCAACTGTAGCCAAATTCCTTGACACGTCTGTGTGTGGTTGCTCTTGATGCCTTGACCCCAGCCTCAGTCCATTCCTTGTGAAGTTCACCCAAATCCTTGAATCGATTTTGCTTGACAATCCTCATAAGGCTATGATTCTCACGGTTGGTTGTGCATCTTTTTCTTCCACACTTTTTCCTTCCACTCAACTTTCTGTTAACATGCTTGGAAACAGCACTCTGAGAACAGCCAGCTTCTTTGGCAATTAATGTTTGTGGCTTACCCTCCTTGTGAAGGATGTCAATGATTGTCTTCTGGACAACTGTCAGATCAACAGCCTTCCCCTTGATTGTGTAGCCTAGTGAACCAAACTGAGAGACCATTTTGAAGGCTCAGGAAACCTTTGCAGGTGTTTTGAGTTGATTAGCTTATTGGCATGTCACCATATTCTAATTTGTTGAGATTGTGAATTGGTGGGTTTTTGTTAAACGTGAGCCAAAATCATCACAATTAAAAGAACCAAAGACTTAAACTACGTCAGTCTGTGTGCATTGAATTTATTTAATACACAAGTTTAGCAATTTGAGTTGAATTACTGAAATAAATGAACTTTTCTATGACATTCTAATTTATTGAGATGCACCTGAAATTGGCAGGTTTGTGCATCATCTGAGGCCAAAGTTTGATTTTGAGTATAATATTTGGTTTTGACCTGGAAGTTTGAGGTTTGTGCAAGTTGGTGTATAGTTTTGAGATCGTGTTTATAGTTGTGAGAAAATGGTGAATTGTTTCATGAATTGTGTGTTAGCAATTGAGAAAAACTGTAATATGCAGTTCACTGATGTTAAGGATACATTTGCAACTTTTTTGTGTATCAGTTCTGATGTTTATTTAAGGTTTATTGCTAGAACATCATCATGGGCACAGACTCAGATTTAATTGACTATAAATTTCAGACTTCCCAACATCATTTGCGAGAAACAGACATTCTAGGGTAGCACTTGTTGGGCCAAAGTGAAACAAAAACAACAAGGTAAGGCTGTATCCCACTGCATGCTACTTGTTGAAAAAAAAGAAAAAAAGCTTTTGACTGGAAATTCTACTCTGAAAACAGATTAACTACTGCCATGCTACTTTTAGTTAGTTGCTTGCCAATACCAGAGTCAAGGGGTGCAAACTTTCCCTACATCATCTTCAAAAATGTGAAGTCTCCTACTTACAGACACAGCAGGATGTTCTGAATGGCAAAATTGACTACGAGGAGGCGAATGATACAAATCTAATGAGGAAGAATAAACAAAAAATTGTGCAATGTGTGTTTGTGCGTGGGAAGCTGCCATTTTAGCAATGGATGTGTTTATTTGTGGCATAAGCAGGGGAACGGGTTATGCAACTGCGCATAAAATGTGGCGCAGATGTCTGGGTCGAGCATCATGCTTAAATTAAAAAAGGGATCCGATGACAAATATAGGGCTCGGAAATATGACAGAAACGCACACAAACACAGATATCTGCAAATAGAGTTTATTATTACAACTATTAACAACCAAGTCAGTTCTGACAACAGCAACAAAACTGTCTGGTGTACGAATGGAGTTGCTCATCATCATGGTGCCTTTCGCCTCAATTGTGCATTTTTAAACAAAAGCAGTGAAGTGGAAAACAAAAACAAGAAGGGGAAATATTTTGAATAATAAGGGCAAATTAGACTCCTGCCTGTGTGCATTTATCTGTAATCAGAAAGAGCTGCAGTATGGCAGCCGCTCAGGATGCAAGAGTCGCTGCTGATTGCGGAGACTGAGGCCGCTTAAATGAAAGCTATTGTTTAGCTTTCACAGATCTGCCTTTCTTTCTATATATCTACCTTAATGTCCATCATACTTTAGCACCAGTGTTAGGGGTAACATGTTTTATGTAACATGCATTGTGTCATTTTTTTCCAAGTTATGTGTTAACAGTTATGGAATATCAAGTTAATGCATGTTGCACTTAATTGTTACAATTATGTGATCAATCAGTAAAAAAAAAATGTGATCAATCAGTAAAAACAATTATTGTAATGACGGCTGAAAATTCAGCTCTGCATCACAGGAATAATTTATTTTTTGCAATATATTAAAATAGAAAATTATAAATTGTGAAAATATTACACAATACTATTTTCACTGTATTTTTAATGCAGCCTTGGTTTGATAAGAAACCTCTTTCAAAAAACTCATACATTTGAATCATAGATATGAATGATTACTTTTTAAGCTACACTATCCACTTGTTAAATAATATGGGAGGTTATGTACATATAGGCTACAGTGAAATGACATGTTAATTTACTCAAAATGTCAGTAATGCGTATATCAAGATGAAATCATATGCAAATGGAAATCTATATAATTTTCTAGGAGATTAAAAATGACAGATAAAAATAGAGCATGACAGAAAATGTATAACCCAGTCCATCAAAGTGATGTTAATAATTATTTGTAGTATAACTTGTGATCTAAAACAAACTCTAGTAAGTTTGTTTTTTTCCTTCATGGGCATGTAGGTCAGTATTATTCCTAAAGGAGATTACTATACCGTATTTTCTGTTATTGCCACCCAAAGCTGCAGAGATTATGTTCGATTAGTGTACCATCCCCCTTTGAATGTGAATCTATAAAAGGCAACATGTTCTTCTCTCAACTTCACATTTAATTAATATCATAAAAAATTGATTTGCTTTAGAGAGTCAATAATGCATGAATGGAACATCTGGGAATGGCTTGCTGAATGACTGTTACAATCGCAATGATTGTGGAAGAATATACAAAAAACCTCTAATGAAACAAATCCAAGTATTACTTTCATTATTATTATTTGTGACCCTCTCTGTGAAAACCCAGCTAAAGTCTTTTTTTTGTGATTTGCTGTTTTCTACAAAAAAATCATCCTTCATATGGTAAAGAACATTCTGTGAAAATCTTTATAACTTTATACTATATTCTGTGTTAATCTTTATATCTTTATATAAAGGTCCCATGACAAGACGAAGCAATATACGCTATATTATTCAACAAATGGTGTTCTTACTGTCTAATGTTTAAATCAATTTTAAATGACAGAAACAGTGCTTGTCAGAGACTTAGCATTTTTAAGAATAACATGAGGAAGGAAGAATCAAAAATATGAAAGACCTGCTCTTTAAGAGGTATGCACTTTATGACCTCACATTAAATAGTTTGTTACATTGCAGGGCAATTTGGAGCAGTATAAATGTGCTTTGACAGATAAAGAGGTTGTTATTGAGGTGCCATAGTTTGCTTTAACCTCACTGCTGTCAATAGCTGAAACACAACATCCCCATGTAACACACAACAGCCTAATGTGGAGTTCATTTTTAAGCATCTGACACAGCGACACAAATCGCACACGTTTCCACTTGCTCAAAAAAAATGTAATTAAGTTAAATTAATCTTTTCACTCTGTAACACTTATTCATGTAAGACTTTGTGTAAGATTGAAATTAGTCTCTTCTGCTCACCAAGACTGCATTTATTTGTACAAAGATGCTTTAAAAACAGTGATATTGTGAACTATTTTTAGGGGGGGGGGGGGGTACAATGCTGTTTCATTCAGAATTGTTTACACATGGACAAAGTTTCAAAAACTATTTGGACGTATAACCGAGAATTTATGTGCCAAAAATCGTACTTCCGGGTTCATACAAGTTTTGTGGAGCTATTTTTCGATCGTGGATCTTCATGACATAAATGAGTGTGGAACTCCTTATATGGGCATTTCTCCCAGAAGAACGCGCACATGAACGAATCAATCAGAGCGAGAGCAAGTGTGCGCCCATTAACGACTTTTTGTAGATATTAAGGATGCAATACTACTCTATAGGTACTCAAGATTAACATGAGATTGGGTGAGAACTGTTTGTGTTATGTCCTTGTTATGGGCTGCGTGTGTTTGCTTTATTTCTTTTTCCCTCCTTTAATATATTTAATATCCTCTTCCTTCTTTACCAATCTGCTCTCTAGTCTGTCATTTTTGCTCTCAGGTCTCTGCTTGATGGAGGATGCTGCTGTCAATCATCATTAAGGGCATCTCTCTGCAGCCAATCCAGTGCTGCCCTGTTGGTTAAAGGTCTCTCGGCATGCCACACTGAGGGAGAGGGAGCTCGGCTTCGGCTTGTGGAAATTAAAAACATTCAAATTGGGTCAAATGCTTTTTTGTGCCTGATTCTTTATACAATATCCACCATCAGGATATCAATGACTAAATGTTATGTTCCAACCCACTGAAACTTTAAAGATCGTAACATTTAATGGGGGCTCATCTGGGAATAATAATCATCATATGTCCCGTGATATTAAATATTGCTGGAGTGGAGAGTAGAATGACCCTGGCTTTAGTCATTTTCTGGAGTGTATTTCTTGATGCGTGACTGGTTGACCGGGTGATTAGCGATTGTTTTGGTGTAATTATTGGTGGATTTTGATTTGGAGACTTTCGTTAATGCGCCATCTATGGAGCAGCTTGATAAATGTCGAAAAAGTGATTTGATAAATGTTGCGGCCCATTATCAAATTGCGGTCACGATGCAGCAGCTTAAAAGAGAGATAAAGAGTGCTTTCAGGAGTCGAGGAGGATTCTCTTGGTGCCGGTGTTCAGGTGCCATTGGCAGGTGAGGAGGGACAGAGTGGGGTTGCTGTGGTAGAGGCTTCCGAAGACAAAGCTTCCCTGTCGCCCTTTGAACCTTTTTCTCCGGCCTCTATTGGGTCTGGAGGTGATACACGGCTTAAAGTCCATTTGGCGCGGGTCCAAATAGAAGTGCATGAAAAGGCAGAAGAACGCCGGACTGAGATGAAATTACGACTCGAAGTTCGCAGGTTGGAAATTGAGGCGGATAAGCAGGTTAAGCTGCGTGAGCTTGAACTGAATGCTGCCAAGAATACACTTGTTCCAGCGATATCATCTGCACAGACCGCTGATGCTTCGGCAGGGGCTAAATCTCCGGGAACCACCTTTGATGTGAGTAAGCATATCTCTCTTGTGCTGCAGTTTCGAGAAGCCGAAGGTGATTCGTATTTTAGTGTGTTTGAACGTATCGCATCCACACTAAATTAGTCTAAGGAAGTATGGCCTCTGTTGCTGCAGTGCAGATTGACGGGCAAGGCTCAAGATGTTTGTGCTAGTTTATCATTGGAAGACAGCCTAAATTATGATATGGTGAAAACGCCAACTTTGTGCACTTACGAATTGGTGCCGGAAGCCTATAGGCAGTGGTTTAGGAATCATACAAAACTTCTAGTCAGACGTTCGTTGAATTTGCTAGAGAGAAATTGGTCTTGTTTGACAAATGGTGAATATTGAGTAAGGTTACATATTTCAAGACACTACGAGAACGTGTTATTCTAGAAGAATTCAAAAACTGTGTACCCAAACATGTCGTTGTCTATTTAAACGAACAAAAGGTGTCCTCTTTATCTCAAGCTTCTGTTTTTGCAGACAAATTTGCAATGACACCATAAGAACGTATTTACCACCATCCGTTCTGATAAAACTGTGTCCGTTCCACTGATTAACCAGTCACGACTGGTCAGTTACTCCAAAGTCAAAGGAAGACCGAAGAATGTTTTTATTGCCATAAGCCTGGCCATTTAATTGCTGACTGTTCCGTGTTGAGGTGGAAGCAGCAGGGTTCGGTAACTAAGATCGTTGGTTTTGTGAAGGCTGTTGATGTTGACAGTGCTGAGCGTGATGGTAAGCTAGATTCTAGCCGTTTCTGTTGGAAAGGTTAATTTCCTTTACGGGCAAGTCTACAGATCAGGTGAAGGTTAAAATGCGTTTAAAATGCTTCATATTACCATCAGCAATTTTGTCTTTAGCTCATTATCATGATTTTCAGGACATTTGGGAATTAAGAAAACTTCTAATCGAATTCTGAGGCTTTTTTTCTGGCCTCGTCTAAAAACCGACGTTGCTTATTTTTGTCGCACCTGTTGCACTTGTCAGATCACTGGTAAACCGAACCAGGTAATTCCTCCGGCGCAACTCGTTCCTATTCCAGTTGTAGGGGAACCGTTTGAACACGTTATCGTTGATTGCCTGGGACCCTTACCTAAAACAAAAACTGGTAACCAATTCCGTTTGACGGTTATGTGTAGAACTACATGCTTTCCTGACATGATTCCGTTGAGAAAAATAACAGCATCTGTTGTTATTAAAGCACTTTTTTTCTACGTTTGGCTTGCTTAAAATTGTGCAAACAGACCAAGGCACTAATTTCTAATTTCCTTTCACAATTTTTGACTACTTTATATATTTCTCACAGAGTATGCGAGCGCCTATCATCCAGAGAGCCAAGGTGCACTCAAACATTTTCACCAAACGCTGAAAGCAATGCTGAGGAAGTACTGCAGGGACACTGGTAAGGATTGGGACGAGGGGGTACCGTTGGTTTTGTTTGCAGTTAGAGAGGCTGTGCAGGAAAGTTTCAGATTTAGTCCCGCCAAACTCGTGTTTGGATATACTGTCCAAGGTCCTTTTAAAATGCTCAAAGAGAACGTCTTGTCTTCTGATTCCAGCCCTAAAATGAACATGTTGGATTATGTCAGTAAATTCCGTGAAAGGTTACATAAAGCTTGTTCTATGGCGAGGGACTCATTGACCGCTGGTCAAGAAAATATGAAATGCCAGTTTGATCGTAAATCTGTTCAGCACTGTTTCAAAGAATGTGATCAAGTGTTAGTGTTGCTCCCTGTTTTTGGTTATGCCTTGTCTGCACGATTTTCCGGCCCTTACGAGGTGCTGAGAAAATTGAGTGATACTGATTACGTGGTTCGCACTCCTGACAAAAAAAGGAAGTCTTGTGTGTGTCATGTGGATATGTTAAAGGCATATCACAGTGGAGAACCTTCCGGAATAGAAGTTTCAATTGCAGATGATGTTGTTGTTCCTGTTCCAGTTCCCGTAGCTGCATGTAGTAATGTAAATAAGTAGATTTAACAATTTTGAGGTCTTAAGTTACTTACCATCTTATCTATGGCATTTATCTGAACAGCAAAGGGGTGCCATTATGCATTTGATTAATGACTTCCCTTCTCTGTTTAATGATGCTCCTTCTCGTACCACAGTTTTGCAGCATGACTTTAATTTGGGTGATGTTGCTCCGATCAAGCAGCATGCATACAGTGTGAACGTTGCGAAGAGGTCTGTCATGCGAGGTGAGGTTGATTACTTGCTTGAGCATGGACCTGCTAAGCCTAGCTGTAGACACTCGAGCTCGCCGTGCTGACTAGTCCCTTTTTTGGGGCTCAGTGGTAGAGTATTGCGTTAGCAGCGCAAAAGGTTGTGGGTTCAATTCCCAGGGAACACACATACTGACAAAAATGTATAGCCTGAATTCACTGTAAGTTGCTTTGGATAAAAGCGTCTGCTAAATGTAAATGTAGTACCGAAGAGTGATAGCACCGCTTGATTTTGTACTGACTATCGAAAAGTAAACATGGTTACCATTCCAGACTGTTTTCCTTTGCCGCGCATGGAAGACTGCATTGAAAATCTTGGTTCTGCTCAATATGTAAGCAAATTAGATTTATTAAAGGGATATTGGCAAGTGACCCTTACCTCTCATGCCTCTGATATTTCAGCCTTCGTGACTCCCAATATTTTTTCAGGATGCGCAACACGGCTGCTACTTTTCAGCGACTCATTAACATTGTGATTTTTGGGGTTTCAAACTCAAATGCTTATCTGGATGATCTAGTTGTATATTCTACTGACTGCTTAGATCATGTTTCTCTGTTACGGACTGTATTTGAGCATCTCACTAACGCTTCCTTGACTTTGAACTTGGCAAAGTGTGAGTTCGGCCAAGCAACTATTACCTATCTTGGTAAATAATTAGGCAGTCGTGGCCTAATGGATAGAGCGTTGGACTTGAAACCTGAGGTAACCCAAGGTTGTAGATTCGAATCCCGGCTCTGGCAGGAAGTGTCCACGACTGAGGTGAGACCCTTGAGCAAGGCACTGAACCCCCAACTGCTCCCTGGGCGCCACTGCTCAACTTGGATGGGCTAAATGCAGATAACACATTTCACTCCTCATTATAATTGTTTATGTGACAAATAAAGCTCATCTGAGTTTAATTTGTATTTGTAGGTCAAGTGCACCCATTAGAAGCGAAGGTAACAACAACCATTGCTGGTTGATTTCCATTTCCAACTACTCGACGAGAAGCCAATTTCTAGGCATGGGGCTGGCTATTATCGTAGCTTCCGCAATAACTTTGCTATCATTGTCCAACCTTTGACCTCCTTAGTCCATCATTTCAGTTTTTGTGGTCTGATGAATGTCAGCATGCGTTTAATTCGATCAAAACTCTGCTGTGTAGTGCTTCTGTCTTGATGACACCTAATCTTGCTAATAAGTTCAAATTAGAAGTAGATGCCAGTGCGGTTGGTGCCGGTGCCATGCTGTTGCAGGAGGATAAGGATGAAATTGACCATCCTGTCTGCTACTTTCGCGCAAGTTTAACAAAGTCAATTATTCGACAATCGAGAAAGAAGCGTTAGCATTGCTTATGGATCTCCAATATTTTGAAGAATATTATTGGGTCTAGTAATTATCCAGTGGTTGTATTTACAGATCATAACCTTCTGGTATTTCTGTCACATATGTACAACCAAAATTAACGTTTAATGCGTTGGTCTCTAATTTTGCAGGGTTATAATTTGATAATCAAGCAAAAGAATGGTGTGGAGAATGTAATTGCTGATGCTCTATCTAGAGTGTAATTATGTTAAGCACTAAATAGTTGAAACAAATATATAGTTTCATATAGTTTGTTCTTGTGGCTGGGAGTGTTATGGGCTGCGTGTGTTTGTTTTGTTTTTTTACCAATCTGGGGCCTGTTTCAATAAGGAGGTTCAACCAACTCTGAGTTTAAACAGGAACTCAGAGTTGACTTATTCTAAAATGGGAAACTCTGGGTTTTCGGTTACAGACCAGCTGAACTGAATTAGTTCAATCAACTTTAAGTAGTTAACCCTTGACTCTGAGTTAGCCCTTGAGGCGCCAGGTTTTTTATTGAAAAGAATGCTGCATTTTGACATCAAGATTTCAAAAGCTTGTGGCTTGAAAGGGTTTAAAGATAGAGATTTACTGTAAATTAGAAAAATGTTGGGCATGACTGAAAGTTTATGTTGGGTGTAAATATATTCATCTAATTTGCATATTACGATGTCATCAGGGGGTGGCCCTCTTGAATTTCATAATATTCAGGAAATAGTAGATATTGAACTGATGTTTGAACTTATCTGCATGTATTTTTTTTTTTATCCTCATTCCAAATTATCAGAAAAGAGGAAACCAACAATAAAACAGGAGAAAGTAATACATTATTACTATTTTACTATTAGTAAATGCATTCGAACAGTAGCCTACTTTTTGATCAGTTCATCAGTAATATTCAGGAAATAATAGATATTGAATGGATGTTTGAACTTATTTGCATGGTTTTTTTTGTCTTTTTCTCCTCATTCCAAATGATCAGGAAAAGAGGAAATCAACAGTAAAACAGGAGAAAGTAGTAAATTATTACTATATTACTGTGCCAAAATAAAATACATGTACCTATTTTTTGATCAGCTGACCAGCTATCTGCCCGATCAGGTATCTAGGCGACAGTTTATATTTCTTGAGAGTATGGTGCCTCTCATTGCATGGCACAGCACACAGACCTACCCCACACTGACTGCTGTACTTTGTCTGCCGGCGGCCTTTGAGCGCGCGCAATCAGAACAAATGGCGGAATCTGGCCGATCATCAGAGAGCAACAGCTCTCCTATGGACACTAAGACCACGTCCACCCCTGCCACCCCATCCCCGTTGGGCAAAGTGTTTAAATTATCACTTGTTTGTGCTTTGTGAACACCGTTGTGCAGAAAAGATGTACCAGGCGAAGCGCAATCATTAGACGGTCGATCATCATTTCCAAAAGGCAATATTCCCATTCAGAGTCAGAATCGGCGAATAACATTTGCAACACATCCTCACAGTACAAATATTTATTAGCCATTTGGCGATTTTCTAATATTAATTTTAATGGTATCCCATGGCAAAAAAAACAAGAAAGAAATAAAAAAGACAGAAAAAGAAACAGCAGCTAAAATGAAGTATATAAACACAATTCAATCAAGGTAAGATTCTAAGCATGAAAGGTTCATGGGTGTGGGCTAAATTACTTTACAAACATTTGACATATATCCTCCAGTGTATTTCTCAATGCGCTGCAGCTTTTTACACATAGTCTAAACACTCTTTACAAATAGGCTAATTAAATATTATCTAATCCAACCAGTTACATTTCTTCATTAGAGTAATGAAATTAATGAATGGCTTGTACTCAGTAGACAGCAAGAAGGCAGAGGCTCGCAAAATGGGAGGAGAACCTGTACCATCACCACTGACAGATGAAGAGGAGGTGGTCAATAATTGGAAGAATTCTAAAATACAAAAGGAAAAACAATAACTGTTGCTTTTGTATTTGTAGGGAATAAAGATGACCAAATAAATTGTGAATATTTTGTGTTGATTTAACAACTGTGGTGGTGGTTACGGCACATCTTGAACTACCCTTTGCATCTGGCATCCTTCCATTCCATGCAGTGGGCTAATCTGATTCATTTTCAGAAGGTGCGATGATGGGAATATGTGTGTCATCAATGCATCACACCACATTTGAAATCCTGAAGGAAATTCTAATTATTGGGTTACTTTCAGAGGTTGCAGCAAGATGTTATCAAATCAACATCATTTATCAGATTAGCCTCATTTAAAACCGATTTTTACACCACTGATTTACATTCCTGTGAAACTCCTCTTTGACAGAGTTGTGCCCAGGAAGAAAATTATCAGAATGAGTGTGAGAGGGATGCACACTTTCCTTAAAATCTGCATACAGCGGACTTATAATGTGCTCTGCATCTCTGATGTTTTAAAGTGCATTTCTCTTTTTTCACAAATTATCTGCCAGTGGGGTAAGAAATAAAATATATTATTGTTTCTGTTTGCATTAAGATTATTTTTCTTACCCTATGGCGGACAATTTCACTTGTTTTACATAAAATGCACTTAAAAGGAAAATCCCCCAGGAAACAAGACTAAATATGGACAATTTTTCATCTAGGCCTATAAAATGTATATTAATAATATGTAGATATTTTTACTTGAAATAAGACAAAAATACTCAGCAAGAAAGGCAATTTTGCAGCGTGAATGGTTGACAAAGTTCTTTAAACATTCACTAACACTATACAAAAGGGGGAGGAGACCGAAAAAAACTCAGAGTTTACCGAAGAAAATGTCCCATGTTACGTATATAACCATGGTTAAAGAGGGGCGTGGTAGGCCGCTATAGCCGCCATGTGGACCTTCAGGGTGGAGTGGGCTAACCCTGCGGTGAAACGGACCTGCAAGAACTCCAGCACTGTACCAAATGGGCAGTTAACTGGATCAAGCAGGCGGTCTCCGCACCATGAGTCTCAACTTCAGGGCGTACAGTTTCCTCATTGAGGGAGCTCTAGATTGTAGGATGGTCTCAGCAACCTCAGTTGAGAGACCAGAGGCTATGAGTTGTGCCCCCTCAGGGGCCACACCCATAGCTTCCACAACTCTGAGCAGGGGTGAAAAATCATGCCCTCTGCCAGTGAGAGGAGATCCCTCCTGACGGGAATCCCCCATGGAGAACCATCAAGGAGAGAAATCAGGTCTGAGAACTATACTTGGCACGGCCAGAACGGGGTTTTAGCAATAGATGGACCCCATACCGGCGCACTCTCTCTAGAACTCCTTTGAGCAGAGCAATCGAGGAAAGGCGTACAGATGAAGCCTCAACCAAGTCTATACCATAGCATCCAGCCACAGCTGAGCTGGATGAGTCAGAGAGAACCAGAGGGGACAGTGTGATGTCTGACGAGTCGCAAACAGATCCACGTGAGCCTGTCCCAAAACTCTCCATATCTGCTTCACCACCTCAGGGTGAATCATCCATTCCCTGGACCTCAGCCTCTACCTCGACAGGATGTCTTCTCCCATATTCAGATGCCCAGGAATATGAACTGTTCTCAGCGAGGATTTTTCTTTGGGACCACACAAGGATCTGGTGAACCAGCATGTACAAGGGCGCAAACGCTGACCCCTGGTGGTTGATATAAAAGACCACCGTTGTGTTGTCAGTGCTCGCACCAACACATGGTAATCTCTCCAGGTCTGGTAGAAAGTGTTTGAGTGCTCTAAACACGGCCAGCATATCCAGGCAGTTGATGTGCCACATGAGATGGTGACCACTCCACAGAACCGCAGGCAGGGTGGCCACTCATGACCGCTCCCCAACCGGTGAGAAATGCATACGTCGCTAGTATTAAGCGGTGACTAAGGAGCTCCCAGCACCAGGCCCTGAGACAAGAACCAAGGGTTTCCTTCCACATATGTAAGGCATGTAGGCATCGTCGCGTAACCTTGATCATGCAAAGTGGGTTTTCGCCTCGGGGAGAACCCCTTTGTTTTGAGCCACCACTTTAGGGGTCTCATGTACAGCAGGCCAAAAGGTATCACGTTGGACGCAGCTGACATCAGACCCAGCAGTTTTTGAAACTACTTGACAGTGAGTGACCGGCCTTCTCTTACTCCCTTGACTGACATGAGGATTGACTCGATCTGAGTAGGGGACATACGTGCTTGCATCGTGGTCGGATTCCCACACCACGCCCAGATAAGTGGTTCTCTGTACTGGAAAAAACACACTTTTCTGGCGTTAAGTCTTAACACCAACTCTTTCATGTGAGCGAGAACGACATCTCAATGCCGAACCGCCATCCGCTCTGATGAGCTAATATCAACCACCATCAATGTGGTTGAGTATGCGGATGCCCTGGAGTCACAGAGGAGCCAGCATAGTATCCACACATCGTGAAAGTGCGGGGTGAGAGTGCAAGGACGAAGGGAAGAACATGATATTGATATGCTTTGCCCTCAAAGCACACCTTAGGAACTTCCTGTGATGGGGAAGGATGGAGATGGGATGTACGTTTCTTCTAGATTGCTCGTGAAAACCAGTCCTCGGATCTGGTCTGAGACACGACCTGCTCGAAGAGAGCATCCTGAACTTCAGTCGCGTGACTGAGCGGTTCAGTTAACTTAGATCTAAAATAGGACGCAACCCCCATCCTTCCCAGGAACAATGAAGTACGGCTGTAGAACCCGGACTCTTTGTCTAGATGAGGGACCACCTCAATGGCCTCCTTTCTCAAGAGAGTGCTCACTTCTTGTTCCATTGCCAGAGCCTGCTCGGGACCCACCAGCGTGGGAATGACCCCGTTGAAAGGTGGCGGCGGAGCGCTGCGATAGCCTTGTTCTACAGTGTGCATGACCCATCAAGACACATTTGGCAGTAGTTTCCACGCTGCCAAATAGTCTACTAAGGGATCCAGTCTCTCGAGACTGGCCTCTGATGTACTTAGAGCTGCTAGCTTGGTGCCCTGAAGTGGAGGACCAACAGGGGATAGCCGCTCTTGCTGCTCTAAAGACCCCCAAAGGGGCGGTGAACCTCCCAGCTCCGCTACGTTTCCGGGCGGAAGAAACTGGGAGAAGTGTTCGCTGGAGACCGCTGCGCCCTGGAACACTGGAAGGGTTAGAAGACGATCTCCTGAGGGCACTGAGGATAGACGGGGACCGTTTAATGCGGTGTACCCCGTTCTTCCCCAGAGGGGCCGGCCTTTAAAAGCCCTGGGCCATTGGCATCAATGGCACCATCATTGGCGGTAATAACGCTTTAACGCAAATTCCTTTTAACGGCACTAATTTTATTAACGCGCGATAAGCGCAGCGCGTATTTTCTGTTTGACCCGTGGCCCAACCCGTAGTTGGAGAAATGGAGATGCACATTGTTGCAAACTTAGCAACATTGCAGACCCCTTTAGTGACTTTTTTCCCCTAAAAATAGCGCCCAAACCGTATTTAGTGTCCGAGAATCGCCGGTACTTTCCTAGCACGCGCACACACATCTCTCTCTCTCTCTCTTCACTCTGCATCTCTTTCTCTCTCTCTCTCTGTTCAGCGCGCGGGCAGAGAAGAGCAGAGCTTAATTCAGTTAAACACAGATTTTATTATTTTACATGCAAGTATAGCCAAAATCTCAGCACAGCTATTGTCATTATATTATGGGTATTTTATTTAATCAGACAACGGCTCGATTATAAGAATTTTTGTGCAGATTAACTTCTTGTAAAGGAGAGCTAGTTATGTAGTCTTAATAGGTCACGTTTCAATCCCTTTTCATATTCATTCCATTGTCTGACAACAGAAACAGTAAAATATATCAATGAAAACTGTTTTATAGAGAATTTAGCTACATCTAAATACAGTATGTGGGCACAGAGAGGCAAACAAATGTAATAATAAACAATATAGGCTAAGTAAATTTTGCATGTTCAGAAGAAGTGAGCTGCCCTGTCCTGCAAAAATGTAAACAGGTTTGTGTAAGTAAATTGCTCAGTGCAAAGAAAGAGAAGTAATAGGGACCTGATATTTATTTTTTTCACGTGTCTAATAGACATGAACAAGTTCTCTGAAAAACATCTATTACCTTTGAAAAATGTCTAGTTTTCATGCTCTATGTTGACTATGGTTTCAATAATAATAAACATACATTTGCATAAAGCATCCATATTTATCCATGCCCATGTTGATTAGAGTATTAAAAACTTGAAAAGTATTAATTTAAGGTACATTTAGAACAAATACAAATGTGTGATTAATCGCGAGTTAACTCATGGCAATCATGAGATTAATCGCAATGAATTGTTTTTAATCGATTGACAGCCCTAATATATATATATATATATATATATATAACTTTTCATAGTCAGCTGAAATGCAGAATTTAATTCTTCAAAATTAAAAAGCAGACAATTAAACACGGTCTGATGTGAAAGATTCCTACAATGAACTGAGAATGACCGTAATGCACACGTTGCCTCGGCAACACGTGAGCCACTGGGATATAAAAACAATATACATCTCCTTGGAGAGAAAATGCTGCAGATTAGCGCAAGGGGGAAGAACTGCAGTGCAGGCTTCCGCCCTGAGAGAGTGCTAGATCTGGAGAATGCAGGTGGAGATAGGGCGAGTCCGTCTCCAACCCGTCCGCCAGATCCATGTGCGATCCCCGTGATCTCAATCACCGCAGTGCCTCAGCAGTAGCAGGACCGGACCGCGAGATCACAGACACGGCAACACTCCTCGGAGCGTGCCCGGTGGGAGCGGAATGTATTGCAGCAGGGAAAAACATGATCAGCCCCTACTTTTTTTCTCGAGAGAGTTGAGTGTGTAAGCTCTGCTCCCCAGACATGTTTTTCTTTATAACTTTATTTATTTTATACTCATTCACAATATGCTTGTGCAAACATTAATCTTTGCGAAAGATCATCGACGTCCTCCCCGTCCACCTCCTCAGAGGAAGACAGGCGGACTGTCGAGCCCTATCTCCGGGGGGAAAAACCGCAGGGCGGGCTTCCCATCCCAGAGAGCGGGCGCTGGATCTGATGGGAAAGGAAGAAGATAGGGGCTTGCCAGTCTTCATTCCCTCCATCTGATCCATCTGCGATTCCCATAAGCAAAGCTACCGCTCCGCCTCGGCAGAAGTGGGGCCAGCACCGCGAGGAGCGCTGGTGAAAACTCCCTCCTCAAAGAGAGCTTTCCGGGAGTGAAGCGTACGCAGTGAAAGCCACTCACAATGCGGGCAGTAGGCCCCCTCGAGCCGACTCTGCATGCTTCACTCCCAATCAGACCACGCACAAACTGTGTGTATCCCCGCTCATTTGATGTAGTGCGGGGAAGGGAGGAACACACAATCTGTAACATGATCTGCTTTCAGCCTTATGTTCCTTTGTCTTTGCCTCGGCTTAGACATACGTGAGCTTTCTATGTTCGCTGGAATTGTAACTTGACAAACAACAGTAAATAAGACTCACAGAACATAGATTGTGACTGACACACACACAGAGCTTTGCTGAATGACAAAAAGCTAACGGCGGTTGCACCTCACGGCTTTTAGGCCTCCTGGTCATTACGTCACCCTCATTATCAAATCAAATCAAATCACTTTTACTGTCACATCACCACAGCACATGTGCCTTGGTGAGTGAAATTCTTTAGAGCGTGCTCCAGACAGTGTAGAAACAATTTACATATAGACAGTACATACTTACAGACTTATACAGAAGACAATGAGCAGAATACACATACATATAGTCCGTACACACAGTGTACTTTTAAGACATACTTACAGTTATCAATACACGTTATGCACCGTATGTACACATTCTACATTATGTACACATATATACACACACAATAATATGCGAAGGTGCAGCAGATTTTACATAGGCCGGATACGCAATATCATGGATGTGCATTGGATGGTATCCAGTGGTAGCAGATAGATTGTTGTGTTTCTGCAGTGTGTGCGTGTAGTCCAGTTGAAATGTGTTAAAGTGCAGTGCATGGCATATCATAAAATCATTTACGTCACCCGCCCATGACGTCTTGCCTATCGTTTGGACTAATTACACATATGATTCAGAGCATGGTATCGCTGAAGGTGTTCCCCTAGCGTTTCGACACAGCTCGAGTTCCCGGAGGGGAACCTGCTCCTGACCAGGTTAGGTTCACAGAGTAAGTTACCACAGTAACTGACTGAGTATAAGTTACCTCTCTTTCATAAACGGACTTGACTTACCCTGCTTTCTCGGGTTTGACAAACCTTCCATTTTGAAATGGAAAACACAGAGTTTCCCTATTTCAGGGTTTACATACTCAGAGTTTTCACTTAACCTCCTTTCTGAAATGGGCCCCTGCTCTCTAGTCTGTTGTTTTTGCTCTCAGGTCTCTGCTGGATGAAGGAGGCGGCTGTCGATCATCATTAAGGGAGTCGTCTCCGCAGCCAATCCGGTGCTGCCCTGCTGGTGAAAGGTATCTCGTCATGCCACACTGAGGGAGAGGGAGCTCAATGTGTGTGTTCAGATGTTAGAGTTGTAGCCCTTCATTGTGCTTGTGTGAATCTAATGCTTGTTTGATGTACCATCTAGATTCTGAGTTGAGAGTTGATAAGAATTAACTGTTTTATTTTGCTGGTGGAATGGGGAACAGGTTAGCGTATTGCACACCGTTTTCTAAGGATTTGCCCGCAGCTTTACAAATGTTCCACCAGAACCGCATTTATTGGAAATCAAGTTTTAGTGTTACTTTTAATTTGATTTAAAAAATAAACAAAGTTAAATAAAAACTTACCCCATATCTTTGAACAGTATGCCTATTATCTCTTTCCCCGCCAGCGTTTTTAAAAAAAATTGCCAGCCACCGCCAGTTTGTCTCTCCATTTTTGATGATTTTCAACTAAATTTGACGGCCCACAGAATATTTTCTGCTATGAAAATATGAACATTGTATATCCCACGCCTCTGTGCTTTTAAACGAAAAAAACTATTTTATTCTATCTTCCTCATGTGTTCATCAGTTTTATCCCAGCCCTGTCTTTAATGCAGATAGTCCCAGTTTCATCAATTTCCTAGTTTAGTTTCCCCTTTAAGAGCCCTGTGTTTCCCTGCCTCTGTGTCGAGTCTTAACGTCATTTTCCATGTGTGTACATGTCTCCAGCGATCTCTGTGTAAATAAAGTATTGAACGAAGCTTATCTTTGAGTGGTAAACTGTCCCCCGTAACAATTCCCGGAATGTAAGGGGACTCGCCACAACTTTTGCGTACAGAATGAGGTCTCGACTTCGCAAACCGTTACGTGCACAAATGGTTCCCTGCACCTTCGTCGGGTGTTGCTTTTTGGAAGTGGACGCAATCGGAACAAGTGCATGAACTGCAAAAAGGTCCTCGACACCCTATTTCTAGGGTCTGTTGTATGGTGCTCTAGGACAGCGCCCTGCTTTCAGTTGGAGGGTCAACTCCTGTGCCTGCTCCACGACCAGCGCCCTGTTCCTGGCTGGTCCAGGATTTTATAACAGCGCCCTCCTGTGCCTGCTCCAAAGACAGATGCCCTCCTGTGCCTGCTCCAAATGACAAAAGCGCCTCCTCCGGTGCCTGCTCCAAGACAGAGTCCACTTGTGTGCTTCCAAGACAAAAGGGTAGTACCCTGTTTTGATCCAAGACAGAGCCCTTTGCTCAAGACAGCGCCCTCCTGTGCCTGCTCCAAGACAGCGCCCTCCTGTGGCCGCTCCTCGCAAGCTCTCTCCTGTTTCTCCGCTGGTCCCGTCCAGCTCTCCGTCGTTCCCGCTGGTTCCGTCCAGCTCTCCGTCGTTCCCGCTGGTCTCGCCAGCTGCCAGAGCGCCCCGAGAGATTGCGTTGCCAAGCGCCCCGAGAGATGTGACGCATGACTGTTCCAGAGCGCCTCCAATCCGAAGATCCTCGCCAGCATTTCTGCCAGAGCTCCCCAGAGCGTCCTCCATGACTGCTGGTTCCGTCCAGAGCCTCCAGAGCCCCTGCCGGCTTTTTCCTAATTGTACCACAGACATGGGTTTCCGGCTCAAATCAAGTAGGTGCTTACACAGTGGCTACCAGAGTTGTAAAAGTTATCCATAAATAACCTGTAACCATGAGCCCCTGCTGGCGATCAAGAAGCTCTCCAGAGAAACCGTGTCTTTCAGAGCCCCTGAGAACTTGCCGGCTCCGTCCACAATAGGGCTCTCCAGAGCCCCTGCCGGTTTCAGTCCGGCACAAGATGTAGGATTTGATCCGGCTCCATATTTGAGCCCCTGGGTTTTTAAGGATTGTACCCCTGAAAGCTAGGCGCCCACGCCTCCAGAAGCCCCCCGGGAGATGAAGAGTCATCAATGCAAATGTTTGTGTGGGGGGGCTGATACATTTCACGAAATTTGGTCACGAGGTGATCCCCTAAGCTCCCCGACCCGCCAGGGCGGACTTTGTACAGCCTGTCAGTCCCCCGACCCGCATTGGCTCTCCAGGCCTTGCTGTATTATCATGAAGTCCCCCGAAGACCGCCATCTCCATATGATTTCAAACCTGTTGCCGAGCATGACCTTGCTGAAGTAGGGGCCGCCCTAGCCATTTCATCTGTAGACCAGTACATCCGTCCGGCTCCGTGAGGCCCCGCGAATGATACCAGTGAGAGCCCCACCCCCCTCCCCGATGAAGACTCCCCAAAAAAGTTCATTTCTGAAACCCCCCATGTGACAGGCTTCCATGCATGACCCGCATTCTCCCCCCCCCCCTGAGCATGCTGTGAAGTACCATCCATAGCCTGAATACACTGATCTGCATACAGGTTGGTCCTGATCAACAATGTTCTGAATCAGTAAATCAGAAATGAACCAGCTCGACAAAGTCTTTAGGTTCTATTGAATCAAGAACAGCCCCAGCCCTGAGAGGCCAGGATTCTCAGAGAAGGGAAGGTTTTTTTAGCCAGTTCACTTCATGCCACTCATGAACAGGTTCAGGACCCCCCCTCTTCAGCCGTGGATGGTTCACGGTGCGGCTCGTGTCGGTCACCAGCAGGACCATGTCGATGTGCTTCACGTGTCTTGTGTTTCCCCCTCTGCCTCGTGCTGTGTTCTACCTGTAAAAAGTTATATGCATTCAATAAACAGAACAGGAGACACACATATACGTTTATACACACACACACTTTTATATACATACATAGTCATGCACCACCATGTACACATACATACATATAGTTTCCCCTTTAGATGTGTTTCATGCACACACATGAACACAACAATACATATATAGATCATGCACACACATGTACACATACATGCATACATACATGCATACATATATAGATCATGCACACACACGTATACATACATACATATATAGATCATGCACACACACGTATACATACATACATATATAGATCATGCACACACACGTACACTAATACATACATACATTATAGATCATGCACACACACGTACACATTACATACATATATAGTTGCACACACACGTAAACATTTTTGTTTTAATTTTTGTTGATACATCATGCACACACCGTACACATACATACATATATAGATCATGCACACACACGTAAACATAAATACATATATAGATCATGCACACACACGTACACATACATACATGTATAGATCATACACACACCAATAAACATTGAATACATAATGTTTTCTAGATCATGCACACACACGTTACATACATATATAGATCATGCACACTGATACATACATATACATTTATGCGTGCACAGTGCACACATATATATCACTTTATTTTAATGCACACTATATTACACCAAATGTGTCACAATGAGAGACTTTTTGGCCATTTCCTTATCTGTCTTACCTCTATTGACTCTGGCACTGCGCGAAACGAAGAATGATTGAATCTCTCCAAAGTGTCTGAAGTATTATATCAGTGTCCACGGGTAAACAGGCTGGTGCACTTCGTTTTTTCGACGGGGTTTGGTCTAAACTTAGAAGTTGCTGTTTCTCAGGCTTCTCCCTCACTGACTTCGTCCCGATTTCAAAATGATCAAACACGAGTGATTATAGTCCGAGTCCATGCAACACCTCCAATGCCTGTTCAGCTGTAAACCTCTTCATTTTAATGTGATATGATCTACACTTTTCTCAGGATTTGTTTATGCCGATAATTTTTGAATGTCGCACCGGAAGTCCCGTAACTCATGCATTTATTGGACATGCGCCAGGGCTTTCCTTACCGTAATATACCTAGAACACGGATTGCCGTAAAAACTCGTCAATAAGCGTTGGCTCTTAATTGACGAGATATCTCGTCAATGAAAGAGTTTATAAATGACCATTTATTTTGTAATAAAACAAAATAAAAACACAAACAGTTTTAGTTTTTTGGAACCTACTTGTATACTTACCTCATAAAGCCATAAATGACAAAACACAGTCCAGTTCTCACATCCAGTTAAATGAAAATGAGAGTGTTTCATTTTTGTGTCATACACATCATCTCCATGTGTTGAGTTTTTCAGAATTGATGATAAGGGTAAAGAGTATTTCACCATTTAAGATATTGATTTGAAACACCATTAGTCAGCAGCTTGATTTAGCAGTTAATTCATGGAAACGCTATGGATTTTATATGTCACAGTCTACAAGGCTAAATGTGAGCAAATGCAACTCCTTTGCAAATGTCCTTTTCACATCACTGCCAGATGAACAGACTGAGATTTCCTATACGTTTTCCAGGGAAATTAAAAGCATAAATGCAAAGCTAAATTAAGAAAGCAAGATCTGTAGTGGTGTTGTTAGTGTTTGTGATCAATCTGTGACTATTAAAAATTTCCTCTGATTGCTTTTATTTTAGTTGGCAACTTCATAACATTGCTAAAGTCACTAATTTAGATGGGCAGTCGTGGGGCAGTAGTGGCCTAGTGGATAGAGCGTTCGACTTGTAATCTGAGGTTGTGGGTTCGAATCTCGGCTCCGGCAGGAATTGTCCACAACTGAGGTGAGTCCCTTGAGCAAGGCACCGAACCCCCAACTGCTCCCCGGGTGCTGCAGTGCCGGCTGCCCAATGCTCCAAGTGGGTTGGATGGGTTAAATGCAGAGAACACATTTCACTGCTGGTTATACTCTGTATAATTGTGTATGTGACAAGTAAAGCTCATCTGAGCTTAATCTTTATTATTAGACACTTAGACAGATGATGGTTAAGCTAGAACAGGCAGAGTAATGAAAAATTGAGAAAGATATAAATTCATTCAAATTAATTATAGACTTTATTTAAACATCTCTTCAACTTAAAGAGGTTTTGAGAATTTGGCAAAAAAACAACAACACCTGTTTCATATCATCACAAACCATTGCAAACACTTTCCCAATTCTACAAATTTTCACAAAGCAACATCCAAAGAATATGTTCACATACAACTGGCTACTTTTTCTTTGTAGGACATTGATTCTTATCACATCTCATTAATGATACATGAGGATGTTTCAAATATTTCATCATTTTATACACTCCAAAAACAATCAATGTAAGTTCTTGTTGGTACCTCAGCTACGGATATATGTGCTGGCAACTTCTCATCTTAGTTGGTGTTTACAGGAGTCCAACAAATCCAGGTGCCCACCACATGCCCATATTTCAAGCTGTCAAGAAAAGCAAGAAGAATTAATGCAGTGGGGATGTTTATATGACTTTAGCACATCAAACTACAGCTCTCTGCAATATTTGCATTTCGGTCAGTTACTATGAAATGGTGTCACATCTTCTTGAATATTTTTAAAATTCTGTGTATATTAGCAAATATAATGTAGGGTCATTAACATAAATCTCTTTGAGGTACATGATTTAAAAACTAATAATGTACATTGTTAAACTACTGTAAACATTTACAGTAACCCTTATCAAAAATATATCCAGATGTGTTTTGAAGATTAAGCCAAGTCTTATGGGGTTGGAATGACATGAAAGTGAGTGAACTATCTGTTTAAATTTAGTTTAGTAAATGTAATGTGCATTACATTTCCAATTATCAGGGGTATATTTAATTTACTTTTTATTTATTTATTTATTTATTTAGTCATTTAGCAGACACTTTTATCCAAAGCGACTTACAAATGAGGATATTATAGAAGCAATCAAAACCAACAAAAGAGAAACAACATGCAAGTGCCATTACAAGTCCTGGTTAGCCTAACGCAGTACACATAGGAAGGTTTTCTTTCTTTTTTTTTGAAAACGAGTATGTAAAATATAGAACAATGAAACTTAGTGTTAGTTTTACAAAAAAAGCTAGCAGTTAGAGAATAAATATGCAATTGATCAAGGGTCAAATGTTTGTGTGTTTTAAAAAAAAAACACGAAGACAGATTAGATGAAATAAAATTAGAATAGAGAGTGCTAAAGTTAGAGGGTCAAATAAAGATGGAAGAGATGTGTTTTTAGCCGTTTCTTGAATATGGTAAGGATTCAGCTGCTCTGATTTAGTTAGGCAGGTCATTCCACCAGATGGGAAAAGTTAATGAAAAAGTCAGTGAAAGTGATTTTGTGCCTCTTTGGGATGGTACAGTAATGCATCGTTCACTTGCAGAACGCAAGCTTCTAGAGGGCATATAAGTCTGAAGTAATGAATTTAGGTAAAGGGGTGCAGAGCCAGAGGTGGTTCTGTAGGCAAACATTAATGCCTTGAATTTAATGTGAGCAGCTATTGGTAGCCAGTGCAAATTGATGAACAGAGGTGTGACGTGCGTTCTTTTCGGCTCATTAAAGATTAATCTTGCAGCAGCGTTTTGGATTAATTGTAGAGGTTTGATGGAACTGGCTGGAAGACCTGCCAAAAGAGCATTGCAATAGTCAAGTCTGGACAGAACAAGAGCCTGAACAAGGAGTTGTGTTGCATGTTCCGAGAGAAAGGGCCTGATCTTCTTAATATTATATAATGCAAATCTACAGGACCGGCAAGTTTTAGTAATGTGGTCTGTGAAATTCAGAATATCATCAATCACAACTCCAAGGTTTCTGGCTGTTTTTGAAGGAGTTATGGTTGATGAGCCTAATCGGAAGGTGAAATTGTGATGAAACGATGGGTTTGCTGAAACCACAATCAGTTATGTCTTAGCTAGGTTGAGTTGAAGGTGATGGTCCTTCATCCAGCAAGAAATGTCTGCTAGACATGCTGAGATGAAAGCAGCTATCGTCAGATCATCAGGATGGAATGAGAGGTAGAGTTGAGTGTCATCAGCATAGCAGTGATATGAAAAGCCATGTTTCTGAACCTGAACCAATGACAGAACCTAGTGAAGCCATGTAGACAGAAAAGAGAAGTGGTCCAAGAATTGAGCCCTGTGGCATCCCTGTAGCTAGATGTTGCGACTTGGATACCTCACCTCTCCAAGATACTTTGAAGGACCTATCTGAGAGGTAAGAGTCAAACCCCTGGAGCGTGGTTCCTGAGATGCCCTTTCTCAATAGGGTTGACAGGAGGATCTGGTGGTTGATTGTATCAAAAGCAGCAGACAGATCCAGCAATATAAGTAATGAAGACTTGGAAGCCGTTCTTGCAAGTCTTAGGTCTTCAACAACTGAGAGCAAGGCAGTCTCGGTGGAATGTCCACTTCTGAAGCCAGATTGGTTACTGTCCAGGAGGTTGTTCTGTGTGAGAAAGGCAGTGACTTGGTTGAACACAACTCGTTCAAGTGTTTTTGCAATGAAAGGTAGAAGGGAAACCGGTCTATAGTTCCCTAAAATAGTTAGGTTAAGAGTGGGTTTCTTAAGAAGTGGGGTTATATGAGCCTGTTTAAATGCTGAGGGAAAAATTCCAGTGTGAAGGGATGTGCTAACGATGTGAGTGAGTGCAGAAACAACTGCAGGATAAATATCTTGAAGAAGATGATATGGAATAGGATCAAGCGGACAAGTAGTAGGATGACTGGAAAGGATGAGTTTAGAGATTTCTGCCTCAGAGAGTGGAGAGAAGTATGTGAATGAGTTTATGTTTGCTGGTAAGATGTGTTTGACAGATTGTGGTGTGGAAAATTGTGCAGTGAGGTTTGTAATTTTATTAATGAAGAATGTGCCAAAGTCGTCAGCTGTTAGAGTTGCTGAAGGAGGGGGAGGAGGGGGACAAAGGAGGGAGGAAAATATTTTAAAGAGCATGCGATAATTAGGCGAATTGTTAATTTTATCATGATAGTATGTCCTTTTAGCAGTGGAGACATTAGCAGAGAAGTCAGAGAGGAGTGATCGATAAAAATTAAGGTCAGTAGGATTTTGTGATTTGCGCCATACCCTTTCTGCAGCCCTGAGTTTAGAACGATGTTCGCGGAGAACGACAGATAGCCAAGGGGCAGAAGGAGTGGTACGGGCTGGCCTGGAAGATATGGGGAAGAAAGTATCAAAACAAGACATCAGATTGGAACAGAAAGTGTCAATAGCACTGTTAGCATCAAGATATGATAACTGTTTAAGGGGAGAAAGCGAAGATGAAACCATAGCAGAGAGCCGGGAGGGTGAGAGCGAGCGTAAGTTACGTCGATAAGTGACATGTGGAGGGGTATGTGATGTGTCAGGAATCACGTTGAGGTTAAGAGTGAGGAGGAAGTGATCTGAGGTGTGCAGTGGAATAACCAGAACATGATCAGTGGAGCAGTGTCGTGTGTAAATAAGGTCCAGTTGGTTGCCTGATTTGTGAGTAGCTGTAGTTAACACTCTCTTGAGATCAAAAGAGGCAAGTAGAGTGTGGAAGTCTGCAGCCCGAGGTTTATCTAGGGGGATGTTAAAGTCTCCAAGTATAAAGAGCAACAAATCTAATTCTTCCACAAAGTTAACTAGTGGTCCTGGAGGACGATAAACAACAACAAAATGGATTTTTAGAGGGTAGGTAAAAGTAACCGAATGTGATTCAAAGGAGCTGTTTATACTCGGAGATGATAAAGGAGTGAATTTCCAATTATTAGAGATGAGCAGAGCAGTACCTCCACCTCTTCCAGTCAAACGGGGGGTGTGTGAAAAGGAGAAATTATTGGAGAGTGCTGCAGGTGTAGCATTGTCCTCTGGTTTGATCCAGGTCTCTGTCAGGGCCATGAGGTTAAGCCTTGAATGACTAGTAATGGAAGTAATGAAATCAGCTTTGTTGACAGCAGACTGACAATTCCAGAGACCAATAGAAAAAGAAAGTAATGTATTAGCAGACATAGGCAAAGTACGCAGGTTGTTAGGATTGCGCTGTCTGTGTGTGATGCGTGGTTTGCGAGTGGTAGTGATAGTATTGTTCTGCAAACACATAGTAAGAATTGGTTATAAAAACAAAAAAACAGAAGTGAAACAAGTAGTAGGAAAGAGTATAAATAAAATGCGATACTTATATCCCTTGCCGGTGTCTCTGCCCGGTGGAGTTGCACGGTAGAGTCGATGGTCTTTACACTCTTCGGTCTTCACACAAGGAGGGCTTCACACGACGGCTGCCGCAACGGCTGCCGCGGTATATTAACCTTTTTAAACCCGTCTAACAAATCACTATATGAATTCAGCTGAATACACTTTCCTGTTTATCACAACAAATGGCCAAGTAAGCGCCCGACACTGACAAGGGACGCGATACAGTACGAGACCAAACACGATTTCAGCACGTCTCCACACAGTAAACAAAACAAGCATTTCCTAGCAACAACAACTGCGCTAAACACTAATGAGACAAGTAAATACACTTACTGTCAGCTCTGCTGACTGAGCAGCCACTGTTCCACTAACAACTAATTCGAATGCATACGCTAACAACTAATTCGCACATGCATCCGGTGCAATACAGAAACACTAAAATTTTAATTAAAATAACATGCCGTGCAAAAAGTAGAAACACTACACTTACTTTCATGAAATAATTAAAATAATGTTACTTTCACTTTGTAAATACACTTACTTTCATGCTAATTGTTACTTTCATTACATGCCATAATAAACCCCATAAGGACAAGATTAGTTTTTTAACAAGATGTGGCAGGCAATAAACCCCATAAGGACAAGATTAGTTTTTTAACAAGATGTGGCAGGCAGAGCTTAAAGAACTTATGATTTTCAAATGAAGTCACCGCTACTTTTGAGCGTCCATCAATAGAGAAAGATTCTTAATTTGGTGCAATATGGTGTAGTAAGGGTTAACTGGGTTATGCCAAACCATGATGCCTTATTTGGAACTGGATGTGTGTATTTGTCTAAGTAAAGCAAGCACCTGAACATCCTGCTCACTGTTATTTTACAGTTTGATGTTTAATTTGATTTAGTAACATTAATAATCATATTTCAGCTATCTCTTGTGCTCTCCACTGCTTTTTGCTTCAGTCGATTAAAGTATCCTTGGCAGATGGTGATAGCCCAACACATGGTCACCATCTACAGCTCCAGTGATCTGAGAGTCACACAGATAACAGGTGCAGCAGTGTTTGAGTGCTGTATTACCTCCTGACATGTCAGTCTCAATCAAACCTCTCTGCTCATTCTCTCAGCAGCTCTATACTTCAGCTGCTGACATTCAGAAAACTTTCTATGTTATGTCAATCAATCTATGTTTTTTTCTCTCTATGAAATTGTAAAACAGTATTGGGCTGTTCAATAGCAGACTGATCACAAATATTATGGAATTTATGATAGTGAAAATTATATTTTAAACATTTAAACAACTTTTTTTTAAGTACACTGGTAGAATTGTATGTAGCCTAAAAACAGTACAGATTTGATTACTTTTTCAGTTTTTGGGTTATATTGTCCAAGATTTTTCATGCCCTTTTTTTCAATTTATTATAGCAATTAATTTATTATTCAATTTATTTGTAATCCTGGTAAATTCATTTTAAATAAATGAAGTAAAAAAGTTTTAAATGTGTATATACAATCAGTAAGTAAGATTTTTAGTAAGTAGCCTAGTAAGTACCAAATGTTACTAAATCTTTTTAGTAACACTTGTTTGGCAATGATGCATTACATTGATCCAAAGTGACGGTAAGACATTTTAACCCTCTGAAGTCAGCTTAGATGTCAGGACAATCAATTGCATTTTTTCCTGATAATGGAGAAAAACTTATAATAATGTTAAGTGCTACAGATAAGAGTAATACATAATTTGAAATGGTAAATTGTCTACTTTTATTTGTATAGACTCACAATAACAACAAAATGTTACAAAATATTTTTAATTACACAAAAAAAAAAAATATATATATATATATATATTTATCATCAATAATAATAACAAATGTTTCTTGAGAATGATTTCTGAAAGATCATGTGACACTGAAGTCTGAAGTAATGGCTACTTAAAGTTGCTGCTTTGCCATTACAGGAATAGATTACATTTTAAAATATATTAAAACAGAAAACAGTTATTTTAAACTGTAATATCTTTATATTAATATATATATATATATATATATATATATTATTAATCAGTAAACATTCTTACTGACTCCTAACATCTTAATGGTTGTGTAAATGATTTAATCCAATACATATTAAAAATTGCACTATTTGTTATTTGATTTTATTAACCCATTAGGACATAGTTTAAGAAACATGATATTATGTCCTTGAGTAAGTGTGTTGTGTAACTGAAGAGCAGTTGCATGTAGTCAGGCTTGACTGGACAGTAGAGGTGTCAAGTACAGACAGGATGTTGAAAGGCTACAGGAGAGGCTGTCTACTCAGGTTCACTCACAGCACTCATGTAAAATGCTGAATCAAAACAAATCAGTCGAAATGGAAGCAGCGAGAGTGGAGAACTTGGATAACAAAAGGGACTAAGTCTCTCCTGACCTCACAGCTGGCCAACTACACAGCTTGCAAACATCTAGACCCATCGCGAAGTTGAAGGCCTTGTCATGAAAAGGATTTAAATGGCAAACATGAAACTACTCTAAAAGCTTTCTTGTATCGGAAGTGCATGGCCTCTCTGCACCAGCAAAAGTAATTTTCCTCCACGCTGACCCCAAGGGCTGGGTTACAGATGGTAAAACAGGGTTTAGAACCAGGTTCTCCGCTATCACAGACAGAGGGTTGGAAAATGGTGGCTGTATGAATGAGCGATTACTGTACTTAGTTCCCTGCCCTGTCATAGTCCTTAGTGTTTGAATTGTGTCAGAGCTCAGGGGAGGGTGAGTGGAATCTCTTAAATAAATGTTCTGGATTCAGCATTTATGTTGTTGTGGCACAAGAAATCGCGATTTTCAAATTGTGTTTTATGTTAATACATATATGCTCTGCATGTTTCAGAGTGAAGCGTGGTACTGTGTTCTTTTACACATCGTAGCTTACACAGGTCATGGTACATTTTTGTTTCTCAGACCAGTTCAGATAGCAGTACACGCTGCTCCACATGAACTTGGGTCATATATAATCGGCATTTGGAAACAGAACGTGTGGCCTCAACCTTCCAAAAATTTTGACTAGAAGCGTGTCGAGGCTGTCAAAAAAAAAAACTCTCCCTGTTTCATGTGGATTTCCACCCTAAAAAAAGCTTGCTGGTTTAACATTTGAAAACGAAATTACTATAAATATTACTTTTGTAATTTAAAATTACACAGTAAAAAAAATAGTTAAATAAATAAATATTTATATTATTATTATAATTGGTCATCATGATATAGCCTATAAATCAAAACATTTTGGCCAAATTGTGCAGCCCTACAAACAAGCACAGAAAACCTGAGCAAAATCCTTTTAAAATCCCAATTTATATTATATATATAAATAACAAATCTATTAAACATTAAAATAATTAAAGTCCACATGAAATCAAAATGTCCTTTAATTACTTTACTAGCGCACATTGTCTTGATGCGAACAATTAATCTGTGCAAGTTAATCCGGTGAAAAATAAATAGTTTGTCTTGGTAATCTTTAATCAAAATCTTTAAATTTCCACTCTGGAATGGCATGCCTTCTCGGATGACGTCAGTTTAACGACTTGGGCAGAATATCCTTAAACACACCCCTCCAATCATTAGTTTGCTATGAGTGAAAGATAAAACAACGCCCTCTATTCAATATCCCTTTTCAGCTGGAAATATGTCACTACATTGAAATAAAGTCGGCAGCAACTTCTGGTTCACGCGGACTTTAATAAAACATATTTTTTTTAATAATAATTTGTTTTAATAATACAGCCACAAGACATAAACAATATGTTAACATGATTTTAGTGTGAAAAACTATATCCCTTAACTTTTACTGTGTAAAATCAATTTCAAATTTCTCCATGACAATGAAACACCTAAAATGACTGTAAAATTGATTATTAAAAAAAATCAGCTTTTAAGAGCATTAATACGCATTAATAAAATAAGCGTTAAAAAAACCCATTCACTTTAATTGTAAGTAGCTCACAGTACACTCTGTAAACACTGTAAAATGTTTAACGAAAGCAAAGGGTGATTTTAAATAATTGTATGATAATCAACATTGTCACAAATGCTGCTGATTGACACTTCTTCGTTTTGCACACACAAAATCAGCTTCCTAAAATTACAGTGTCTCAGCAGCTACAGTGACTGTAATTTGTAAAGTTAGTCCCTGTGAGAAGAACAAAAGCACGCAAAACAAAAACTTTCATCTGTTCTGGTATCTCCGTGGAAGTAGTCATCATGTCAAGTTGTGAGAAACAAGTAGCAGTGAAGTTAAGGGAAGTATTTGCATTTCACACACAAGTCAGGCCTCATCGTGTTTTGTCTCTCTCTCCTGCCCCCTGCCTCACTGGCAATCCCATTCGCCTTAGTGTCTCTCTTTGTGACTTTGATAGAGATATCAAAGTAGAAATCCTGCCATCCCTGACATTCTACTGTCACACATCACATCTAAATCAGATTTTCATAAAAAATTATGTTCGAGATTGTTTTTTGCCACGCTGAGCATTTGTCTACATGAATTTGAGAGCAAAAGTTTGCACACGTGTTCATTTATGTGAACAAGCACATAAACAAGACTTTCATGGCCTTAGGCTTCAAATACATTAGATTGTCCTCATCAATTTCATGCCCCCTGCTGCTCCTATCATATCACCCGCCTTGACTGACACCCGGTGTCACTTTGAAGCAGCACATTTTTAGCGTGTCACCACCACCATAAGAAAGCGGTAGGCGTGTGCTGTCACTTGATGAAGTCGCTGCCATTTCTTGCCTGGTGAGAATTAAATTGACAGGCAAAACGTCGCAACACAAGGGGAGGTAACACCAGAAGCGAGATGGCATGAACTCAAGCTCATCTAGTAAATCCTATTAATTTACAATGCGCACCTCCTGCCTCTCACCTATTAGATATTATAATTAAAATCAGGGCTCTGAGCAAGACAGGGCAAGAGAGGATTTGGCGCTCCACCAGGCTGCGATTTTGAGCCCTGAACCCATCGCTAAAACAGATGCTGGGCATTGTGTGTTCAGTTAATATCTACCGCTATGTGCAAGTGCACACTGGGGTGTGTTTTATCATTCTAGCGCTAGGCAGGAGAGCTATTTACATCATGGTATTTGTGGACCTGCTGCCACATCTATTTTATGTTCATTTTATAATCAACGCTTCAAGAGGGAAAACAAGTTTCCTTACAGGTAGTCAGAGCTCTTACTGTGACCTAAAATTAATGGTTCACTTGCTTCCAACAAAAAAAAGTTAATTCGGCAGGGTAGTGCCTTGCTCTTAAAGGAACAGTTCACCTAAAACATTGAAATCCTCAAGATTGAAAAACAGCAAACTTTTGAATGTGTGGGATCCCAAAATATGATGATCGTATCGCAGCAGCCAGAGCAGAGCTGGGTAGATTACTTATACAAAATGACATGACAAAAAATGCAGTTAGTAACATAACCCATTACATTACACATTTTAGGTAATGTGATGAGACTAACTTTTTTATTACTTTGAGATTGATTTAAAGTCATTTACCATATTGATTTAAATAGGAAAATCTTGTACCATATTGATATAAAAATACAAAGAGTAAGAAAATAAATTCCATTTGTTGTAATTAACAACACAAAGTTAATCAAACATTACAATTGTCAAGGTTTTTCAAACTGGGTTTCGTAAATGGGCTTTGTGAGTTAAATGAAAAGCTAATAATTAATTTTAGAATAACATAAATCAAAATAAAACACTATTAAAAAAATTATATTGTATTTGTTTATCTGCATGTCATGTGACCGTTAACCAACAGATAATCATGAATATGCAAATGTGATACTTAATTATTAAAATATTTATTTTAAAATCTCAGGGTACTTCAAGTAAATATATTTATTACAAGTTTTGGAATGCCTGCATTACTTGTAAATAAAAAAATATGTTAATTTGTGCATTTTAATGTGTCTGAAAGACAAACCCATCCAAAGACATAGTGATACATTATAAAATAACCTACTGAGTGATAATTCAAATAAAAATTATTTGTGTTCAAACTTTAGTTGAAACAAAGTTCAAACATTCCTTTTACCGGATTATTCCTTAACAAAAATACTGTAGTCTAAACAAGGATTTTAAATCTATCCAGTGTGATTTTAAGAATGTTGGTTTATACATAATCCAGATTATATGTAATCAGTACTACCCAGCTCTAGTGGCAACCATATATTTTTACGGAGTAAAGATCCATTTGCTTTGCGAGGGAAACATTTAATAATTATATTCTTAAGACATGTTTCCAAAATTAAGTGACTGGCTTTTATGTTGTAATAGTGTTATCACGATACTGGAATTTCGAACTTCGATACGATACCTTGAAAAATATTGATATTCGATACCACAGAGAAAAAAACTGCCACAATATTAAGGGGTGAAGTTTCTTTTTATTATTTAAAGATAGATATAACAAGTCTAGAACATGACAATGAGGTATATTTTACATGAACAAAAATGTATTGAGGTAGTGCACTTATTCAAAAGCCTCTCAGATTTCCATACATTTAAACAAAGTGCAAAAAATCAGTTGACAAGTAAAAAAAATTTTTGTAATATTCCAGTAAAACCATAAATCAAAATAACTTAAATTTCAAGCAAAAACATAATCAGTTGCAAACAAAAAACAAAATGATTAAATGGAATCCGTTACTGCAATTATATGCAGATTTTCTCTACAGAGGTGAGTGAAATTGACAAACCATACTGTATCCTAAAGTTGTTTTGCAACTTTCAGATTTTGAGCTAGGAACACAGCATGTCAATGTGCTCCTCTGTAAGTTGTGCCCTTCTTGCACTGCAAATGAGCCCTGATGTACTAAATACACACTCTGAAGCTGAACTTGAAGCAGAGATGCACAGATACTTCTTAGCAAACTGGGCAAGGTGAGGTAAAGTTGTCCTCCACAACTTTACCTCACTTGTAAGTGTGTGTGATCCTCCACAATGCATTTACATGTATGCATTTAGCAGACGCTTTTATCCAAAGCGACTTACAGTACACTCAGGTTATAAATGTTTTTGTCAATATGTGTGTTCCCTGGGAATGGAACCCACAACCTTTGTGCTGCTAACGCAATGCTCTACCACTCAGCCACAGGAACACTCAATGTGAATGGGTCCTCTTTTGCATTGATTTCAGGCATCTTTTCATATACTGAGAACTAATTTTTGAGTTCCGTAGCGTGTGTTCACATGTAAACATTAAATATTTTTCTGATGTAAAAATGGCCGCTGAACTCTGCCCTTTTGATGGACATCTTATTTGAGCCAATAGGTGCATCTTAGAGGGGTCAACAGTCAGCGGTAGCCAAAGAGCGTCCAGCATTGGAGATGGGGCGGCCCTCTCTTTGATGGACAGAATATCTATCCAATTGCATTAGAGTCTGCAAATGACTGTCGTATCTGATAGCCATTGAGCTTCTGAACAGATTGATTTGACACATTAGGGGGTCGGCTCAAGTTAGCAAGCTCAAAAGTTTGTGTGCAGAGGTTACAGTGACCCACGCGTCGAGTGCGCAAGCATGCGCTACAGGAGAGTTTACGAGATAACGATGTTTAGAGGCAAATAAAGAGAACGAGAACGAGAAATACAAACTTTTTTCACTGAGAAGTTGTTGAACAATGTGCTCGACATGACAGAAATAACATTTTTGACAAAGAGAGCGATGTTTCATCCATTGAAGCAGAGGGGATGTTTTTGGATGGAGACTTTTTTGGAGGAGATTTTAATTTCAAAATGTAAGTGATTTATTATATTATATCATTATATTTATATATATATTATACATATAATTATGTATCTTATACATATTTTACAGTATATGTTGAGGTATGTGTTTGTTTTGAGATCTTTCTGCTAACTTCCGGAGTGTGTGTGTGTGTGTGTGTGTGTGTGTGTGTGTGTGTGTGTGTGTGTGTGTGTGTGTGTGTGTGTGTGTGTGTGTGTGTGTGTGTGTGTGTGTGTGTTGTGTGTGTGTGTGTGTGTGTGTGTGTGTGTGTGTGTGTGTGTGTGAGTGTGTGTGTGACAATGTGTGTGAGCGGCGTGTGTGTTGTTTGCGCGCATGTTTATGTGGTTTATGAGGACACAAATTTGTAGAATGACATTGGTATGACAGGAATTACAAGGAGAAGGTTATTTATGAGGACATTTTCAGTGTCCCCATAATTCAAAACCCTTATAAATCTTACAGAGTGAGTTTTCTGGGGGGAAAGTAGAAATGCACAGTCTCCTGTGAGGGCTAAGTTTAGTGTAGGGCAATAGCACATACAATTTGACAGGAGCTTCCAGAGCAGAAGAAAGTACAGACATAGTGCAGACATGCATGATAGTGCAGACATACATAGGAATAACACAGAAGTAATGGAATATAACACCAATATAATACAAAAACATAAATTAAATGTTATACTATGTACAGAAATAGAAATATAGGAAAACATTTAATTAGATTAGAAATTATAAATAGATATTTTATTTTCAAGTGTAAAACTTTTGGATTCTGTGTCTAAATGTCACTATAATGTGTTCATGCTTCAGTTAGTTTGTGTCAGCAATTATTGACAGTGAATCTGAATGAGAAATTGAATCGCTCTAAGTTTAACCTTTCATTGGAGCCAAAAAAATATGACTGTACATTAAAGAATTCAAGAATTACAGCATTTTATGTGTCGTTGGTTACAAAGGGTCATTTGGAGTCTCCAAGTGTTTTTTTTTGGGGGAAGCGCCTAGACAAACGTGTGTAAAACACTCATTATCTAATATATTGTTTGTTAAACATGAAATTTGGCTTGGTAAGGCTTAATTCTGTTAGCCCATTGTATTTTCCAGCTAATAGCTCCCAGCTATAGTCATCTACAGGCTACTTTTTACAAAAAAAAAAATGTTCAGTGTGTTCAAAGTGCTTTTACTCAATATCAGTAAGACTTGCAGTGATTCTGACTGAATCAGAACCTTGCATATAATCAAAGGGGTTCAATAACAGCATGCAATTTACTTTGGGTATGCCTTTTGTAGGCGTTTTAGGCTAATTTTACAGAAATCGGTTTACAAAACTGTCTTTGAACCTTGGGTCAAGAAATGTGGCTGTGTTTAATTTCAGCTGCAAATGTGTGTTTTTCTCATATCTCTGTCTGAGATCTTCCCTGATGTTGTCTTTAAGTTGACGTTTTAGGTTGCTGTTACCTTCCTCAACTGTCAAAGTAGAGAAGATCTTCTAACTCAGTGGCAGGACTGCAGAGAGTGTGGTGTGGTGTTCACCACTAAGGGCATCCGTTAATGAGCTGACAGTGGCTCAATACCTCTTTTACAGTCTCAAGAAACTGTAATATCTGAATCTTTGGGCACGAGGTGCCATTTCTTCCGATAATCAGCTAGAACTGAACAGACAGCTTGCTGCTTGTGGCGAGGGGGGCATGGTTCAGCGAGGTCTGCAGTGGGAGAGAGAGTTGGGAGACGAGCAGTGAGTAAGTGGGTCAAGTGCAAATGACAAACACCTGTGTCTTGTTCCAGTAAGTGGCGTGGACAGACTGCATAAAGGGACTGGGAAAGGTGAAGCTGGCTGAGAGGGACAGACTACTGACTGGCGACTGTAGACTGTTATGCTCTGGAGAGCCCACGTTTATAGTACTTACTAACTGTGTTATATTGAGCGCTGGGAGCACAACTTTGTGTTTGAGAAAATACTAAATAAACGCCAGCAGCAGTCAAGCCGACCTCGTCCTTTTCCTTCCTGATCTTTGACTTTGTTACACTGCTGTTCTAGAAATCTCTCCAGCATTTCATAAGCTGAATCCCAGTATGTGGGCTCATCATGGATCATACTGTGTTCATGCAGTTGTAAATCTTTTGTTTTTTTCTTCAGCTGTCGCAACATCTTCGGTGAACTGCTGAAGGCAAACAATGTCTTTCTCAACCTTGACAGTGATCCAGTCACACGGTCTACACCCAGGCCCTTGTTAATGGCTAGGTGCAAGTTATGCCCAAAGCAGGGGACCCATGTTAAGTCTTGCTGAAATGCTTTCTTGTTTGCTGAAACATTATCAGTGGTGATACCAGCCATGTATGACATGTCCACCTTCCATGCTTCTTGTATCATCTCTTCCAATGCTTCCCTCAAGCATTCTGCTGTGTGGTCAGAGTTGAGCCCAATACAGCCCAAACACCAGCTCTGCATGTCCCAGGTTTCAGTGACAAATTGCAGAGTTACTTCCATGAACGTGGAAGTGGCCCTGCTTGTCCACAGATCAGCGGTGCATGAAAAAAAGGTTTTCCTTCCAAGATGGTTCATGGCTATTTATTTTGTTTCGTTATATAGGGCTGGAATTTCGGGGTGCATGAAAAAGTTCCGTGAAGGAAGGGCGTACCTGTTGTTTGAAGCCAGTTTTCTCAACAGTATACAAGGAGCCTGATCCATGCGCATGTACACTGCTAAAGCACTGTTCAGCTTCTTAGCTTCATTTGAGTTTTCTTCATACTTTCGTTGCTGTTCATAATAAAGCTGGTAGTGTACGTTGTGAGTGTGTTGTTTTTGTTGCAGGTCGAGTCTCATCTTATTTCTGGTGCTACAAGAGAATGCCAAGCTTTAAATATATATTTTTTTCTTTTTAGACCACACTTTTAAAATGAACTGAGCTATCTAACTAATCTTAGAACTTAAGTTAATGTTAATATATATATATATATATATATATATATATATATTGTTAACATGAATAAACAACGGAAAATACTTCCAAAATATTTATTAATCTTAGTTAAAAGTTAATTTAAACTAACATATGTACTAATTAAAATCCAAAGTTCTATCTGTTAATATTATTTTCTTTGGACCAGAGCTAACATGATCCGTTGTATTTTTCAAAGATTAAAATATACTGTAACAAATGCATTGCTCATCATTCATAAATGCTGGTTAATACATTAACATTATTTGATGAACAGATTTGTATGCCGGATTCACATACAATCACCGATCCACGCACGCAAATGTGTGTGCATCACAGAACAATGCTCACTGGATTGACATGAAGACAAATTGCAGAATTTAAGTAATATTTTTTTTAATGAAGTTAATTTACATTTTACCACAGTTAAAGTATTTACTTGTCTAAGATTCCTCAGTCAGATTATATTAACTTTATGAATTATGGTGAAAAAAACGAGACACTCATATCAGCAACAATACTAGGTCATCTTGGTTAATGTTTCAATAATGTTAAAATGAGAACAGTTACCATCCTATCGAAATTCTTTATATAGATCCGGGTGTCTGTCTTTCAGGTGCTTTGCTAAATTAAAGGTATTGGCGCCTTTTGTTAGCACTGCTATGTAGCAACTGCATATTGGCTTGCTTGTGTCCTTTGGCTTTCAATGTTCATTTGCTTCATATCCAAAATATTTCCATATGATTGCACTCCTGCTGTGTTCTTTATCAACCAAAGCCGGTCGCGGAGGCGCCATCTTTCTATTCACTTCACTTTTGCTATTTAACCAGAGCGAATGAGACAGGCACTCTGGTCACGTGTGGTGTTTGTCAACACACCTTTGGAGAGAAGAGAAAGTGACAGCTCGGCTAGTATTGGTGTATCGATACTTCGGGAAATTAGTATTGGTACCGTTCAGATATTTCAGTATCGATATTTTTCGAAATATCATTATTTTTGACAACACTAGTTGTAATTCCATTAAAGCCAAATACAATTTTATGTTCTTGTTTTTTTTCTTCCCACATATATATACGATTGTACTACTTATATTCATACTGTGTAAAAGCCACTTTCATTTATATAGCGCTTTACACAATATTTGTTTCAAAGTACCATCACAGTATCAAATATAAACTAATGCAAACAGCTCTACTAAAGACAATAGTATCATTACTCAGCTCAATACATTTCAATGTTGATTAAATTCAATTCAATGATGTAAAATGTGTAAATCAATTTTGATTCAGTATGTTAAGTATGTTGTATAGTTAATTGTAAGTACAGTAGCATGGACATCTGGCTAAATTTCTCCTTCAGTGCTCAATGTTATAAATCAATATGCCTTACAGGTTTGGAATGACTTGACATTAAGAAACTGATGACATAATCTTTATTTTAAGGTGATTATACCTTAATGCTTTGCATCTGCACATTATGCTGTAAAGTAAACTCTTTGAATTGGCTTGTGCCTGCAAAGAGAGAGGTTTTAAACATGTTCTGATGTTTTCCTCTTTGATGGAAATACGGAGGCACTTGGGTATATTGTTGATCTATAATTGTTGCTTTTTAACCTCTATGAAAGGATCGACACATTATTCAGCTGGAAACGCACAAAATATTCACAGAAGGTATTGCTTTTTCCAGAGAAGCCTATTTCACACTGAAAGCAATTTAAAAATAAAATAAAATTCCATGCAATCTATTACATCAAGCTATAATTGCCTACAATAGAAACTGTGTATTCTCACTACATTTTCAAGGCACTTCTGATACTTGAAAGGCCAGGAACCCTATCATTGGAGACTAGGACATTTGCATTTACTGACTGGAGTGATTTAAAGCATTTCATGTGCAAATGGATATGGAAGTGCAGAGGGCATCAGCTGGATGCATTCATGTCATATCCAGTATTGGGGGTAATGCATTACAAGTACTTAATAATATTAGAATTACCTTTTTCCCATTTATTGACTGACAGAGTGGGCTAAGTGAACATGATCTTACTGTAGTTCTAGACTAAATGTGAATGTGCATTAATTCATCCCACTCGCAAAAAAACAGATTCAGTATTCAAATGCAAACTCAGAATATGACGCAAACCTGCAATAATTAAATATGTTAAACAACACACATGTATATAATCCTATTTTAGTAACTAATATCTTTGCTGCTGACCTTTGATTGTCCAGTTCAACCATGCTAATAAGCAAAAATGACTTCAGATAAACTAACAATTGTGCTTCATTGTTTTTTTTTTATTGCTGAAGAGTGCTGAACCTGGGCGGGGCGGGTCCCCCCACCCAAGACACAAGACAATGACTCAAACTGAAATTCCTTAGGAGACTGTGGCGGGAGCCTCCAGGGAGTGGATCATCGTAGCCCTGGAAACGCTGCTCTCACAATCACCACCAAGCACCTGCACCTGAGGTTAATGAGCGGCACACCTGCCACTCTTGACGGCCACTCTTTAAAGTGGGGAGAGAAGACACACTGGGAGAGTTGGACCGAGGCTCCATGAGAGACAGAACTAACGCGTTTTTTTTGTTTTTTTAAATCATCATCCCCTAACAGAGACAGACTGAAACCCAGGCGAGTTGCACTTCACACAGACACCTTGCTGCACAAGCCACATTGGGCCATCACCGCATGATGTCACGTCTTCACTGCACTTTGACATTTGTGTGAATAAATCACCCTCCGGGGTTAATTTAGCTACAACTGTGTCTGTGCTCTCATTCACCCCGTTACATATGGTGGAGAATGCAGGCATGACGGTGAATTGAGACACAGATCACTAACGTCAGGTTGTTGGTTTCTTCTGTCTCTCACGTTCAGGAAGCTGCTCTCTCTCCCACGACGATGGAAGAGATAATCAGCCGCCTCACCGAAGTACCAAACAGTTACCAAGCAGCAGTTTACAGAGAAGTTGGCAGCTCGGCAGGAATATGCTGACCGGGTTGTCGAGCAGCTTCAAGCCAGCGCTGCAAGTTGCCTACCCCTCCCGGACGCGGGTGTTAAGGCCCATCAACTGCTGGTACGGCCAACGGACCAGGATGACGTGGAAGCCTATCTACACACCTTCGAGGTGATAGCGACCCGAGAGGTCTGGAGAGAGAGAGGGCTCAGAGCTCTGTTTCGCTCCCCTTCCTGACCGAGGAAGCGCAACAAGCCTATTATTCTTTACAAAGCCCCCGAAACGAATGGTATGATGATTTGAAGAACGAGATACTCGCCCGGGCGGGGTTATCAAAAACATGCAGCAGTTTAACCAGTGGCCCTACGATGAGAGGAAGCCCGTGCGGTCCCAGGCTGCCCATCTTGCACGCCTCACTCACCTATGGCTGCTCGCCGGGACTCTGTCGGTGGACCAAGTCGCCAAAAGGGTGATTGTGGATCGACTGCTGCGAGCCCTACCCAGGACACTGAGACGCCCGGTCAGTATGCATAACCCCCTGGACATCGCCGAGCTGGTGGAGGCAGTTTTGTTGGCCGAGGCGTCCATCGCCTGAGACGCCGGAGAGAGAGCAGGTCTGGCACCCCGGAGGGTGATGGAGCGGCGTCTGCTCGAAGGCATCAGGCACACTGTAAGCACTGTTCCCTCTAAGCCTCTAAAGATGAGTTGGAAAAGCCATTTGATTGTATTCTTGTAATAATTTAAATAAAGAAAATAATTGCAATGCTCGGGTAAACCACTATAGAGCTGGTGCCGCTATAGAGTTAGAACCGGTGAATGCGGTTTACAGGTTTCATAGAAAGAGAAAGAATGATGTGCGCCAAACGAGTCGCTGTAAACCGAATACTTCAATGGTTGCGGACGAAATAGCTCAAATCGATAGCCAACGCAATGACATGTGAAATAAAATGTCCTCATGTATTAAAGAAGAGTGGTAGAGATTATAGTCTGGAAAACAAGCGGATGATGGGCACAGAAGGTGACAAACTCAGCATTTTACATGATTCAACACAGGTGTATTGTGCAAACTGTTGCTAATTATTAGCGATGTTTAGATAGAATCCATTTTTTAAATAATATTTAATTATAGGTCTCAGTTTTCAATTCTTCCGTTAATTTTATATTCTTCTACTAACAGTATAAACCGCCTGCAATTCTATATTTTAAAAACAATTACATCCCTTCAAAACACTAGATTATCATAATTTACCCTTGAAATATAAATGTAATTCCCTTTTGCACATCAATACTTTTGTTAATATGATAACAAATTAACCCAGCTTGCTCCTCTGTCAAAATAAAACCATTACACAATATTACTCACTTTCCCACTTCCCAGTATAAATCCACCCTTTTCAACATCCCTCACAATTAACACTCAAAATCCCATTAACCAAACAAAGAATTAATTACCACCCTCAAATATTATCACCACACAATTTCCCATTTCAACCCAACACCAGCACCCCCGTACCATTTCCAAAGTCCTGCTCCACCCAAGAACCTCCAGCCAGCAACACATTCTAATATTATGATTTATTATCAGAGTTAAACTGTTTGTGCTGCTTATATTTATTGGAAACATATTTTTCTTTGATTCCTTGATTAGGCTAATTAAAAAGTGTAAAAAGAACAGCCAATAACTTCCCCAAAAATATTAGAACCTTTTCCCCTAATTGCACAATATAAGTCTTTACTACATGTTTTTCAATTTAACACATCATTGCTGAATAAATGTAATTAATGAACAAAAAGAACAATGTAACAAACTTTTCAATAGTAGTTGTATAATGGAACAAAACCTTGCTCATCACCCCCTTTGACACCCCCCATACCCCCTCATCCCCGACACTGTTCTTTTTAGCGTGTTATTCTCAAAGGGAATCCATGAAAAATATCAGAGAGTCCCAAAAAATATTATGAGCAGCACACATTTTTCCAACATTGTTGATAAATTTGCATTTAGGACGGTGATTTCTGAGGATCATGGGAACTGAAAATTCAGCTTTGCTTCACAGAATAAATTATATTTCAAAGTATATTAAAATAGAAAACCACTTATTTTCAATGTGTACAAAGATAACACGATACGTCCCAGCCCGCACCGTGCATATCTCGACTGAACATGGATCCTGGCCGATAGAGGTCAGCATTGTGGCAGATCTTCCCATTCCGCTACTGCTGGGGAGGGACTGGCCGGGGTTCGACCGCCTTCTGTCTGCCGTGGTGCAACCGGCTGAGAAGACCCGGGGTCCTCGGAGGAGGACAGCTCGGGGACCGCCCACCAGATGGACGGCGCTACTGGCCACCGACAGCGAGAGGGAGGGTGAGTCAACTAATACAAATTCGGCCAATGTCTATGCTGATGTCTTCCAGCCGGTGACGATGGGAGGCTCTTTTCTCGTGAGCAAAGAGAAGATGAACGCCTCCGACACTGCTGGGAACCAGTGCGTCGAGTCGACGGCGAGAACTGACTTCCGCCACCGCATCCCCTCCCTCACTTTGTCATCAGCAATGGCCTGCTGTACTGTGTAGCCCACATGCGGGCGAGGAAAAACTGCTGCTGTTAGTTCCCCGGGCCAGGACGGAGACTAATTTCTGGTATTTTTTCTGGTAAATATTCTTCAAAAATAATGTTTTAATAATAATTGTAATTAGTAGTTATTGTCAGAGAGTCTCAGTCACTTAAGTCACCACAGTCACTGCAGTCATCAGCACCCACGTTCAAAAGATCACAATCACCTGAGTTTTGATTCTCCGCACCTGTCCCCTGTAATCAAAACACCAGTCAAAAGCACGCTCCTTCCAATCACTCACTGTCTGGTCTACCGTTCACATTCCTGAACCAAGCCTGACCCTATTGCTACTTACCTGTGTGTTTCCCCACCATAGTCGTTCCTGTGATCTCCACCGTTCCTGTTCTCCACCGCTCCAGCTGTTCCACGTGATCCCTGCTTACCCACCGAAGGACTGTTCCCGCCAGCCTCGCCATCCGGCTCCACTCAGGCTGTGTTCCCTTCACCCACTGTCTCCTTCTGCCTCACTCCCCTGAGTCACTTCAATAAATACCCTTGTTTGACCAATTCCCTCTATGTCTCCTAGCCTGTGTCATGACAGTTATACACTATCATTACATTAAGTTATATATTTGTTTTTTTATATATATATATATATATCCGTCTTTCAGATTAGACGTTAAACCGAGGACCTGACTCTCTGTGGTCATTAAAAATCCCATGGCACTTATCGTAAAGAGTAGGAATGTAACCCCAGTGTCCTGGCCAAATTCCCACCACTGGCCCTTGTCAATCATGGCCTCCTAATAATCCTCATCCACTTGATTGGCTCTATGACTCTCTCTCTCCTCTCCTCCTGAAGCTGGTGTGGGGTGAGCGCATTGACGCCGTTGTCCTGTGGCAGCCGCTGCATGATCCAAGTAGATGCTACACATTGGTGCTGGTTAAAGAGAGACCCCCCACATGATTGTAAAGCACTTTGGGTGTACATCAATACACAATAAAGCGCTATATAAATGCATCATTCATTAATTTGTCAGTTTCTTCAAGTTAACCGAATTTGGAGAGGTTGATGTGAAGACCTTTAAGTTTCTTATTATATATGATATGATGATATTTGTTGTCAAAATAAATGGTAAAATGCTCATGAAGTGATTCTCAGAGCAGTTCTAGCGATTGTTCATGTGTTTATGTTCTCATATATTGAGGTGGCAGAGGCTGAAAACACCACCAGCGCCGCATGCTTCAGTGCGTGTGTAAACACAATTCACACAGATGCACGCAGAACATACAGGATTAGCATACAGGATACAGGATTAATATTTAAATAGTCTTTTTTGTGGCATTTATCGCATTTTGATTTAACTGTACTGACCTACTTTTTTATCACAAATATGGCAAATTCCGTAATTCATTCATAGATTTAAAATCTAGAGTGTGCACACACAAAGGTTTCATAAGAAAAAAAAGATTATTACAAAACATGGCACACCATGTGTAAGGCCCCCTAGAGGCCACTCCATTCACAATGCCCTTGTGCCGACCCCAGCTGCTCTCATTAATGGAGAGATTATTATTGAGTCAGTGGATGGAGTCATGACTGACTAAGATGACGTTCGTGATTCTTTGGATATGTGGACCTTAAAGTGAGAACATTTGTGAGAGAAGTATGATAAATAACCAGATTTAGTCAACAGCAGACTCCTGCAGTAGTGTATTACACTTTTCCGCAATATTTTGATATCTTCCTATAAACCAGAAATCATAAAATAAGCACTGAACTTTGTAAGGACAGTTTTCATCACTCTTAGACAGCCCGCTTAATAGTTATCTCTGTCCTAATGTCTGTCAGGAGTGAATGAGCTGCCTGTGTCATCTCAAATGTCCTTACTTTTCAGTCAGTGTGTCTCTTCCTATTTTATGCTTCTCTGCTTATTCAATGTAAGGAAACTATAGCTCTTATTTTGCTTTTTGGGGAATCATTAGCTTACAAATAAAATATTGCTTGATTAAAGTAATATTAATCTTTGACTTATGATTTATACTGTATTAATGCTTCGTCCAGCGATCATTAACATCAGTATATCTTTAACACTTTAGGTTATTTTGCTTTCGTGGCCAACGATAAACAAAATAAAGGGTTTTATACCATTTGAGCGAGGACACAATCTTTTTGGCAATAAGTTTGAACTAGAACATCACATGCCAAGAGACATCATTCTTTATCAATGAAACAAGGTTTATTTACTAACTGCTATTCTACTAACATGGTCTAACCTACTAAAAACACATAAACATACACATAAACATACACACACACATTCTGGGGTCTTGCGAGTAATATTAGCATAAAGGGTAAAATAGCACTCTTTGCTTTTTCATAACTGAAACCACACGGAAGATCACGAAAGAGATGCTGCCCTTTTTCTGCATTCAGATCTATTCACCAGTTCAGTTAGGATAGAAACTTTGTTTAATACTTGCGTTGATTCCGCAGGCCGAATCGCTTGTTCGTTCCACGTGGTTACTTCGTGTTTTCACAGAAATCTCTGATGGCTTTGTTTCGGATACCACGTGGTTGCTTCGTGTTTTCACAGAAATCTCTGATGGCTTTGTTGCTACTGCGTGACGTCACCGGGAAAGCCCTCTTGGATCGGCGGTTGCCTGGTTCTGTGTTGAGATGGACAGCGCTGGCTTTGCGGTGTTACGGCTTTGCGAAGTCTTTGTCTCAGCCCGATGTTAAAGGCGAGTGTCCAGCGCCGCCAAAGCTTCCGGGTCGTCCGCGAGAGAGCACGTTGAAGAGCGAGGAGGAAAGAGAGAGATTCAAAGCTGTGTTGGTCGTTTTAAGCGGCACTAGTTTGGATACGCCCCGGCGGCTGTCCCAATCAGATTGTTCTTGTGTCTATGTCTTTGGGGCATATGAAACTTCCATGTGACGAAAAATAAGAGTTTTAATACTTATGTAAAGTGTTATCACATGTTTACCCATTTATAATTATCACCAAATCTGTTGTACCATTGATTCAAAATAATCATGACAGTCTCTATGAATCTAAACACGTTGCAACTTTACAGAGAACATTAATCCGTTATAGATTAAGAAAAATAGCATGTGATACCCTATACAGGTTAAGGCACAGATTAAAACATTCCACATTCTAAATAATCACATTCATACCAAGCATATGAAAGGCAGAGTACAACATTAATATCCATATTGTTTCTTGAGTAGATGGTTTTAATGGCTACCGGCCACTAGGGTCTTCTCGAAATCCTCTATGTAGATTGAGTCCTTTGTTTCCGACGCAAAACGCGCGCTCGGTGCTGGATGAGGAGGGGGGAGGGGCTTTATATCCAGACAGAGAGGCGACTTGAAGAGTTAGTGACGTAGGTCAGGTGACCATCTCACTTCTTGCAGTGAAAGGATGAAGAGTAATTAATACTGTCTGTTTTTAATCTCTGCATGTGTGTCTCCATGCCGACGTGGCTTTACATCAAAGACACCATATTCACCTCTTCAGTTGGTAGAGTATCATGAATAAAACTGGAGAGGTATCTGCCAGGTAAAGTCTTGATTTAATTTTTGAGAGATTAATTAAAAGCCATTATGCAACAATATCTGCCCATAGATATTACCGCCCTAAACATATGGTGCTTAATAATCTTTAGAGCGATTGAATGACATTGTTCCTCTTCACTAAATGTTTACACTCTCAATATGATCACACTGTCTGTCTCAGAGAAAAATTCACATCCATCATGTGCCATACCTGTCAAGTCCATCATTAACACACCTTGTCTTTCTGTTTCCAAAAACTGTCCAACATTGAAAGTAATAATAATAATAATAATTTGTTACATTTATATAGCGCTCTTCTGGGTACTCAAAGTGCTTTACATAGAAGGTGGAATCTCCTCAGCCATCACCAGTGTGCAGCATCCACCTGGATGATGCGACGGCAGCCATATTGCGCCAGAACGCCCACCACACACCAGCTTATTGGTGGAGAGGAAACAGAGTGATGCAGCCAATCAGTGTGTGGGGATGATTAGGAGGCCATGATGGTCAGAGGCCAATCGGGAAATAAAGTAAGGAGAGTTTATTTGAATTAGGCTATATAGTGCAAAGTTAATGTAACTTAAATGTGAAAGACTTCACACAGAGAACACATTCTTGTCTTGAGCCATAGGAAACCATGTCAATTAAAAACAAATGCATTTTGCTGCATTTCAGGCATTTTGCACACAACAACGTGTCCTGTGTGAAGAGTCCATCAAACCTGTTTTAAAATCAGCAGATATACACAGAAATCTATAGGACACAACAATTATTTTTAACAGACAACTCTAATCTTACAAGCTAAAAAAGAGGGCAGTCAAGGCAATGTCCTTTTGGGGATACAGTGTCCTCCACTAATATTGGCACCTTGATAAATATGAGCAAAGGCGGCTGTGAAAATAATCTGAATTGTTTATCCTTTTGATTTTCCCTCAAAAAATTACAAAATTCTAACCTATCATTGAAGTAAAACAATTGAAAGTGGGGAGAAAATCTCATGATGAAATAACTGTTTTTCTCCAATGGATGTTGGCCACAATTATTGGCACCCCTAGAAATTCTTGTGAGTAAAATATCTCTGAAGTATATTCCCATTCATATTTACATTTTTAGCACACCAGGGTGACTAGGAGCATGAAATTGTCCAGCCATGACTTCCTGTTCCACAGGATTATAAATATGAGTAACACAAAGACCAAATTCCCTTAATCATCCATCACATTGAGAAAAACCAAAGAATATATTTCTGATGTGCAGCAAAAGATAATTGAGCTTCACAAATTAGTGAAGTGGCTTTAAGAAAAGAGCTAGAGTAGTGAAAAATCCCATTTCCACCATCAGGGCAATAATTAAGAGTTCCAATCAACAGAAAATGTTACGAAACTGCCTGAAAGAGGACGTGTTCTATATCGTCCTAATGCACGGTGAGGAGGTGGAGTTTGAGTGGCTAAAGACTCTCCAAGGATACAGCTGGAGAATTGCAGAATATAGTTGAATCTCGGAGTCAGAAAACATTAGAAAAAAATTGTCAAACAGTCCCTACATCACCACATGTTGTTTGGGAGGGTTTCAAGAAAAATTCTCCTAGCTCATCCAAAAACAAACTCCAGCATATTCAGTTGTCAGACACGACTGGAACTTCAAATGGGACTGGCTTCTATGCTCAGATGAAACTAAAAAATGAGCTTTTTAGCAGCAAACACTCAAGATGTGTTTGGTGCAACAGGGATAAAAAAGTACCCCATGTCCACGGTTAAATATACTGCTGGATCTTTAATGTTGTGGGCCTGTTTTTCTGCTGGAGGTCCTGGACATCTTGTTTAGACACACGGCATCATGGATTCTATTAAATACCAACATATAAAAAATCAATAAGTGACTGACCCTGTTAGAAATCTTATAATGGGCCATGTTTGGATCTTCCAACCGGACAATAATCCAAACACAAACCTCAAAAACAACACAAAAAATGGGTCACTGAGCACAAAACAAGCTTCTGCTATGGCCATTCCAGTCCTCTGACCTGAACCCTGTAGAAAATGAGTGAGGTGAACTGAAGAGGAGAAGCACCGTCATGGAGCTGTGAATCTGAAGGATCTGGAGAGATTCTGTATGAAGAAATGGTCTCTGATCTCTTATCAGGTGTTCTCCAAACTCTTCAGGCATTATAGGAGAAAACTCAGAGCTGTTGTGCTGTGAAAAGGACATTTCAATAATTGGGTGCCAATAATTGTGGCCAACATGAACTAGAGAAAGTATTTCTTACACAATGAGATTTCCCCCCATTTTCAATTGTTTTACTTCAATGATAGGTTGGAATTTTGTGAATTTTTGGAATGAAAGATAAAAAGGATAAACAATGCAGATTTATTTTCACAGCCGCCTTTGGTCATATTTATCAAGGGTGCCAATATTAGTGGAGGACATGTTAGCGAACTTGATTTTTTCCAATTCTCTCCTTTTTACTTTATTTTAGTGGGCTTATAATGATGGATTTTAGCCTATCAAATACTCTATTTATAATAACAGAGTTCAATTTTCTTATTCACAAGCCTGTTTTCTGTGCTTGGAACCTGTCAATATTGTCACTTAAAAGAGGATATGAAAAGCTTTTGCTCAAAGCAAACTAGCTATGCACACAGATTACACATTGTTTGGGGTAAGCAAGATTTTTTTATATTTTTTAATGTCTTTTATGCTCACCAAGGCTGTATTTATTTGATATTAAAATACATTTGAAACTTTTTTTCATAGCCTACATTTTTCAAATGTAACTTAATTTTGTGAAAGCAAAGCAGAATTTTCAGCAGTCATTACTCCAGTCTTCGGTGTCACATGATCCTTCGGACATCATTGCCTACACTGACCAAAATGATAAATGCAACAGTTTTGTTTTTGCCCCCATTTTTCATGAGCTGAACTCAAAGATCTAATACTTTTTATATGTACACAATAGGCCTATTTCTCTCAAATATTGTTAACAAATCTGTCTAAATCTGTGTTAGTGAGCATTTCTCCTTTGCCGATATAATCTATCCACCTCACAGGTGTGGCATATCAAGTTTCTGATTAGACAGCATGATTATTGCACAGGTGTGCCTTAGGCAGTGATTAATTTGTAAATTTCGAGGTACCGGAACAAAGGAGGTGACAGATTCGGCATGTGATTAGAGGAGGAAGAGGTAACAGAGCCATCGTGTGATCACATTGGTGGGCCATTTTAAGTGATTAACAGCATGCATCAGTTGCTTTTATTAGGTTTAGTACATGAAAAGCAATGACTTTTTGAAACCACAATTCCCAGGCCTGGGAAAAAAAATTATAATGGAATTTGATTTCACAAATCTCTGCAATAGAGTTATAATTGATCCTGTCCAGAATTTTGTGGGGGATTGTGTGTATATTGCATAGTTTTACTCATTCCCATAGCTTTCAAGTTTATAAGGAGGAAAATTCCTGCAAACATTTATTGAATATAGCATGTAGATTAGATGATTAAATAAATCCACACAAACTATCAGATTAAATCAGTCATCTGAAAACACGTGAGTGATTCAGCTGGACCGCATCTTCTCGCTTTCACTCAAAGCGGCTTCACATCAGCGCATCTCATCTGCACTACAACAAGCTGCTGCACGCTGTCGCTGATCCAAGACTTTCACTTGCATCTCGGGACAGTTGACAGAATTGTCACTTGCTTGATCGGGTCATCATTGCATCGTCACAAAAATGTATAATTTGCATGTCTTTTTACTCGCGCGCTCCAGAGGCTGTTTCAGGCTGAGCGATCAGTCACATCCAAAGCCACCTGAGTATCATATCGAGTTATTTTTCCTAGTTTGTTTTTGAGCTTATGTGGCCAAATACACACAAAATTACGCAAAAATGGCCGTCCTGGCGAGTATCCAGGTTTTTTTCTTAAGTAAATGTGAACAGTTGAGAAAGAAAACGAATGCACAAACAAACTCAACTGCTGCTCTAAAACCCTGCAGTGCCGCCGCCACTTCACTCTCATAATTAAATATGATTTTAAATATGTACGTGAAAGACTGGGTCATTTGTTTATTGATACAACTGCATGAAAATAAAAGCAGACACGGGCATGTTTTCTGATTATTAATTTTCCCCCTACTTTTGGCGGATCTTCTTCCTCCGTTCGTGTCAGGGTTATTATAGTTTTACATTTTTAAATTCCCTTTTATTTTAATATTGCTTTCAATTTTCGCTATAAATTTCAGTTTTCTTTTTCTTTTTTAATAATGTGGTTAATTTTAGTTTATTTTTTATTTTGTGAACAGTTTTCTACCCTATACAGATTAGTTTGCGTTTTAATTTGAGTTTTAGTGAATAAAGTTTAGCAGAATTAAAATAACATTTCCAGATTGCAGATCAAAGACATTTTAGTTTACGCTTATTGACGCAAACCACTAGCGACACTAAATTAAAGTGCTGAATTTCATGCTGAAATTGATTAGAAATTGAATTTTTGATTATTTTATTTAGTTGCTGTTGGTTTCGTTTTTTTTTTTTTTTTTATAAGTTTTTCATTAATTTTGACATTTTAAATTCTCTTTCTTGCTTAAATGCCTTTATTTTCGTCAAATAAAGTTATTAATTAATTACATATTTTACAGTTTAAACATGTATAGGCCTACAACATTTCTTATTAATAACGACATATTTTACAGTTTAAACATGTATAGGCCTACAACATTTCTTATATTTAAACTCGTTTTTAGACAAAGCATTTTTAGAAGCAAAAATAAAACATTTCATAGTCGGAAAAAGACAGATGCGGCTCGTTTAGCTGACTTGGTTTGCTTTGCATTAAATACAATGGGTTTATAGATTAAATTAAACAAACCTATATTTGACCCATCCATCCATCCATCTTCTTCCGCTTATCGGGGCCGGGTCGCGGGGGGCAGCAGTCTAAGCAGAGTGCCCAGACTTCCCTCTCCTAGACACTTCCTCCAGCTCTTCCGGGGGGACACCGAGGCGTTCCCAGGCCAGCCGGGAGACATAGTCTCTCCAGCGTGTCCTAGGTCTTCCCGGGGCCTCCTCCGGTGGGACGCGCCCGGAACACCTTCCCGGGAAGCGTTCCAGGAGGCATCCGGAACAGATGCCCGAGCCACCTCAGCTGACCCCTCTCGATGTGGAGGAGCAGTGGCTCTACTCTGAGTCCTCCCGAGTGACTGAGCTTCTCACCCTATCTCTAAGGGGAGCGCCAGCCACCCTACGGAGAAAGCTCATTCGGCGCCTTGTATCCGGGATCTTGTCCTTTCGGTCATGACCCAAAGCTCATGACCATAGGTGAGAGTAGGAACGTAGATTGACCGGTAAATCGAGAGCTTCGCCTTGCGGCTCAGCTCTTTCTTCACCATGACAGACCGGTACATCGACCGCTTTACTGCAGAAGCTGCACCGATCCGTCTGTCAATCTCCCGTTCCATCCTTCCTCACTCGTGAACAAGACCCCCAGATACTTGAACTCCTCCACTTGAGGTAGCAACACTCCACAACCTGGAGTGGGCAAGCCACCCTTTTCCGACTGAGGACCATGGCCTCGGATTTGGAGGCGCTGATTTCTCATCCCAACCGCTTCACACTCGAGCTGCCAAACCGTCCCAGTGCATGCTGAAGGTCCTGGTCTGAGGTGGCCAGCACACGACAACATCATCCGCAAAAAGCAGAGATGATCGCGTGGTCCCCAACCCAACACACTCCGGCCCCGGGCTCGCGCCTAGAAATTCTGTCCATAAAAATTATGAACAGAACCGGCGACAAAGGGCAGCCTGCCGGAGTCCAACATGCACCGGGAACAAGTCTGACTTACTGCCGGCAATGCGAAACCCAAGCTTCTGCTCCTGTCGTACAGGGACCGGACAGCCCTTAGCAAAGGACCCTGACCCCATACTCCCGGAGTACCCTCCACAGGATGCCCCGAGGGACACAGTCGAATGCCTTCTCCAAATCCAAAAACACATGTGGAATGGTTGGGCAAACTCCCATGAACCCTCCGCACCCTAGAGAGGTTATAGAGCTGTCCAGTGTTCCACGACCGGGACGAAAACCACACTGTTCCTCCTGAATCCGAGGTTCTACTATCGGCCGTATTCTCCTTTCCAGTACCCTGGCATAGACTTTCCGGGAGGCTGAGAAGTGTGATCCCCCTGTAGTTGGAACACACCCTCCGGGTCCCCTTCTTGAAGAGAGGACCACCACCCCGATCTGCCATCCAGAGTACTGTCCCCGCCGCCACGCGATGCTGCAGAGACGTGTCAGCCAAGACAGCCCCACAACATCCAGAGACTTGAGGTACTCAGGGCGGATCTCATCCACTCCCGGTGCCTTGCCACCGAGGAGTTTCTTGACTACCTCGGTGACTTCAGCCTGGGTGATGGACGAGGCCACCTCTGAGCCCCCAGCATCTGCTTCCTCAATGGAAGACGTGACGGCGGGATTGAGGAGATCCTCGAAGTATTCCTTCCACCGTCCGACGACATCCCCAGTTGAGGTCAACAGCCGCCCACCTCCACTGTAAACAGCATTGGTGGGGCACTGCTTCCCCCTCCTGAGGCGCCGGACGGTTTGCCAGAATCTCTTCGAGGCCAGCCGGTAGTCATTCTCCATGGCCTCACCGAACTCCTCCCAGGCCCGAGTTTTTGCCTCCACAACCACCCGGGCTGCACTCCGCTTAGCCTGCCGGTACCCGTCATGTGCCTCAGGAGTCCCACAAGCCAACCAGGCCCGATGGACTCCTTTTCAGCTTGACGGCATTCCTTACTTCCGTGTCCACCACCGGTTCGGGATGCCGCCTCGACAGCCCGGAGACCTTACGGCCACCAGCTCGAGAGGCCGCGTCGACAATGGAGGTGGAGAACATGGTCCACTCTGACTCAATATCTCCAGCCTCCTCTAGGGATCGGTCGATAGCTCCGCCGGAGGTGGGAGTTGAAGATCTCTCTGACAGAGGATTCGGCCAAACGTTCCCAGCAGACCCTTACAGTACGTTTTTGGGTCTGCCGAGTCTGTCCAGCTTCCTCCCCGCCATCGGATCCAACTCACCACCAGGTGGTGGTGATCAGTTGACAGCTCGCCCCCTCTCTTACCCGAGTGTCCAAGACATACGGCCGAAGTCAGATGAAACGACACAAAAGTCGATCGCATCGACCTACGGCCTAGGGTGTCCTGTTGCCCACGTGGCACTGGTGGACACCCTTATGCTTAAACATGGTGTTCGTTATGGACAAACTGTAACTAGCACAAAAGTCCAATAACTGAACACCGCTCAGGTTTCAGATCTGGGGGGCCGTTCCTCCCAATCACGCCCCTCCAGGTGTCACTGTCGCTGCCCACGTGGGCGTTGATGAAGTCCCCCAGTAATAGAACGATGGAGTCCCCAGTTGGAGCACTTTCCAGCACCCCTCCAGAGACACCAAGAAAGGCCGGGTACTCAACACTGCCGTTTGGGCCGTAGGCCACACGACAGTGAGAGACCTATCCCCGACGTAGGCGCAGGGAAAAATGACCCTCTCGTTCACCGGGGTAAACTCCAACACATGGCGGCTGAGCTGGGGGGCTATAAGCAACCCACACCAGCCCGCCGCTTCACCATGGGCAACTCCAGAGTGGTGAAGAGTCCATCCTCTCTCAAGGAGTGTGGTTCCAGAGCCCATGCCGTGCGTGGAGGTGATCCCGACTATCTCTAGTCGGAACCTTCAACCTCACGCACAATCTCAGGCTCCTTCCCCGCCAGCGAGGTGACGTTCCACGTCCCTAGAGCTAGTTTCCGTGTCCAGGGATCGGGCTGTCGAGGCCCCCGCCTTCGACTGCCGCCCGATCTTTCTAAGCACCGGCCTTAGGTCCCTCCTGACGCAGGTGGTGAGCCCACGGGAAGGCGGCCCCACGTCGCTCCTTCGGGCTGAGCCCGGCCGGACCCCGTGGGGAGAGGCCGGCCACAGGCGCTCGCATACGACCCAACCCGGGCCTGGCTCCAGGGTGGGGCCCGGCTGCGCCATGCCGGGCGACGTCACGGTCCTTGATTTTGTGTCCATCATAGGGGGTTTTGAACGCTCTTTTTAGTTTGACCAGTCGCCTAGGACCGTTTGCCTTGGGAGACCCTACAACAGGGCACATAGCCCCGGACAACATAGCTCCTAGGTCATTCGGGTACTCAAAAAACAACCCTCCACCACGTTAAGGTGGCAGTTCAAAGGAGGGGTCCTATATTTGACCAAAAAAGGCTAAATTCTTACCTTTCAGAAGCGCTTGTCTGACTTTAAAACTCATCGGACATCACCAGCAGCGAAAGTCCTTCATGTCTGGATAGTTTGAATCGTTATGATGACATTTATGAATGTACATTAGGATGTTTTGCATGTAGAGTAGCCTATTGACGGCGCTCAGTTGGGGGGCAGCGCGGGAGCGGTATGACTATGAAGCAAAGTTAATTTAGATTTAGAGTAACTAAGGGGGATAACTTGTTGATATGAGTGCAATAATTCCAAACGAATGCCCAAAAGATAAACAAAAAATCTCTGTCCTTTTTGTCGTCCTGACTTTGCTGTCGCCCTGGCCTAGACGACTGAGTTCGCCTATATGCACGCGCCGGCCATGTGTAGGCTATTGATCCATGCATTACATCTTGTGAGAGCAGAGCAGTTCACATTTTGCGTCTTTTGCGTGTTCAGGTTCTTTATTTCAAATTTGGATGTGCAGCAAAGGGTGGTCATTATAGAGGATTTTTCGTATATGCACACTATAGGTCAGCACAAACGTCTTTCATTGGCGCATGAGGAGGGGGATCCAACAAAATGAGGTGTCGGGTCGGATTTCGGAGGTGCCGAATCCGGCTTGTTCCGGCACAAATTAAGCCCTGGCCTTAGGCTGGTCACAATAAAAGTCCACTCTAAAATGTCTTTACTGTATTGGGGGGTCAGGGGGGTTCCGGAAAACCACCATGGTCATGGTGACCACCATTTTCCTCAGGCAGTGCAACACATCTCCTTTGCATAGAGTTGATCAGATTGTTAATTGTGGCCTGTGGAATGTTGGTCCACTCCTTTTCAATGGCTGTGCGAAGTTGCTGGAAATTGGCAGGAACTAGAACATGCTGTCGTATATGCCGATCCAGAGCATCCCAAACATGCTCAAAGCTGTCCGGATGGCTGATCTCAGATGATCTTGGAGGTGAAGATGCTGGATGTGGAGGTCCTGGGCTGGTGTGGTTACACGTGGTCGGCGGTTGTGAGGCCGGTTGGATGTACTGCCAAATTCTCTGAAACGCCTTTGGAGACGGCTCATTGTAGAGAAATGAACATTAAATTCACGGGCAACAGCTCTGGTGGACATTCCTGCAGTCAGCATGCCAATTGCACGCTCCCTCAAAACTTGCGACATCTGTGGCCTTGTGCTGTGTGATAAAACTGCACATTTTAGAGTGGCCTTTTTTTATGGCCAGCCTAAGGCACACATGTGCAATAATCATGCTGTCTAATCAGCATCTTGATATGCCAAACCTGTGAGGTGGATGGATTATCTCGGCAAAGGAGAAGTGCTCATTAACACAGATTTAGACAGATTTGTGAACAATATTTGAGAGAAATAGGCCTTTTGTGTAAATAGAAAAGTCTTAGATCTTTGAGTTCAGCTCATGAAAAATGGGGGCAAAAGCAAAAGTGTTGAGTTTATAATTTTGTTCAGTATATGCTGATTTTCAGCTTAAAGGAGCATGTTCTTTTGAACATCTTTTTTAAAAACAGCATTTATTTCAAATATATATTTTTTTTGTAACACTAAAACCTTTAGTAAAACCTTTACTTTGAATTTTGGACAATGTAATGAATCACTGCAAAAGTATTCATACTTTAATTATAAATGATTAATTATTTAGATAGATAGATAGATAGATAGATAGATAGATAGATAGATAGATAGATAGATAGATAGATAGATAGATAGATAGATAGATAGATAGATAGATAGATAGATAGATAGATAGATAGATAGATGGATCAAACAAAACGTAATTAAGTGATCAGAATAAAAAATGACAGATTCGCTTTCCCAAAAGGAACACGTCCCCCCCAATAATTAGAAATTGCCAAGTTTCAGTGTGTGAGTAGTGTATGTACATGCACATATATATATATATATATATATATTTGGTCCCCCCCCCTCCCCAATGTTCAAGACACGATTAGGGCCTTGCAATATATCATAGAAAGCACACCATTCACTTCTGTCTGCTTCATCCTCCTCACAGATTATCATTAGGTCGAAATTTGTCTCTTTGTTTCTTGCAGGGTCATGGCTGATACTCCCCGCCCACACATAAATAAGCAAGCTACTTCATGTAACGATGCCTGAAAAAAGTTTAAATACAAAATGAAGCCTATTGGTACTTAGAGATGGAAATTTGGTTGGAGGAGAGAGGCAATTTCACAGGAAGGAAATTTTATCCAGGCTCACACTTCAGCCGTACACATCAGAGCCACCATCAGCGATCGGTCGTGCTATTGTTAGAGCACTGAGTGAAAAGATACACAAAGGTTACTCCATAAGCCATTACAGCAGCCCAGCAAGAAAATTAGTACACCATGAGAGAGTCTGAAAGAGAGCTACTGATTATTATAATCATTATGAAGATGATGAACGATAGAAAGATGACAGGCCTGAATTCTAGCTCAACTTATATATTCTGTAAAGGCTATATTAGATGATGATTTTTAGAGATGCAAGTTGGGGGCTACTCTTTACCCTGTGTAGTTTGCACAAATCCCACAACGCTTTTTCAGCAGTTTAATAGATTTCTCTGAAACGAGAAATAATAATATGCTTTTAATGAACAATTTAAATAGTGAAGGTGTATCAATAAATTTGCCCAGTCTTTAAAAGACCAGCTTTTAGCAGCTATTTAAATTAGACTTCCCAGAAATCATTGCATTAGCACTACACAGAAGTAGCTAATTTATTTATTTACTTTTTATAGTGACATTTTAACGTACTCAGTAAACTTGTGGCGGACTTCTGCTAACTCTCTAAATTGTGTGACTCAATGACTTACTGAAGTCTTTATTTGGATGGACGGCAACAATCCTTCAGGTTGGAACAGCCCTGGAAGATGTGAAATCGAACAAAAATTTCTAACAAAGATTCTCATGTACTTGAAGGATAAATGTGAATCGAAAGATTTCGCAGTCTTGGCCAACTCTCTCCCACTCATTCATCAATACTTATTTGAAGGCAGTTTACCCAAACATGAAAGTGCTGTCATTATATAGTCACCCTCATATCATTCCAAACATAATGACTGTATTTCTTCTGAGGTGCACACATAGACACAAAGACATTTTGGAAATTATTTGTTCACAAAGTGAAAATCAATGAGCGCAAATGTTGTTCTAATCACTGACTTTAATTGTATGAACAATGCTGTTTTTTAAAACACTCTTTATTTCTCAATATACTTTGACTTATTGAAATAAACTTATCTTCAAACTTTGGGATAATTATTTCTTTTTTTGCAGCATTTTGAAGCATTGATAATAACAATAATCGTTTCTTAAGCACAACATCAGCGTATTATAATTGTTTCTGAAGGATCATGCTATACCGAAGACTGAAGTAATAGCAGATGAAAAAGCAGATTTTTCCTTGCAAATCTAAGTTTGTATCTTACTATTCTGTCTTTTTTTCTGTCAGTTCTGAGAAAAAAAAGTAAGAATTTTGAGACAAACTCAGAATTGTAAGAAGTAAACTCAGAATTGATCTCTCGCAATTTTGACTTTTTTAGAATTGTGAGATATAAACTCTTTATTTCTCACCACTTTATTTCTCAAAAAAGTCTATATTTTGAGACAAAAGTCACAATTACCTTTTTATGTATTTATTTATTTTTATCCTGTGGAGAAACTGGCTTCAATAGAAAATTCCATTCAGATTTGCCGTCACAGTAAAAAAAAAATATATTTTAAAATATATTAAAATAGAAAACTGCAATAACATTTCACAATAATAATAATATTTTTAAACAAATAAATGTAACCTTGGAGAGCATAAAAACAATCTTACCATCAACAAACTTTTGACCCATAATGTGTTTCGGGCCCTTGTCCGTCTAATAAACTGATTTCCTCAAAGTCACTTAAATTATGAGTTACTTCCAATAAATGTCACATGCAAACAATTGTTTTTCCTTTATGTTTTCAATCAGAGATCGGCATTGAGCTGGCTGTAGGGCTGTGCTCAAATAAAGCTTTATTTGAAAAAAAGTCCTGCACACAGCTCAAAAACAATCTTGATTGTCCTTGTTGGACCTTGAAGATGTTAAAATGAGCCCACAAGGATTGTGACTATTTCCTCATGTTTGTGAACAGCCCAGCCATAAACACGTATATCCATTCAGCCATAAAGCAGGTCACGCAACAAGCCTGAGTAACGTGTCTCCACCTCTGCACCCCTCTATCACTGCCTTGACATATTTTTTTCCTTTTCTTTGCACCCTTTTCTGTTGTAACTTTACATTAACAATGCAAACCACATATATCACCACGAGCCCAGGAGACAGTAGTCTGGATATAGAAGCAGTACTTAACAGAGGCATCACCTGGGAAATAATAGAGCATTTCCAAGGACTTACTAGATCAAAGGGAATGCAAAAGTGGCAACGAAGTTCTAAACCCTGTCCCCTAACTTACAAAAAATATGTATGCTTTGGTTTATGTGCATGTCAGTATTGCATATGTGAGTGTATTTTGAGTCTAAAGGGACTTGAGAGTGGATATGAACTGAAACATGAACTTAATATACTACCGCATCTACACGGCTCCATCTTGACTCTCTCTTGAGAATCTACTCTCTGGAGGCCGGAAAAGAAGCCTGATGTATGGTATAATCCACAGCAGGATTTGATTAAAATCTAAAATATCACCTCACTTGCCTTCTGACTCACTCGGGTGGATGTAAGGGCATTTGAAACAGGCAAACAGCTGGGCATGCAGGCGCTTGCTCCAGGGGGTTCTTCATGGTTGGAAGAAGGGAAATTAGAAGCGACTAACACCACTTGCCACTAACACCACAAAACACCTCTGACTGTGCTGCCGAAGAGTAAGCAAGCTAAGTGGAATGGCACATGGAATTAACAGTCCTGGGCCCACAGTGACCTATTTGCTACATCTGTTAATTGTGAAGGAATAGGTGAACAAATAATGTAATAATATAATATAATATATTTTTTCAGCAAGGAATTGTTTTTATTTTATTCAGCACAGATGTATGAAAGTGATCAAAAGTGACAGTTAAGGCATTGATATTGTTACAAAAGATTTATATTTCAAAGAAATGTTGTTGTTTTAAACACAAATAATATTTCTATATAAAAAAATCATGAAAAATTCACCAAGGTTTCTACAAAAGACTGAACAGCACAGATGTCTGAAAATAAGAAATGTTTCTTGAGCAGCATATCATCAAATTAAAATGATTTCTGAAAGACCATGCGATACTGAAGACTGAAGTCATGAAGCTGCTGAAAATTCAGCTTCGTCATAACAGGTATAAATTACATTATAAAATATATTAAAATAGACTATTACTAAACTAAAACTATTATTTTAAATTGTAAACATTCACAATATTACTGCTTTACTGTATTTTTGATCAAATTAAGGCAGCCTTGGTGAGTATAAGACTTTCAAAAACATAAAAAAATATATAATTTATATATTAATATATATATATATATATATATATATATATATATTATTTATTTTTTTTTTTTAGTCCCCAAACTCATGATATAATATAAATGCAATAATAATTTCAGATAACTTGGTTGTTTTTATTTCTTGAATCGGCACCTGTCACCAACAAGTCCTTTATTTCAGGTGGCTTTGCGAGGAATATTCCGCATTCAATGCGAGGATTGTTTCACGTGTCAAGTCAAGTCATGTCAAATTGTTTATTTGACATATGTACAGCAGGGTTTACTGAGCATTGAAATGCATGAGGTGAGTCTCAAACACTGACAGTACAGGCAATTGTGCAGACAAGCCTGACACTCAGGATGTAGACAGACATTTAGTATGTAGCAGGGGCGGGGCCAAAAAGTGGCCCTGGACTTTTTGGCACAGAGCGGCCCACCAAACCCGGTCCGCATTTCGCAACACACCATAAATGAGTGGCATATTCTTGACATTATATAATTTGTATTTTCTGTTGTCTATGGCAAATACAGAGGTTAAAGAAAAAAAAGTGTTTTTCTTCTTGTAATTAGGAGCACTTGTCCTCCTAATTAAAAAAAAATAGGAGCACCTCTGATCAATAATCAAAAATTCTGATAAAAAATTAACCTTCCTAATACAAGATGACGTTTGACTCTTTAAAGAGGGGGTATTTTCTTTTTACCTTTGCAATGGAATCATTTTCAAAAATTTCAAATTCACAAATGTACGTTTATAAGCTTATTAAAATGTATATTTAAAACAATATAATAAGAAGGATAATAAGACAAATAAGTTACCAATCATATGAAATTAGTATTAATACAAAATGTATTTGGACTACAGAGGTGGCACAGAGAACTCAAAAGTGGCTTGTAGGTACATTTTCAGACGTTTAATGAGGCTCAGAGGTGGTATGAGTGCAATTAAATTCATAGATTCATGTGGACATTAAAGTTTTAAATATACATTTGCTTTTAGAGATGCACAACGGCTCAGCTGTTCCAAAAGAAGTAACGATCTGTGGGCGCACAGTATAATGAGAGCGCGTGAGTGAGTTCTCAAGACTCAAAAGCACGTGCAAATGTGATACATTCAGAGAACACATAGTTTTGCTCTCTCTCTCTTTCTGTGCTTCGTGACATTTTTAAATCTCATAATGTTGACCAATTCTGACAGAAAGCTGCTGGAATTAACAGGGAACTCTAACTCGAAGCTCCCAATGCTGATCCTGAAGAAGCTGCCAAGGAGGATGAACAAGTCCTTCAATGATTCATCTCTTCACAGTAATGTTGAAGACATTTAGATATAACTGATTTGCTTTAATGAACGCATCCTTATTTTATGTGTTAGTAATAACTTAAATATTTAGTCACAGATCATTTTTAACACAGTCTCAACATGTACAGTAGAAGTCAAAACACAGTATTAAGAATGAAGTGTATGTAAACTTTTGAAGTTGAGAACGGGTGAAAACTCTCTGTGGGGAGAGAGTGAGGCACGTGGGGGCACAGCCGGCGTAAGCTCACCTGTCTCAGAGCGCTGAGATCCTCTGCCCCGCTGCTTTTTCAGCATACTTTTTTCAATACTTAGAGGATTTTGTTTACCAGGATCAGCCAGAGAGCACATTGTAACCCCATAAAATAAGGGAGTTAAATTACATCTCTCTGTGTTTTGAGGTACAGGTGAGGAGGAGGAGTGACGTGCAATGAGATGGTGACAGGTGATAATGTGCAGCATGCCAGGTCTTGTGGGACGGGCAGTATGGTACAGCCATCCCAGCACCTTCAGCCGGTGTTAATGAAAAATGACAGATCACACCCCCACAGACCCTTCGTTTCTCACACATTTGACACTCTACGCTTTGCCTTTCCTCCCCATATGGTGGTGACTTTTCTGCTTTATGGCGTATGTTCAAATCCCATTCAAGACCATCTAAAGCAGAGTTGATGGAATCAGTGCATGTTGCAACATGTTTACGTGTGAAGCGGTTGAGGCATTACCGAGGACTATCACTTCAAAAAGTTGGTTATTTTTTAAATGGGTGCAGGTTGTGCATCACTAGTAAACCAAAACTGAAAAAAAAACTGATTTACTGAAGACACTGAGAGATACAGGCTTGTTTAAAACTTAAAAACTATGATGTTGAGTTGCTAAGCTTTTCTAAGCGATTGCTAGTTGGTTGTTCTTAAGGTAACTTGCAGGGCCATGCAAGTTTGAGAATTGGTTCCCTTGTAATTTATAATAATTTGAATTGAAATGGTCACACTCCAGAGGAAGTTACATTGTAATAAACATGTATTTTTATCAATTTTGAAAACAGTTGTGATGCAGAGTGTTTTTTATGGAAACCATGTTTTTTATTTTCACAATTCTATAGATTTTGTTATGACTATTTATTTAAAATATATATTTTAATGTGTAAAAGCATTTATTGTCACCTTTGATTAATGCAATGCACCCATGGTAATAAAGTTTTTTTATATATTTTGTCTAACTATTTAAAAAATGTGTATGTATGGGCAAACAATTGCCAACATGTTTTTTTCAAGCCATCATTCAAAGTTTATCTTTATGATGTTTTTTTGTGTTAAAATTAGACTAGTTGGATTACACTAAATTATCAATAACATATACATTTTGTTTATTATCTCAAATCAAATTCAAGGGCCCATCTCTATACACGCATACATACATACATACATACATACATACATATAAACATACATATCTGACATGAGAACAGAACATTTAAATAATCTTAACAATAATACTAATAATGTGTCTGAATCTGGAACAGAAGATTTATGTACAGATTTGTGCCTTATTACTGTATAGACTATATGCAGCTGTATAACATACATATTTAAATAGTACTAGAGAGAGTAAATAATTAGAGATGGGGGATGAATTACAGGCAAGAATTAGGGTTAGAGAATTACAGAACACAGGTAATAATTCCTGTGTTAGTTGTTTAGGCTGGAGATGGCATTTTTTATGCCTAGATGTTCTAGTGCACAGAGATCTGTAGCGTCTGCCTGAAGGGAGAAGCGCAAACAGGTCGTGTCCAGGGTGAGAGGGGTCTGTGATGATGTTACCTGCCCGTTTCTTCACTCTGGAGTAAACAAATCCTGAAGGCTGGCAGGTGCACACCAATGATCCTTTCTGCTGTCCTAACAGTCCGCTGCAGTCTTCTTATATCTGATTTGCTGGCTGACCCACACCATACAGTTATAGAAGAGCACAGAACCGACTCAATAACAGCAGAGTAAAACTGTGTCATGTGCGCCTGTGGCAGGTTGAACTTTTTCAGTTGACGAAGAAAGTACATTCTCTGCTGAGCCTTTTTCACGATGGAGTCGATGAGTGTCCCACTTCAGGTCCTGAGAGATGGTGGTTCCCAGGAACCTGAATGACTCCACTGCATTCACCAGAGTTTCTGTGATGGGGGAGAGACTGGGGGGTTTCTCTGAACCACGATCTCTCCACAGTTTTAAGCTGTTGAGCTCCAGGTTGTTTAACTGCAAACAGATCCTTAACCTCCTGTCTGTAAGCAGACTGAAACGATGAGTGGTATCGTCTGCACCAGGAGCTTGAGAGCCAATTATGTCATTTTTAAGAATTTTCAGCCTACTAGCTGCTGCCTGTCTGTCAAAAGACAGATGGAGGTGGGAACAGAGCTGTGTCAGTTTATTCTGAAGGGTTCCGGGATATGGTGTTGAAAGCGGAGCTAAGTCCACAAACAGATCCTTGCAATCCCTGGTTTGTCTAATGTTGGAATGTAGTGCTATGTTGATATATCCAAACCTGTTTGCTCGGTAAGCAAACTGAGGGGTCCAAAGGGTAAATGTCCTTCAGGTGACCAACACGAGCCTCTCAAATGATAAAAATTAAAGCAACAGGTCTGTACATTAAGTCTGGATTTTTGGTTTCTTGGGTAAGGGAGTGGTGGACGTTTGAAAGGAGGGACTTCACACAGCCCAGGATATAAATCAATGTGAAGATGGATGATAGCTGAACAGCACAGGCTTGAGCAGGCTGGAGAGACACCGTCACTTCTGTCTCCTGAGACATTGTTACATCTTCTTCGCGATCTTGATTACAGGCTGAGAACAGTGGGGGAGGGGGAGGGGGAGGGTGTTGATGGCTGTGTTGTTGGAATGGTGAGAGTGTGTGTGGTGTCAACCAGGCTAAACCTTACAGTAAAAACTGTTCAGGTCCAGTCAGTTGTTGATTGGCCTCAGTGGATTGTTGTTGAGCGTTGTTGATTGTCATCATTGTTGATTGGCCTCAGTTGGCCTCTTCAAGGGCCCATCTCTATGGTTCTATGTTATTTTGGGGCCTGACATAGCCAGATTGGGCGTAGATTGACCTTTAAATTTGTATCGCCACACAAATTTGATCACAATTTTTTGGAAAAACTGGTGGCTCTGTTCCAAATTCAAACCATTTGTGTTTTGAACCCCCACTCAAGATGAAAATTTATAAAAAAGTGGCAACTTTTATAAAGAAATAATAAACTAATATAAAACAGAAAATAAAAACTGATAAAAATTCTACACTGGCTTGAAAGTACAAACAGGGATATAAATCCTTTGAGCCTTCACTGAGGTGCGAAGAGAACAGTGAATGTCCAATACTACACACCAGTCCAAAGCGTTAATCATAAGTTTCTGGGGAAGGGGCCTGTCTTCGCCAGGGGTGTAGATTACGCGGGGGACGTGTCCCCCCACTTTTTATAAAAAAGGAAATTTGTCCCCCGCTTTTTCATTTGACAGTGGTCTCGATATGTTGAGGCTTTAATGGAGCAATGTATATCAATGCAGAATTATTTAAAATTAAAAGAGACAAGATAGTCTATAAATTACGTTTACGTTTCCACGGCAATCAGTCACTCAGTTTGTCACGTCACGACACGCCCTAGCTTGCACGCGCGGTCCCGTGCTGTATTCAACATTCGTAGAGGTCGCGATGAGTTCAAAGCGGCAAAAAACTCTTCACTCCTTTTTTTACGGAAAAATCAAGCAGCGTAAGTTGGCATGTGGTGTCCGAATAGTGTTGCACAATGTTGAGTGACTCTGCTTATTGTACTTGTTGAATAATTAGCACGTTTTGGTGTCAATTTAATTAGTAATTAGGCTATATGGAGAAAAAAAGCTGCATGGACAAACATGCACCTTTTTCAGTGTATTTTTCCATAAATCTTTTGTAACGCCTTTAATTTTAACACTTATGTATGTTATCAGAACCCTTTAAATAAGAATACAGATAATGTTGAACTGAGATTTTACAGCGTTGTGACATGTTTAAGCCAATTCTACATAATGTATTTCAGTCAAGTATGCATGCATTGACGATCCGATATAGGAACGATCTTAATTTAGGGGTGCTCTTTCATTATTGCACTAATTTTACGTTTTTATGTGTTGTCAAGAATGAACAAGAAACAGACAGCCTAGGTTTGTCAGGGCAGAATCAGGATGATAAACTTCACAGGTGAGAACAAAGAGTGGCTTTTAACACCTGGCTGTTTTTACATTGTATAAAATCTATTAATACAAGTGTTTGTAGGATTATATATAGACGAATGATAAAAAACACATAATTAGTAAAATATAGAACACAAATATAACATTATTATGATGAACAACTTCTCAGCTATCATTTTTAACTACAGTAGGTAATTATTATAGCTTGCATATTGGCTGTTTATTAGTACTTAAGGACATATTAATTCTGTAGTCTTCATGACCATATTCTGCATCCCATAATCCTACCTAATACCTAAACTTAACAACGACTACCTTACAAGCTATTAATAAGCAGTAAATTAAGTGTTTATTTAGGCAAAAGTCATAGTTAATAAGTGAATATGTGTTCCCCATACTAAAGTGTTAAACAATAATTTAGGATACAAATGATTGGTTATTGTCCAGCAGTGTACTTAATTTGTTATTTTCTTCTGTATGTCACTATTCCCCGTATGCACATGTTTCAAACACTACTTTATTTGCAATAGACAGAGGCAGAAGTTAATTAAGTCCAAGTATAATTATCAGTCAACTACTGAGGCTGCAAGCATTCTTCAGAATAGAAGTCCGCCAACTCTTTGACCAAGTGGAAACCCTTGTGAGGTTTACGTTGTTTCTTCAGCAGAGGCTGAAAGAAGCTTCAGCAGTCTTCGAAGATTAAAAACCTGGCTCCGAAGCACAATGACACAGTCCCGTCTAAACAGTGTTGCTGTGTGTCACATCCACAGTGACAAAATGGACTAAATAAATAAGGAGATGATTGCTCAGCAGTTTATAGATGGGAAGGAATGTTGCAGAAACACTTTTGGCAGTTTTAATTATAGCTTTATATATTGAGATATATGTTAGCTTTAATACTGTGTCAAAAAGCTACTACTTTTAAACTAACCAGCCAGAAAGCTTAAAGGAAATGTCACAATGTTTATTTCATCTCTTTGTTTAATTGATTTAGGGTCTACCTTGACATGTTTGTCAGTTGAGCTCAATACATAGTTTCTTTGCAATAGTTTGTTTTGAATTACTTTTTTTATTTAATTCCTGAAACATGGACTGAATAATAGAACAGAACAGAATAAAGTAGTATGTGAATGTATCCATTACTGTGTGTCATGTACTGTACATACAACATACACAAAATACAATTTGAAATATGTAAACAATAGTACCCTTATAAAGACATCTTTGTAACTTATATTCATAACTATGAACATTTTGGGGTAAATAAGGTACAAAGATGTTCTTTTAAGGGTACTGTCCCATTGACAAGCTGTTGTATTTCTTTCTTTCTTTCTTTCTTTCTTTCTGTTTTATAATCATATATAATAATATAATCATAAAGCATATTAAGCAAAAATGTATGATTAAAAATCAACAATTAGACAAGGGTTAACTGAAAAAAACAGGTATAACACTAGACATTCCGTTCCCCCCCCCCCACTTTTGAAATGATGGCTACGCCCCTGGTCATAGCATTCACTAAATGGCCAATTAAATCACCATGAATTTCCCTGAAAATTTTCTCACAGTCAAACCACTGGAGGAGCAACTCGCCCTGGCAATAAAACTGCCAGTACCCACCCAAATCATTTCCAGCTAATTATATCACATTAATAAAATCCAAAATAAGCAAATAAATACAGTGAATGCCACAAGCTGGGCTAGAGGAAGAAGGCCTCTCCATCCAGACCCCAAATAAATCCTTCCTCATCAAAACAAACTCGCAGTGTTGGGCTTCACTTCATTGAGGTTTGCGAAGATAAGGCAATAGCTGCACAAAGGCTATCTCATGTTGCTGTGGTGGGCTTTGTAATGGAGCTTTAATGTAATTGCCTTTACCTCTTCATCATAGCTGGTCCAAAGTCCTGCTTTTATCAGCTCTGTCAACACAGTCTCTGTGTGCGAAGCATTTTATGTCTCACCATCCAATGCCTACAAAAAAAGGCAATGGATCAAACTGTCAGGCAACGTGTTTGCGGCACTACTGATTTTTTTGATAGAGCGAATGCTATTTGTACATAAAAGAGGACCTCCAAATTCTCAGTTGTAAGGAGAGTGAGGGGGGGAAACATATCAAAGATATGTGCCCGAATGAAGGTTGAAATGATTGTGTGAGAGATCAGGCTAAGAACAAAGAAGCAGAGCTCAGAGATCAGCCAGAAGAGGATGTAAACAGATGTCTGTGATGTATGAAGACTACCAAACGCTCAGAACAGCACTCTACAGCTCCAGCCTCAGAAATCCTATTTACCACTGGCATGCAGAGAAACGCGCCACATTGTCTCCGAGAACACGGCACGTTGTGTATGTTTGTGTGTGTGTGTGTGTGTGTGTGTGTGTGTGTGTGTGTGTGTGTGTGTGTGTGTGTGTGTGTGTTTGCGGAGGAGGACAGATAAGGAGGTGCTGGTTGAGTGGTCTCGCCCGCGCAGGTGCCCTGCATAGGCCTTTATCGGTAATGAATTTCTCCTCACCTCCTATCGGCACAAGTGTTCTGAGTGTGTACAGAACAGAGAGACAGCAGCAGAAAGATGTGCTGGAAGATGCCTATATTTAACAAACCTTTTGACACGTTTGACATATTATTTTGTGCTCCATGTAAGAAAAAGTAATTCTGTATTTTTGGGTCATCATAAAGGTGAGTAAATGATGACAGAATATTCATATTTGGGTTAACTATCAATAATCCTAAATAAATTAATGTAGTTTTAGTATACTTGGAATGTATTACATGTATAGTAGTAAGGAGTGCTCAAAAACAAAAACAAATTACTCACTAAGAAAGAAAGAAAGATTTGTGATTAATATAAAAAATAAGGTCACGCTTTATATTCTTATATAAATTATACGGCCTTACCTATGTACTTGCATCAAAAAATAAGTAAAATGTACTTATTGTGGTCATATTATATTGCAAAACACTTTTGCTGCTATTGAGGTGTGATTTGGGTAAGGTTAGGTACTATGGGTAGGTTTAAGGGTGGGTTTAGGTGCAAGGAATGGGTCAACAGTGTAATTATAAATATAATTACATAAATTAATTACAGATGTAATTACAAATAGGTATTTTTAAATATATAAGTACAATGTAAGAACATGTATGTACAAAATAATTGCATTGTACAAAATTATTTATTTAAATGTGTTCCTGTGGCTCAGTGGTAGAGCATTGCCTTAGCAGCACAAAGGTTGTGGGTTCAATTCCCAGGGAACACACATACTGACAATAAATGTATAAACTGAATGCACTGTAAGTTGCTTTTGATAAAAGTGTCTGCAAAATGCATAAATGTAAATGTAAGTACACAGTAGTTAAGGCAACCTAATATAAAGTGGGACCAAATATAATTCGGAGCTTCTCAAAAAAAGTTCCCTGCTAAAAGTAGAATGGAAAGTGCCTTTTCTTACTATAACACACATACATAAACAATATACAAATACGTTTTTTGTTTAGTTTTTTTGCTTATCTACCAGAAGCAATATTTATTCATATTTATGTTAAAGTTTTTTGATTGATCAGTGTTACTGCCCCATCAGCAAGGCACACAGGAAGTGGATCAGGAGCACAATCAGGCTCTTCTCTCTAATCTCTCAATAACCCAATAGCTGAATATTTACAATCAATTTTATTTTTATTAGTAGCTCTCTACAAAGCAAAACTTTTGATTATAAAGTCCACAAATACTTCAAATCACGGATACAGGATTGCATTAAAATTAATTTGAATATTAGGTGGGTGACGCATGCCTGCTCTGTGCCGAGCTCAACCGTGAGTCATAACCTGACACCCTTTTCTTTGACTGCACTGACACAAGCATTTCTGGAAACTGTGCTCTCCTGTATGCACGAGCTAGGTGCCATCAGCACTGCTTTAATAAAGAGCTCAGTTGCTATCAGCACAGGGCCTGCCATAGCTCAGCGGAAGATTGACGGGGATGGGGAACAAAGACACCATCTCTCCTGACGTAAACACAGGCTGACATTAATCACGAGAAGTGTCTGTCCCTGAAACGGCAGAGAGATAAGGTCGAGTGGGAGCCGGGTAAGGCCTCACAATGACTCACAATGTTTCATTAATCTGTAAAGGAAGAGTTCAACCAAAAATTAAAATCTGGTCATCCTTTACTCACACTCATGATGTTCCAGACCTGTGTGACTATTCTTTTGTCCGTGGAACACAAAAGGTACATTTTTGAAGAACGTCTTGGAAATGTATTTTTTTTATATTGCTCAAGATCATCAAATACTAAAAAAAAAGTTGTATTTTGGGGATTTATCACTTTAAATGAATACGTGTTCAATGCAAGTTAAGTTAACTCCACTTTTGTATATTGTTGATTACCATAAAAAATGTCCCTCGTTTTCTTTAAAAGAGCAAACATATTGGCTAGAGTGAGGTGCTTACAATTGAAGTAAATGGTACATCTTTAAATATGGATGTTAAAGGAACAGTTCACTAAAAATTATAATCTGCTGAAAATGTAATCACCCTTAGGCCATCAAAGATGTAGATGAATATGTTTTTTCATTAGAACAGATTTGGAGAAATGTAGCATTACATGACATGAGTGAATAGGTGCCGTCGGAATGAAAATCCAAACAGCTGATAAAAACATTACAATAATCCATAAGTAATCCAAACGACACCAGTTCATCAGTAAAAGTCTTGTGAAGCAAAAAGCTGTGTGTTTGTGATAAACCCATTAAGACATTTTAAAGGTTAAACCATCGCCTTCAGCCAAAGTACAGTGTCCATAATCCATAACATTTCAGCAGTGAAAAGGTCAAATTCCTGTTGTCCTCTCACATCAAAATCCACTATTTTGTTTTTAACTCTTTCAGACTGTTTTCACTTATAAACAGTGCTTGATATGTGCGTATTTTGTCCTGATTTAAATGAAACTCCTTTTTTATTGAAGAAAGCAATATTATGGATAAAGGACTCATTTTTTGGCCAGAATAAACTGTTCCAAACTAAAAATCATAATGATGAATTTATTAAAAACAAGCATCTTTTCACTTCACAGTATGTTAATTGATAGACTGGAGTCATGTGGATCGCTGGTGGATTTTGTGATATTTTTATCAGTTGTATGAACTCTCATTCTGATGGCACCCATTCACTGCAGATGATCCATTAATGATCTTGTGATGTAATGCTACATTTTCCAAATATGTTCTGATAAAGAAACAAATTTGGTTCTACTTTTTAGTGTAGCATCACAAGCAATATTTTGTAGATTGTACTTGTACAGTCTCCACCATGTGATCAGGTTATCCACAGAGGCACCTTTACTTATTCTCTCTGTGCACTCAGAGTCTTGCTTGATGTGATTGACAGGAGCAGTGAAAATGGATTTTAGCCATGTCAGTGTGCTTAGTACATTATTACGGATATATAATTGATCAATGAGTTCCGTGCAAGTTTGATTATTAGCCGATACTTCCTTTTGTTATTTTGCATGCTTTTTTAGCGGCATGTGAGCATGAACATATGGTCATATCAGACAAGCTCACACGCTCTGCATAACTAAGCCAATTACAGTAATAACCAAGCTAATATGACACAGGTCGCTCTATTTCAATAGCACAGAAAACGCACCTGCAGCAACAACAACAAAGACCACAGTGGGAGCGAGTGAGAGGTATGCGGTATCTGAAATAAAGAAAGATTTTCTGCCGATTATAGTTGTCTTTGAAAAATTTACATTGACCTATCTCTGCAAATGCTAAAAAGCATTAATACAATTAGGTACAGTAATACATGTTCATGCATGGTGGCACTAAGTGCCTCATCGGAGCCGCTTCTAATGTCATTCACTCGAAGATGAGCAATTACAGTCTTTTCTTCATTGTCAGTGTTCAAATCTTCAATTTAAAGCCTCTTTGCTGTGTTCCTAGCTCTCCTGATTAGAAACTTCTTGGCAACCACCCATTGTGTTTCCCAGATGTTTCTTGAACCGTAAATCTGCTTTGTCTAAATAGTGATTTCGGTGAACATAGCTGAAATGCTAAACAGTGTGTGTGAATGTGTGTATGTGCTCTCTTTTATAGTTGCTGTTTGTGTTCTTCTGTTTTGTTTTGTTTTGCTTTGTTTTCTTGTCTTTTTTAAAACAGTGCCCTCCGCCCCCAAATCCTAGAAGTGAATAACACAGAGAATTATGCAGCTCAGGGGCAAACAAAACACAGGTGTTTCTTAACAATGTTGACAAGGAAGGTGAACCTGTGTTGATATATGCGCATCTGGTGTGCAAGGCTACAAGAAGAATGTTGTGTTAAAAACGAATTCCATGATGCTTTTTATTTATTTTCCCCATTTTACATAGTCAATTATACCATCACTATAAACACTGGCTTCAGTGTTTGCCAGAAATTCACTGTTAAAATAAAGAGACAGTTTCAGGAATTTTTATATATTCAAAGTAAAACCCGAATTCTGGAAATTTTGGGACGTTTTTTATTTTTATTTTAATACAATTTAAACTAAAATAATTTCAGATCACAAGAGCCAATATTTTATTCACAATAGAACATATATAACATAACAAATGTTTAATCTGAGAAATTTTACAATTTTATGCACAAAATGAACCCATTTCAAATTTGACACCTGATACAGGTCTCAAAATAGTTGGAACGGGGGCATGTTTACCATGGCGTAGCATCTCTTCTTTTCAAAACAGTTTGAAGAAGTCTGGGCATCGAAGTTATGGGTTTCTGGAGTTTTGGTTTTGGTTTTGGAATTTGGTCCATTCTTGTCTGATATAGTTGTCAGTCCTGTCTCCATGTGTCATGTGGTTTCCCTCCCTCTTATGTCCATATTTATATTTATAAGTCCCTCTGCAGTTGGTAATTTTTTTTATAACAAGCAAAATATGTTTGCTTCGTAAATCAGACTGACTGAGATGCAGCGATAACTACTTGGACGGACATATTAAAAATGCAAATTCACTCTCTGCCAGCAGGAGATGCTTAAAAGCGGGAGAAATAACGTTAAAGTTAGAGGTTTGCGCCCGGTAATGGGTGTAAACTGAGCATACAATCGCTGCCTTTTCAGACATATAACATGCAAGATTAAATGAAAATGACACCAAACATTTTCTAAAGACAGTGTTCCTTCAGAAATACAGTGATATAAAAACACCTGTGCCTCGTTTTGATTTTTAAACGTGCATTACGTGCTCATGTTTATTCAACAAAGCCTTTTGTAAAAGTTTTTATATTGTGGTGGGTCGCCCACAGTGAAACACCTCCCACAGCACAACAACCTGAGCCCAACTTCATTACTCATCACTTTAACTGTGTTTGTAGCTGGCGCCACTAACCAGCCCAATATACAAACACAGACCGGAAGTTAACTTCGGTCCGGGTGCATGCGCCCGATGAAACCGTCTATAGGTAAAAGATCTGGACTGCAGGCAGGCCAGTTCAGAACCTGGACTCTTCTTCTACGAAGTCATCCGTGATTTCCAACAAGAATGTCAAATTTGGACTCGTCTGACCATAGAACACTTTTCCACTTTCAAAAAGTCCATTTTAAATGAGCCTCGGCCCACAGGAGACGACGGCGCTTCTTGACCATGTTCACATATGGCTTCCTTTTTAAATGATAGGGCTTTAGTTGGCATTTGCAGATGGATTGTGTTTAACAACAGTGGTTTATGGAAGTATTCAGTATTACAGAATCATGCCGATGAGTTGTGCAGTGTAATCTGAGGGCCCAAAGACCACGGGCATCCAATAAAGGTATTCGGCCTTGTCCCTTACGCACAGAGATTTCTCCAGTTTCTCTGAATCTTTTGGTGATGTTATGTACTGTAGATGATGAGAGTTGCAAAGCCTTTGCAATTTGACGTTGAGGAACGTTGTTTTCCACAATCTTTTCCACACTCTTTCACAGATTGGAGAGCTTCCGCCCATCTTTACTTCTGAGAGACTCTGCCTCTCTAAGGGCCTGTTTACACCTGGTCATTTCATGCATTTTCTCTGATCGGATATCTATCTATAGATATCTATCCGATATCTATATTTGTTCAAATGTTTCCATTTACACTTGGCCACATATATGTGTCTTCGCAAAACGGATATAAATTAGTTATTCAATTCCCACGCTATATGCAAATTGAAACTGTCTCTACCTGATTATGTTTAACTCTCTGTCTGTCTAACAAACTGTCTATCTAACTATTAGTATCTAAAGAACTATCTGCATTTCTAACATTATCTCTGACTATTCTATATGTTTGTTAAATATCTAACCAATTATCTTTCTGCCTGACAGTCTGTCTGTCAATTAGAGCAATACATATGCGCTGCATTTTATTCATTATCAGCTAATTTCAATATCAGAAACCGCAACAGGAGAGAGCGTGAAATTAGCACTGGGAAGATAGGTTAGTCTCACTACTTTTAATGAAGATGATTGTGTGTTGAGCATCTGCGGTTTACTTGCAGTTTAATTCGTGGCAGTTTGCATGTCGGCTTGCTGAAGAGATACTCAGATACTCATCTGCGGTGACACTTGTTGCATTAGTGCTGTCATATCTGACTATAACATGCCATATAGCCTATAAAACGCTCTCACACATTTATTATTTTAATATTTTGGGAGGAGTAAAATTAGCATATGTGGTTTCAACAACCAGATGCATTTACACTTGTCTAGTTTCGTCTGGAATGCGGCCCAGACCACGTCCTGAAGTGGTTTGAGCGATCGGATTTAAATGCGCCTCGAAAGCGTTTCGGAGGGCATTTACACCTGGTCTTTTCAGGATCGGATTGCTATCCGATCATAAAAAAATACATGAAGTGACCAGGTGTAAACAGCCCCTAAGACATTCCTTTTATAGCTAATCATGGTTACAGACCTGATGTCAATTAACTTAATTAGTTGCTATATGTTCTCCCAGCTGAATCTTTTCAAAATGTCTTGCTTTTTCAGCCCTTTGTTGCCCCCGTGCCAACTTTTTTGAGACCTGTAGCAGGCATCAAATTTGAAATGAGCTCATTTAGTGAATTAACAAAAAAAAAAACATTTGTTATGTTCTCTGTGTTCTATTGTGAATACAAATTTGGCTCATGTGATTTGAAAGTATTTTATTCACATTTAAAAACATCCTTACATTTCCGGAATTCGGGTTGTAATTTTATTGTGAAATACTTTACAAATTGTGTTTTTCTTTCACAATAAAATTGCATTATTTTTTACATTTTAGCCTTTATTAGCAAACTAATAGCATATATTAGCAAATAATTTTCATCTTTTTGATATATATATACATTACAGTTAAAAAAAAAACACTGAACAATCTCCTCCTAAAAAAAAATAAGATTATCTCAAATCCATTCAGCCAAAAGACGCTATTGAGAGCAATTTTCTCCCAGTGTGTCTTTTACTCATTGGTAAGAGGTTTTCCTCTACTGCTGCACTTAAACTTTCAGTCTCAGCGAGGAGCACTCAGTCTCATCTGTTGTAGTGCAGTGTCAGCTTACCCGCTCCCATTTGGAAACATGTCAATACAGCTAAGAACAGGCCTGGCAAAGCACACAGTCCATTTGGAGCAATTCCTAAGCCATAAACAGTAGGAAAAAAAAATGAAAATGAAAAACAGACAAACTCTACACAAACATGAAGCAAGGCAGCAGGCCCTGCCATTTCTGTCAGCCTGGCTGAAGTGATACAACTAAAATTGAAAAATTACAATAAGTGCTATATTTCTGCTTGGCCCACATTAAGTAAGAGAGGCCAGTAAACATAAGACTGTGAAAGTAGTCATTCATTTTGAACTCAAGAGCAGATTGTTAATCTTGTAAGTACTTAAAGAAGGATGTAAGGCCATGAATGTGGCAAATTACATTTACTCAGATACACAAAATCATTCACAGACATGAAGCTTTGGCTCAAGAGCCAGATTACAGCTTTTAGGCAGTGTTAAGGACAACGTCCTGGATGTGAGTTTGCCTGGATTAAGGCCTGAAGCTGGACAGACTGTCTTTATGAGAGAAAGCCCATGGGTTGCCAGACTGATCCAAGATCAATACTCAAAAGACTGTGTGTAGAAGTGTAGTTTGGGAAATTGGGCTTGCATCAAGCTGTCAGCAACAGCCAGTCATTTCTAGATTTTTTTTGCACTGAAAGTTGCAATTTCATATGGACCCAGGGGAATCTGGAGCTCCCGGGAGAAACCAAATTGTACACAAGCTTTTGTTGTTTTCATCTTTAGTGATAATATGTACCAAAAAATAAATAAATAAAAATTGATCTATAGAGTAAATCTCACCTTGGACAAAATACATATCTGCTGCCATTCAGAATGGAGGTCAGAAGTTTCCTATTGTGTAGTTGCAGCGATTAATCACAGCCACATATTCTGCATCTGTTCAAACACGCTAGTTTTTGTCAGAGAAAAGGAGAAAAGCAGGAGGGTGCACAGAGTTTTTATATATTCTGAGCCCTAATATAGTTAGGGAATCCATATGGTCCTCTCCCAATACTTGGACCCTATATGACTGCTGATTGATTTACAATATCTAGTGGCAAATCAAACAAACAATCAAATAACATGTCATTGAGTCTCTCTGCATTGATATGTAGGGTGTAAATGCAGATCTGCTTTCACAGCATTTCAATGTCTGATAATTAAAAAGATTAAAAGCGGCACAGTTGTTTTTATTGAAAGTAATAAACGTTCTTTGAGAACCAAATCATATAAAAAAATTCAGCTTCCCCGTCAAATAAATAAATTGCAAAATATATTACAGAAAACAAGTTGTTTTAATTGTAATACAATCTCAACATATTATTGCTTTTACTGCAGTTTTGATCAAATAAATTATCAAACATAAGAACATAAGATACCTCATTGAAAGTATATTGAGCACCAAATCATTGTATTAGAAAATTCAGCTTTCCAAGAAACAATAAATTACAAAATATATTAAAATACAAAACTGTTATTTTTAATTGTAATGATATCTCACAATATGATTGCTTTTACTGCAGCTTTGATCTAATACATGTAGCCTTGGCGAACATTAGAAACTTCTTTCAAAAACATAAAAAAACTTTACTGACCATAAACATTTGAACAGTAGTTTACATCTAATTTTGAGTTGTATGCATTAATTAGGAAGTCATACAAGTACATTTTATCCTGTAGTTTAAATGACATGTTTCCTGTAGCATCTGAGTAGATGGTTGCTGTCCACTGAGTGGTGCTGAAATGAGCTGAAAACATCATCTGTACTGATGGAGCTGTCCAGCATTGCAGTGCTGAACTAAAAGCTGACTTGGGCTACAAATGAGCACAAATTAAGAAATTCAATTCGGAGTTAGGACACCTTAATACCCCCAGGCCACCCAAGATGTAGATGGTTAGTTTCATTGTTTCATTTCATCAAATGGCTTCTTTGCAGTGAATGGGTGCTATCAGAATGAGTCCAAACAGCTGATAAAATCATAACAATATTCTGTTTTCACTTGTAAACAGTGCATGATATGTGCATAATTCTCTCCTGATTCAGATGAGACAACTTTTTTCAGTGTTTTGAAGTTATAAACATCTTGATGGATAATATCATTGCAAATGTTGTTTTTTGCAACATCTGTTTGTGCTGGCGGTGTGCATCATTTTCCTCAGTATCCAGTACCAATGCCAGCCCTGCATTTTCTTTCCTCTCCTTGGCATACATTGTGTTAGCTAAACTGGCAGGACAGACACTAAATTAGTCAGGTAGTGTTTGTAGGAATCAGCTTTTTTTGTGTTGACACCTGTTGCTTGTTTGCCAGTATGAATTCAGTGATGCAGCAAGTGTCTTCAAGCATTCCTTGAAGAATTCACTGTGCAGCGATAGATTAATATCAGAACTAAACAATTTGCCTGAGGCAGAATACCTTGCACATGCTGGGATAAGTAAGCGGAAATAGATGGAAGAGATTTAGACACGCCATGAAAGATGCAAGGACTGGTGGTGCAGGCAGAACTATCAACGTTCGCCCCTTTAGAAATAAAGCCCCTCATAGCTGATAAACAATAACTGTATTTGTTTAGTGTTCTGTCAGTTCTGTCTGTCAGTACTCTGCCAATATATCAAGTGATCTGATTGCTTTTCAAGTGGTTTATGTTCTCGAATTCTGCCAATAAAAAGAGCTGAGAAAGAGAGAGAGAGACCGTTCTTCATCTCACTATGCAGCACCGTCTGGGAATCTCAGTGGGAGGTTAATGGCCCATCAGTTTTGATCTACATCCATCTACCATGAGTCAGATCCATGGTAGATGGAAGGCAGAATTCCGTGTCCAAGTCTAGACATCATCTAAACACCCAGTTGCAGATGCAGACCCCCCTCATGCCTCGCTGAAGGAGAGTTTACACTGGGAAGAGAGTTAGTGATCCATAAAACTGCACACATTTAATAAAACATACAGGCTTTGTTGATTAATAGCCAGAGTTATTTGGTCTTAAGGGCTCTGTTACAGTAAGCTTGCTTAAAGCACTAGTGCCAGAAGGGAATGCAAGGCCTCTGCTTGTCATTTCCTCCCAGTTATTTTTTTGTACATACTAATTAGTTGTGTGAAAAAAAGTAAATATATTTCATAGTCTGGAAGCTGGCGGCTGTTTAAAGGTGTCAGGTCACACCATCATTACAGAGAAAACAACAAACAGAGCAGCGTGGACTGAAGCCCTGAGAAAAATGATTAAAAACCAACTTAATCCATCATGCAAATTTGTGCGAATAGTTTGTCCAACACTGAACAAGTTAAATTTCAGCAAAAATTTTAAATTCTCCATTTTACTTCAACCCAAGTAATTCCAAATGTCTTTGCAGATATTTTTTCAGTGAAGCACAAAAGGAATATTGGGGAAACTTTAAAAATTTGTCTCCAAACGGACCAAAAAAATCTATATTTATTTCAACTATTCTGAAGCCATCTTACATGTATCTTTAAGGAACAGGTGAAATTTGAAATTATTGCTCAAAGAAAATGTCCTATCCACTGCATAACTGAAGCACACAAGTAATGGGATTGGTGAGATTTTTTTATGTTTTTGAAAGAAATCACTTGCTCACCAAGGCTTATTCAATAAAAAAATAAATCAGTAACATTGTGAAATTTCATTTCAATTTAATTTCAGTTGACTTTAGAAAGAAATCATTATAATATGCTCATTTGGTGCTCAATAAACATTTTGTATTATGACTAATGTTAAATCAGTTGTGCTGAAAAATCACAATACAGTTTTTTTAGGATTCTTTGTTGAATAGAAATGTCAAAATAACTGCTTAAAAAAAAAAATAATATATATATATATATATATATATATATATATACTGTATATATTATAACAATGTAAAGGTCTGTCACTTTTGATCAATTCAATGCATCCTTGCTGAATAAAGGTATTTATTTATGTAATGTAAACCGGTGCATTAAATGTTCATTAACGTTTTAACTGCAAGGGCGGAAAGCTCAATATCTATTTTAATTTTTATGTTTCTCACACACTTTCTCTTCAGGTTAAAGCGTGGTTGCTTTAAAAATTAAGGAAATCTAAGCTGAGGGAGTCACATTTGGGGAATGATTTCAAATCAGAATCAGCCACGCTGTATGCCACGGTTGTTTTTCATTTGTGTTCCCGTCTTGCTTTAAATAAGGAGCGGGCCTTCAGGACCCTGTCGTGGCTTACAGCCCCAGTGGAGAGTGGCCTGTTTCTCCTCCCTCTGCCCCTCGGTGGACCCCATATCCTGCCGATGAATCCCTACACTCTTCTCTAACAGCCGTGGTGTTTGCTCGCTGTGGCTTTATATACACACTTGCCCACCCAGGCCTCGGGGGAAAATCCCTTTAAGGGCTTAGTGAAGGTGGGATCCCAAATTGCAACAATAGCCTTATCTACCAAGCTGAGCCTGTGCATGACCTGGAAGCACAACGCACATACACACACAAAAATAAACATGTAAATAAATCATGGATTCTTCACGTACACAAGCTAAGCTGCTTTTCAGATACTCTTCTGAGGGAATACAATAGCACAGCTACAAAAACTTGCGCACACGCATAAAAAAGGGGGCACCGAGGTGACATCTGGTGCAGCGTTTATAAGGAAGAGACAAGCGTATGCAGTGAAAAGAGAACCACAATCCAACACACTAGCACAAAATGGCTTTTTGTGCCCTGCTAATAAGCATTTTCAACAACTGTGAATGCGCAGAGTGAATGCAAAGCATCGTCACGTAACCTTGTGAATGTGAACCTGCAAAGAGAGGAAGCCGGAGGAGAGTTTCATGCCACCGCTGGATAAATCTGATTAATCCTTTATTGCATTTTACTGCAGCAGATTACTGTAATTTGAGTTCTGTTTGTCTGTACAAACAAAGCACTGAAAACTGCAAATCACAGGAGCTGGCTGTATGGAAATGAAGGTTGACAAGCTTGTATTATTCAGTTCTGCTTGATAGACAGTTTGAATAAAAAGAATATTAGAGAGTCACAGAACTCAATATAATAATTTATGCAGAACAAGCAGCTCTTGGAATATCTAAATTGCCACCTTTAACACCCACATACCATATATCCAATGGTTCATATTGGGGACATAATCTCGGTCCATGATTTAAATGATCCTACACCAGTGTTATTTTATAATGATGCTATCATTGAGATACTACTGTAGTTTTTAATTAGAGTTTAAACTAGTTTTCAATCTGGAATTGTCTGTTTTAATTTTTTTATCTTTTGCCATTTTCGTTGACTAATGTTGACTATAATAACCTTGCCCTACACCATAGTTTAACTTACAAAAATTAGTGCTTTAAATAAAGGGGTTTCAAAACTGGTGGCCATACATAATATATATATGGATTCTTCATATATCCTTCTTCATTGGTTGCTGTCCAGGAGGTTGTTCTGTCTTATATAGACAGAACAACCTCCTGGACAGCAACCAATCTGGCTTCAGAAGTGGAAATTTGACCGAAACTGCCTTGCTCTCAGTTGTTCTAAGCCCTAAGACTTGCAAGAGCCACTTCCAAGTCTTCATTACTTATCTTTCTGGATCTGTCCGCTGCTTTTTATATGGTCAACCACCAGATCCTCATGTCAACCCTATTGAGAAGGAACTGCACTCCAGTGATTAGAGTCAAACCTCTCAGATAGTTCCTTTAATGTATCTTGGAGAGGTGAGGTATCCAAGTCGCTACATCTTGCTACTGGTGTGCCACAGGGCTCAGTTGTTGAACCACTTCTCTGTATATATGGCATCACTAGGCTCTGTCATTCAGAAACATGGCTTTTCATATCATTGGTATGCTGATGACATTGAACTCTGCCTCTCATTCCATCCTGATGATCCTTTGATAACTGCTCGCATCTCAGCATGTCTAACAGACATTACTTCCTGGAGAAAGGACGTTCACCTTCAACTCAACCTAGCTAAGACAGAACAGGCCCTTTCTTTTAGAACATGCAACACAACTCCTTGTTCAAGCTCTTGTTCTGTCCAGACTTGACTATTACAATGCTCTCTTGGCAGGTCTTCCAGCCAATTACATCAAACCTCTACAATTCTTCCAAAATGCCGCTGCAAGATTAATGTTTAATGAGCTGAAAAGAACACATGCCACACCTATGTTCATCAATTTGCACTGGCTACCAATAGCTGCTCGCATAAAATTCAAGGCATTTGCCTACAAAACCACCTTTGGCTTTGCACCCCTTTACCTAAATGCAGTTATTCAGACCCATGTGCCCTCTAGAAGCTTGCATTCTGCAAGTGAAGAACGCATTACTGTGCCATCCCAAAGAGGCACAACATCACTTTTACAGACTTTTTCATAAAATGTTCCAACCTGGTGTAATGACCTGCCCAACTCAATCCGAGCAGCTGAATCCTTAGCCATCTTCAAGAAACAGATAAAAACACATCTTCGAAGGAAGCGACTGAGGTGTGCAGCTCATAGCACGGCCAGGAACGCAGCACTTGTTCCATATCTCAGGGAACCGAGGTTACGATAGTAACCGAGTACTTTCCCTTTCGATATTTCACTCGTACTGTGTCGAGAGACGCTGTATGGGAACAAGTACAATCACGCCATGCTATAACGTGGAACGATTCAAAACCAAGACTCACGTGGGAGTAAGACCCAGGGGAGTCAATATAAAACACCAATAACAGGCTGAGCCATAGAGCCAAGTTGATACCTGGCATCCATATAGTATGGACAGATCAAGTGAAGGAGGGGCTTGAACAATGTTGGTCAAGTGAACCCATAAGATTGCTAATTTAAGCAGAAATGACTCTGGCCTGTAAGGCAGGGACGACCAGGTTGTAAAACCTTACAAATGTGGATGGCGAGGACCAGCCGGCCGCCTCACAAATTTCAGAAATGGACACCCCGCTGGACCATGCCCAGGAAGAAGTGATGCCTCTGGTGGAATTGGCTCTGATTCCGATGGGGCACTGCAAGCCAAAGGAGGAGTATGCTAGGGTAATAGCATCCACTAACCACCTAAAATTCCTTGCTTCATAATGGGCAACCTTTAGCGCAGTTACCGAAGCCGACAAAAAGCTGTTATGATTTCCTGTGTGAGGCAGAACACTCAATGTATACCCTCAGTGCCCTGACGGGGCAGAGGAGGGACAATTCCTGGCTATCCGTCGAGGGGGAAAGCATGGAAAGCGCTATGACCTGGGCTCTGAACGGAGTGGAGAGCACCTTAGGTACATAACCCAGCCTTGGTTTCAGGACGACCTTGGAGTCGTTAGGCCCGAATTCCAGGCAAGCCGGGTTGATGGAGAGGGCCTGCCGGTCTCCTACTCGCTTGACCAACACCAGTGCTAACAGAAGGGCGGTTTTTAATGAGAGTGCTCTGAACTTCATGCATTGAAAAGGTTCAAACGGGTGAACTTTGATGGTGGATGAGGAATGCTGTTTATCCAGCATCTCCTGCAGAAATGAAAGAACCACTTACACATCAGAGGTGACCGGTTCTAAGTCGCGGTCTTGACACCAAGCCGAGAAAATAGACCATTTCAGAGCATAGAGGCGTCTAGTAGACGGAGCTCTAGCTTCTGTCATTGTATTTAGGACACGCTCTGGGAGGCCGAAAGGCTCCCATTAAGCGGCCACACATGCAGCGGCCACACATAACTCAGGCAGTGGATGCCATAGTGTACCGTTTGCTTGAGAGAGGAGGTCCCATCTCAAGGGGATCGGCCACGGGGCTGCTTCGAGCAGCTGGAATAACTCTGACACCCATGGCTGGTTCCTCCAGAGGGGGGCTATTAGAATAAGCTTAATAGCCTCTTGTGCCGTTGCTCCCTGACTCGCCGGTGTAAAGGGGCCGACAAGACGAGAGGCGTAAGGATCCATGTGCAAGCTTTTATTATTAGGCATGGTCAAAAACACAGGCAAGGTCAACAACTGGCAAACAGGTTTTATTGAGGGCAAGGCAGATGAGTGCTCCAGTAAACGGGCGTGGTCTTCGATCGGTGAACAATATCCAGAGGACTTGACAAGAGGGGTTATCCAGGTACGAGGCAGGAGATCAGGAACCAGACAACAAGGCAACATGAAAAGACTAGACTAAACTAAAATGAGACACGGAAAACTAGAAAAGGCTCCGTAAAGTATGGTTTAAGTAGGTTGTGTGATCAGTGCAATCAGCTGTGTGTTCAGAGCAATCAGCAGTGTGTTCAGTGCAATCAGCTGTGTGTTCAGTGCGTGTATCGTCAGTGCAATGGGTGATGGGAATTGTAGTCTGAGGTGGAGTGCAACAGTGAGTGTAGTGCAAGAGTCCATGTGGTGAGTGAGTGACCTCTGGTGATGAGTTAAGGGAAGCCCATGAACCAGATTCGTGACAGCCGGAGTAGCTGCGGTAGCAAAGCGATTGGATGGAAAGCATAGAGCGGAAGACAGGGCCATTTGTGGGCCAGGGCATCCGTGCTCTTTGTGAAAAAGATTGGGCAGTGAGAGTTGTCTTCAGAGGCGAAGAGGTCTACTCAAGCTCTGCCAAAGTCTTCCAAAATTTTCTGAACATCGAGCGGGTGGAGCATCCATTCCCCTGAGGTGACGTTGTTCCTTGACAACATGTCTGCTCCTTGGTTCATCTTGCCCGGCACATACGCATGTACAACTCTCACTGTCCAATCTTTTTCACAAAGAGCACTCTATGCTTTCCATCCAATCGCTCTGCTATCGCAGGTACTCCGCCTTTAGTGAGCGCAGATTGGTCTGAGCCCACACAAGAAGGTCATTCGCCAGCGTGCAGAGTCACTTCAAGATGAGGCCGCCCTGGTGATTTATGTATGATACCACGGACCTGCTGTCTGAGCGTACTAGCACATGTGTCCTCGTATGTCCGGCAGGAAGAATTGACAGGCCTGACACACTGCTAGCATTTATAGGCAGTTGATGTGCAGGCCCGACTCCTCCTTGGACCAAAGACCGAAGGTCGGTTTGCCAAACCTTGTTGGAAGCGTCTGTTGTGAAAACCTTCCTTCTGTGTGCCGTGTCTAAGATCATGCCTTGCTTTAGCCAGAGGAGGTCATTCCAACAGGCCAGGGCTGATACACAGGCCCGAGTCACCATTAAGCGGTAGCGTCCGTGACGCCAAGGAACCCTCTGCTTCAGCCAGAACTGGATGGGTTGCATGTGAAGCAGACCCAACTGAAGAACCAATGAAGCCGCTGCCATAAGGCCCAGCAATTTCGGGAAAGCTTTGAGCGCACGGGCGGTCCCTTCCTCGAAGGAAGCGCGTGGCGCTGTATTATCAAGGCTTGCTTTGCTGAGACAGTTGCTGTCATCTGCACTGAGTCGATAACTGTTCCCAGGAACGAAACTCGCTGGCTGGGTGACAGTATTCTCTTGGCAAAGTTGACCCTGAGCCCCAGGCAACGTAAGTGGCTGAGGAGGAGGGTATTGTGCGATGTTGAAACCGCCTCCGACTGGGCCAGAATGAGCCAGTTGTTGAGGTAGTTGAGTATGCAAATTCCCATCTGTCGCAGAGGGGAGAGAGCTGCATCCATGCATCGCGTAAAAGTGTGGGGAGCCAGGGACAGCCCAAACGGGAGGACCTTGTATTGATATACATCCCCTTCGAATGAGAATCTCAAGAATTTTCTGTGATGGGGTGCTACCTGTATGTAAAAGTACACGTCTTTCAGATCCAGTGACATGAACCAGTCCCCTGGGCATATTTGCGAGAGGATCTGTTTCAAAGTGATCATCCTGAATGACCTTTTTATCAGGGCGTAATTCTAGAGTCTGAGATCTAGAATAGGTCGCAGGCCACCATCTTTTTGGGGATGAGGAAGTAGCGGCTGTAGAAGCCTGACTCACTCTGGGCTGGAGGAACCATATCTATGGCTCCTTTTTCCAGCAGATTCATCACCTCTGCGTGGAGAACTTGAGCGTCCTTGCTGTGCACTGTGGTGGCGAGCACACCGCGGAAGCACTGTGGTCTTCGAGCGAATTGGAGAGTATAACCTCGTCTTATCGTAGCCATTACCCACTCTGACACACCAGAGATGGCCTGCCAGGCCTCGGCCCACGTGGCAAGAGGTTGAAACGGCTCTAAAGACTGGCTGCATAAAGGCAGGATGCTTATGGTTGTGTTTTATTTTGTCCGCTATCACAGCGGTCGGACACCCAGGCGCTAAAGTGGGCCCGTGGGGAATCAATTACACACTTTCCTCTTCACCCAGCGCTGACTGGGGTGGCAAGAGGCATATTAGAGGCTGCTTGCGGGGTGATCCGGCGGTAGCGAGACTCTGGCCCCTCCTCTTTCTGTCTGGCTGATCTGGAGGACTTCTGAGGTGCCGGATTCAAGGAGATCTATCCCCTGACCCTTGGAAGGATTGCTCGCCCTCAGGCGGAGACCATTTGAGCCCAAGCTTGCTGACAGCTTTTGTCGTGATGCAGATGAGCTACTCGTTTAGCTGCGCTAAATTTGCTCTTTTAGTGAGGCTCTTAGATTGTTGCCAGATGCGAAGAGTCAGCGAGGAAGGGTCTTCGTCACTGAAGAGAAGAAATCTGAGATGCTGCGGCGAACCGGGCGCCTATATAGCCAGACGCTCAGCCTATATTGGCGGGCTGCATAGCCATAGGCTTTTTTACACTGTGCGATTAAAAAAGGCTTCAGATGAAGAGGAAAAAAATTTGTTTTTCAGATACAGCGTCTCTCGACTCAGTACGAGACTTGTCATAGCACTTGCATTTTGTTGCTCTTTTGTTGGTTTTGATTGCTTCTGTTGTCCTCATTTGTAAATCGCTATTTATATGTATATGTAAAATTAGTACTTTAGGAATTAATTAGAAATGTTTAAAAATAATTTGTACTTCACACGACATTAACCAAATTTTTAAGAATTAATTTAATATTTACAAATATTTACTTTGAAAAACAAAACTACATGTACATCTATATAACTGCCTTTATATTTTACACAGGAGGTTCGTTTATAGGGGCTCATTAAATTTGGCATTACAAATTATTTAGATACTCATGTTAACAAGTCAATTGTGATTACTGAGAAATCTGCCTTTTTCTAGTTCCTAGCTTTTCCTAGACAAGTTATTATAATCAGAATTTCAACTTGATTACATGCTACCATGTCTAAATACTTTTGTTTGGGTCACACAGCACCAGACATAAAAGAATGCAAATGCAAAATCTTTCACATAATATTATTTTCTTATCGATGCAGTTCAAAATGTTTATTTTTTCTTTGATTGGATTTGTTTTGTTTTGTTTTATTGCATTTTCTCAAAAAATGTTGCTGGTGCCAAACTGACCCAAAACAGAAAGAACATCACTTGATGAATAAAAAAAGTTATGTCTACTTCTTTGTGGCATAATGTTGGGGGTTTTGATTAGTCTGTAGAAAAAAAAGTAAATCTCAACACAATATAAAGATTAATAATGTTAATAATAAAGTATTACAAATCTCTAACTCAGTTTGTTCAGTGTTGCAAATATGCTTTACACTATAACCATACTGCCCAAGACTATTTTTGCTATACGTTCATTTATTGTAAACTAAAGGCAGTCCACACACTAAAATTCCATAGCAACTACTACACACTCCACAACCTTGCTGTCCACTCTGAAAAAAACACATCTTGCATCAGGCCTACCGCCCCTGGACTCCTTTCACTCTCCATTACTTCAAACTTCTGTGTGACAGCCTCCAGACTCTAGTAACAAAGCAATTTAGACTGAGAGGAAGAATGCGGCTCTGAAGATGTAATTGGTGCGCTGGGCTCTTGGATCTCTAAAGCACATTGGTGGGGATATTAGCTTTGAGTGCCTCCCCTCACAGGCAGGCCTCATTGTGATGGATTTGGAAGTAATGTGTCCATTCACCTGTGAAATGCAACCAGCCGGTTTACACTGGACCTGCAGATATGACATATTGAGCTGGGATATACAAACAGTCTGACTCTGGAGAAACAAACACACTGTCAGAGTGTTTGCAGTCAGGCACATTAGACAAATGCAGTATAATTACCTACTGGGAGTGTAACAGGGAAGATATATTTTAATGCATAGATATAAAGTAAGTGAGTAATTTATGCTACTCTAGCATCACCAATGTCTACTTACACTGAATTCGGAAAGTATTCACAGCACTTCACTTTTCCAGATTTTGTTGTTACAGCCTTATTACAAAATGTATTAAATTAATTATTTTCAACAAAATTCTACAAACAATAACCCATAATGACAATGTGAAGTAGTTTGTTTGAAACATTAGCAAATGTATTTAAAAAATGTATCACATGTACATAAGTATTCACAGCCTTTGCCATGACACTAAAAACTGAGTTCAGGTGCATCCTGTTTCCACTGATTACCCTTGAGATGTTTCTACAAATTGATTTCAGTCCATGTGCTAAATTCAGTTAATTGGCCATGATTTTGAAAGGCACACATCTGTCTATTTAAGGTCACACAGTTAACAGTGTATGTCAGAGCACAAACCAAGCCATGAAGTCCAATGACTGTCTGTAGACCTCCGAGACAGGGTTTTATTGAGGCACAGATCTGGGGAAGGGTACAGAAAAATGTCTGCAGCATTGAAGGTTCACAGAAGCATGTAGACACTTAATGAAATAATGTTGGCACAACCATGACGTTTCCTAGAGCTGGCTTCCTTGCCAAACTGAACAATTGATGGAGAAGGATCTTGTCTGGTGACCAAGAACCTGATGGTCACTCTAGTTGAGCTCCATGATTATATATACAGATGGGAGAAACCTCCAGAAAGACAAACATCACTGCAACACTCGACCGTTCATGGCTTTATGGCGGTGTGGCCAAACTCAATCCTCTTCTCAGTGTAGACGCATGAAAACACATTTAGAATTTGCAAAAAAATAAAAGCACCTAGAGGACCATCTAGGTATAGATACAGTATATAACCCTCTAGAGGACTCTGATAAAAAAGAGGTGAAGAGGCAAGGAAAAGAATGGCAGATAATTGCCAAATGATGATGATCAAAGCTTGTCGCATCATACCCATAAAGACTTGAGGCTGTAATTAGTGCCAAAGGTGCTTCAACAAAGTATTGAGCAAATGCTGTGAACACTTTTTTTTTTTTTTATAAATTTGCAAAGATTTCAAACAAACTTCTTTAAAAAAAAAATAAATAAATAATATATATATATATATATATATATATATATATATTTCAGCTATTTGTGAAGGCAGCATTCCTATTTTTTATTTGCTTTAACTTATCTAAAACTGATAATAAAACTATATGTAGACATATACACAAACTATTAAAAGTAACAAAACAACACAATTACTAAATCATTAAAATTAAAACTGGAAATATAAAAACAAAAACTAATTCAAAATATTTTTTTCTGCAAGTTTCTGATTACCATTTAATCAGACTGCAACGATGTTGATCGTTTAGATATTTCTTATGTATATATTCAGTCACAAGTCTCCAAGAGCTGCAGATGTCTGTTGGATGTTTTAGTGTGATTGCCGTTAATTGCTTACACAAGTCTCTCAGGCGCTTGAATCCCTTATTATAGCTGCATGAGGCCTGTACTGCAAACACACTTACATACATGCACTTGAACACAATCACATGCATTTCGACCAAAATAAATATATAAATCACAATCAGAAGTATTCACATTTGCCTGTCCTCCCAAGACACTGTTTATCATTATTTATCAAGTGTTTCATTTTTGGGTACAAATACGATTGGTAAATTGCCACAGTTAGAATTCTGTGGAAACTTGCTCTGGGTCGAGGAGCGGAATTAATAAATCATATTTATTCATACATAAATAAAACTGTATGCAAATAAGCAGGTCTGGGATCTTTGTAAACCAGCAAGAGATTTGCCCCATCAATATTTATATAGCTCACACACATCAGTCAGACTGAGAAGTCTGTGATAGAGTTTGACGGTGAAGATTCCTCGATCAGTAGACTTGTTATACCTGACTGAATGCTGCGGCTGTCTGAAACCCCATCAACTGACAAATAAGGACATATCATCTTATAAATGAGTATGCATATAGTATCTCTTGAGCCACTAAACGCACACACCACTATCTCCCTTCATGATCTCACAGAGCTGTAATCAACTACACTCTGCAATACCTGAGAGGCATAATTTATTTCCCATCATACAGATAATATTATTAGATAAGACAATTTGAACATTGGACAGGGCATTAAAACTTTAAGATTAGAGGAGAAATGTTTTAGATGGCATCAAGTATTCCATTGTATCCTAAAATTCAATACAATTGCCATTGTCTAGTACTTTTTATTAGTTTATCTGACAGACTATATAGTCAAATATGCTGTGCAGCCAGTGATATGAATAGGAATAATTTGATAAATGTGGTGTAAAGACACGAAAAGCTCTAACTCAATGATTGACAAGCTAGACCGCAATCTTGATCAAAACTTAATCATATATGAGAGTGATTTACTCGCAGAGGCTTGCATACGCTGTATTTTTTGTTTATTTCTTTTTTATGTAAACACATTGGTTATGTATGATTAACATGAATGGACATATCCTACAAAAAAGTTCAAGCATGAAACTCTTTTATTAATTAAAAATGTAACTATTTACATAATTTGAGGTAAACAGTTCAATGATTCATTTTAGATGTGCTTTTAAAGAATAATGGGGCGGTATAACATTCTTAGCAAGATCTCACCTCATTCTCACCAGTTAATCCACAATCTCTTAAAGAGATTTTACGCTATGCCAAACTGAGTGAGTGTTTTGGAAAAAAAAGAGCAAACGTTCAGGTGTTACCCTCAGGAGTGTGCTGAGCAGAATATAGCCCTGTAATTGAATTTTTCCCTCCTGTAATTAAATGCCAACAGTTTGCGTTTTTTATTGCAGCATTAGGTCTTTTCCCACATGCATCTAAAACAAACAGTGATAACAAACAGAGGCATGCAACGCTATTAGCAACAGGTAAGCATAACCTGCAGGTGTAGTCACTGTAGGGATTATTACTGATCACATGTGTGTATGCATTTTCATGATCATTTTTGCCATTATGTGAACACAGCTGCACTGCCAGAGTTGTTCTAAAGGTGAAAAATATGGATAGTGTTCTGGATCATCTATTTAAGTTTAAAGGTGTCCTATTATGCTTTTTCACTTTTTTAATTTAGTCAGTGTCTAGAGTGTATTTTTGGGCATAAAAACAATATATACAAAGTTACAGATATCAAAGTCCACTCCAAAGGAAGATTTTTTTTTTTATCCCTTTTCAAGAACTACAACGAACGGCTCGTTTGGACTACATACTTTTTTTCTGGGTGTTGTGATATCACAAAGCGAATTAGAATATCATTCAAATAAATCCACCTATGAAAATTCGAATGGTTGGGGGGTGGGGAGGGGAGAGGTTGTGGTTAGAGCACTTGGTTGAGTGCATCAGACAAGACGACGACAAAGAAGAAGTGCTGCTGTTGCGTCAAATTTTTGCAAGTTATTATACATACAATAATTATGTATGTAAATGTGTACATTTTTATAAATTGTTGGCCTTCATCAAACCCGGAACTAATCGAGCCGTTTGTGCCAGGGGTTGTGGCTAGAAGGGATACAGCTCCGACTGGAAAGTAACAATGAAATAAATGTTCTACCTATTAGATTGTGTTTTATTAACGCCTACACCTACCCAAACCTTAAACCTACCCCTTACAAGAATGGAAAAATAGTAATTATTGTTGTATAGTGTGACAAAAAGTACGCTGTATTGATGTGCGCATGCCCAGTAGCGCCATACTTATCCCTTATAGCTGTGCCAGGCTGGGAAGAGAGGTATTGTAATAATGTATATTATGTGAAAAATAATGTGTTTTTCAAACCACCAAGCATTAGAGAATGTTTTAGTATGCTCCAAAACAAAATCAAAACTTTGTAAAAATAGCATAATAGGACCCCTTTAATGTTTGTAGTGATCATAATTCTGATACCTAGTCATGTAGCTTACTTTAAAATATAGTTGCAATTGTAACATTCTAAGACAGTTAAATTCAATTATTTGCCTTATTTATAGGTGGGGTAAGCGATTTCTGGTAGACAATGTTGACATTTGAAATCACCAAAACAAACACGCCCCTACCCCAAAAGGGTCTCGCCCCTATTTTGATTGCTCTGCCCCACACATACTGTACGCAGGGCCGCATTAAGACCTCACTGGGCCCCAGGGCTATGACTTACTGCAGGGCCCCCCATCACAATACTTATATTATATATATATATATATATATATAGCTTTAAATATGATCAACATTTTTGATGCACTGAAATGTCATAATTCTTGTTACTAATTATAATATCACAAAAAATAATACTAGCCTAAATAAAAACAAGCTTACTGAAGACAAGTAAATAGTCACGAATGCCAAGAGAACAAAGATACATAACAAATCGACCTACTTGGAAAAACTTAAAGCACTGAATAAAAAACATTATATTGTATAAAGTAAATTTACAAATAGACTGAATAGTCTTCACTGTATAAACTCAATATAGATTAATTCTTATTTAACAAAAGTGATTCAGTCAAGGACATGGAGTGATTTTCTTTCTGTTTGATTCGGCAACAGCAGCTGTATTAGGCTGCTTTGAAGAATAGTACACCCAAAAAATTAAAATACTGTTGTTTTTCTTAACCTGTATGAGTTTCCTTCTGCTGTTGAACGCAAGATAATATATTGGAAACAATACTGGTAACCAAACAGCTGCTGCATGACTTTCATAGTATGAAAAAACAATAAAAAAAAAACATTATTGGAGTCAATGGGGACCAGAAACCTTCTGGTTATGAACATTCTTCAAAATATATTTTTATATTGAGGTGAACAAAGAAATTAATACAGGTTCAGAACAACTCGAGGCTGAGTAAATGACATTATTTTCGTTTTTGGGTGATCTATCCCTTTAAAATCTCATCATACAATTCCAGGAACTCGCATAGCCTGCTACACTTCACATGCATTCTTAATCTTTAACTATAATGTTCATGTAAGACAAAAATTACTGTTTACGAGGATACTCGCAAGGACGGGCATTTTGACACACAACTATGTGCATTTGAACATTCAAGTTCAAGGCGCGAAAAAATAACTCAACTTTAGGCAGGTGCTTTATGCGCAGATGCACGCTGCGTGTTTTAGGCTGTAATGCGTGCATTTGCCAAAATTAATTGTCCCTGAACAGTTCAATTTGTTATAAAACCACAATGTTTAAAATGAGTTTAAATGATAAGTTAACATATGTCTACCGGATTATTTATCAACCCAAAAGCGAACATAGGCCTATAGAATTTGTTCAAACACAACAAGCAATATACATCCATCAAGTTAATAATCAAACTAACCTAAAATCTGTGGCGACGATGATGCTATGTTTCTATCTACTTCATGTGTCCGGTCCACTTGCTGTTCCACAACTTCCACTCCATCATCAGCTTTAGTAACATAACCTGATAGCTGGGGATTTTACTAACTAACTCGTGTTCTTCCCTCTCTCCTCATTTTTCTTTTTAGAATTGCCCCTCTCACACTTTTTTTAGAACAGTTGACATTTTTACTTATCGAAGGTTGTTCTTTGCATGACCATTTCCAGATTAAGCCAGAAATAATTTTGAGTTAAGCTGCCGTGTTTCTGCACATTGTTGTGTAATGGGTTGAGAAAATGCCATTTATGAGTTTCCTGAATACAGTGACTATCCCTTTAATTACAGTCGGCGGCATGTTCAGTTCTGTCCCTTTAAGACCTGCGCGTATCTAATACACAAGCGCGCATCCGTTTGTCTCGGTTGTTTACTTTCCTTTTAGACATAACCAACTGAGTCTATACATAAACCGTGTGTGTTTTGACAGTATTGGCTCAAAAGATAACTTGGTTCAGTAATCAGGCGCTGTTAGGCAGGCTTTTCCGTGCGCGCTCTTCAGGTGTACGGGCTCAGAAAAAGCGCACGTCTGACCACCATTGAATTAAACATTTAAGCGGAAAGCCTTTAAAACACGCAAAAAAGTTGTTAATAAAACTTACAATTATGAATTTATGATGCGCTTACTAACCTGTCGATCTCTAATTCTCTGAAAAGATCAGGATGAGCAAGCGACAAATGCCAGATTAGATGTCTCGCCTCAGTGTGTTCAGTTCGTTCACTTTTATCATCTGTTTTGTATGCAAAGTAATGCCATATTTCACTTCTACTGTTCTCTTCATTTGTTTGTTTCGGGCGCGTTAATAGTTTAATCTGTTTGATCTATCGTGTTGTTCACTTGTTCTGGTGTCACATTTACCGGATGCGCAGCAATTTGAGAAGCACTGCCAATTACAGGTGAACTTCGGAACAGCAGCGTATGAAATACCGAACTGTGCAAAATTATGATATCGTACAGTTTGAAATATAATAAATACCGGTAATTTTACAGTACCTGTATACCGCGCATCCCTAATGTGGAGTCAGAGTATCTCACGTAAATAGTCAATTATGGCTTAAGTGAACGTATTCAGGTGGGTGAAAACTGAATGTGTGTCAGTATTACATGCCTGCCTTCTGTCTTAAAGGGACAGCATTCCTAATTATATGTGTCATCAATGTTAATTTATTCCAGTTTTTCCAAATTCAATCATTGATTCAAATGTATTGGTCTATAGAGAGAAGAATTGATGACTATTTTTGTTTGAATACTACATATAACATACTACCAAAACAAATGTTGGTAATTGCAGTTTGACTAAAAGTAATAACTAAAATTTGACCAAAATTAATTTTTGTCGACTAAAACTATGAAAGACTCAAATGACTAAAATGTGACTATTAAAGACTATTAAGCATTTTTCGTCTCAAGATAAAGCCAAAATTAACACTGGAGAGGTCCCATGCTGGAATAAAGACAGGATTTTAATTCCATCAAATAAAATTACTGCTCTACACCAATGGATAAGTAGCAGAGATGGCATCCTAATTAGATCTATTTGGGTGATAGGCAAACTGAAGAGGGTCCACATAATCAGGGATGGAGGAGAAAATGTGGTTCTTTACAAGTCTCTCAAAAACCTTCATGACTATTGATGTGAGGGCAACTGGATGATAGTCATTCAGGCAAGAGGGTATACAGTTCTTAGGCACAGAGATGATGACAGGTTTTTTAAAGGAGGTGGGAACCACAGAGGTAGTGAGGGATTCATTAAAGATGGATGTAAACAAACCAGCAAGCTGATCAGCGCAGGACCTCAGAACACGGCCAGTAATCCCATCAGGTCTGGCTGCTTTCCTGACGTTCACTCTCTTTAGTTCTCTCCGAACCTCATCCTCCAACACGGTGATTACATGATCATCACTGCTCTGTCTGCTGCTTCCTGATGCGCTGAACGGCAGAGTCGCACTGCCGCCATTGCATTCAAAGCAGCCGTAGAAGGTGTTTAACTCTTCGGCCAGCAAAGGATCTGCTCTCACCTCTGCAGAGGATTTATTTCCAGAGGGACAGATGGTCTTCAGTCCCTGCCACATGCGTCGGGAGTCATTGAGCTGAAAATGAGACTCAATTCTCTCCCTGTATTGGAGTGTAGTGGCTCTTACTGCACATCGGAGAGCATAGCACGATGCTTTGTACTCGCTCATGTTACCCGACAAAAGACCGGCGTTGTATGCGGCAGTGCGTTGGTTAACCGCATCACGGATTATTCTGTCCACCCACGGTTTCTGATTTCTGAATGTCCTTATAGTTACTGTTTCAGTGGCTTGCTCAGTTAGCATGTTTACATAGCTTTAGGGATGCAACAATACAATTTTTTCAGATCCAATCCGATACCGCACATTCGGAGGATCGGCCAATACCGATCCAATCCGATACCAGCGCAGGTTTTTTTTTTTTTTTTATGTAACTATAACTTCTATACTTCTCTGTGTTGACCCGATCATCACCTTTCTGTGTGTTAAACACAATATATTACAGTGTTTCTCAACTGGTCAGTCAAAAGTGCTGGGTATGCAGCACCAAACGTGGGTTGCGAGACCGTTCTGAGAGGGTCGCGGATTGTTTACAGCCAAAGAAACGACATCAACAAAAAACGCTAAATGCTTTTCTGATGCGAGACTTTTATTTTAAAAGACGTGCCGGAAAGCTGTTGTCACTTCTGTCAGATCACCTGACTCAGTTGCAGTCTAAGGAAAGAAAGAGTGCTTTAGAAAAACGCGCTGTCCCAATTCAGTATCTGAGGTCAGATGAGATGTTGACAGGTTTAATGTCAGTGGCATTATTCTATCGTTATTTGCGTAACTTATGAAATAAAAAGTATCTCCCCTCAAAAAAAAACGAACTGTCCTGTCATATGTTATAGTGTGCTGGTGGCGCGCGTTCTTCTATAGCACTTGCGCGAACGCGGCGCTGCGCTGTAACGTTATATAACTTCACTAAAGCGCAGAAACTACAAGCATGCAGCAGTACAGTACAATAAAAGTAGCCTACAGCACCAACAAATCACATAACTGTACTGCGTGTGTTTGCTTTGAAGGATTTGCATGACGGTGTGATATTCATTCTATTCAGGAGCAGTTTCCACGTTTCATTAACAGTCACCTAGGTTGTTTTTATAACCCAAAAATATCATGATATTTTCACTTCGTGTCATTTTGTAGGCTATATGTTTAAATCAGTGGTTCTATACCTATTTTTCGACTGGGCAGCACTATGGTCCAAGTGCAAGTCTCACGGGCCGCACGCATGTCATTTACATATTAGTCACCAATACAAACCAACCAGATTTATAATATTATGTATAGGCTAAATATTATGATATCTAAATGATTACATTTATTTAAATAAATAAATAATTCTACTCACCATTAATAAAACACCTGATGCTGTCGGGAGCTGACAATTACATTTAACTGCTGGTTATATTCTGTATAATTATGTATGTGACGAACAAAAATCTTGAATCCTGAGAAATTCTGCTCGAAATGAGTAACAGCACAATAAAGTTGTGATTGTAAGTTACAGTCTCTAAGACGCGCGGAAGCGTGACTCGACATGCGACATTGCAGAAAAGTTCACAAATGTAGCCTATGTTGATCCAAATATGGAGAGCATTTTCGATTTTAATAATCTAAGGTTCTCTCCAGAGATGTGTTGACATATTTTCTGTAATTAAGGATGATAAGGATGTTTCTTTCTTGAGGCATGCACTGCTGATTCTGATACTATTATTGTTCCTTCGCTGGCATTTTCCACATTTCATTTCCTCCCTTAACAAATGTGTCCATTCTGATGCTCAATTTTAACGAACGAAGGGCTGCTGATGACTATCTTAATTAAATTCTGCCAAAGTGCGCACTTGTTAAATGCGTAAAATTAATTACATGAGTGCATTTAGTCTGCTCATGCCTAAAAATAATATATGAAAAACTAAATTATTTGACACAACAAAAACATAGCTTTTATTTGTTTCGTATATTTTTTTAATTAATGTAAAAACAAAAAATGAATTGTGGAACTGAAAGTATTTTTTTTATTATGTTCAGCATGGTGGGTCGCGGGTTGAGAACCACTGCTTTAAATGAGTGTGGTGGCTCATGCCAAATTATTTTTATTAACAAAAAATGAGTTTGGGACGGCTATTTAATAGCCTTGCGTTATAGGCCGTTTATTCAGTCATATATTCATATTCATAACAGTTTTGACTTAATTTCTGTGAAATAAACGCGCTTTGTTTTATTTATATATATAAAAAAAATAAAAAAATACCTTCAGTTCCACAATTCATTTTTTGTTTTTACATTAATAATTTAGTTTTTCATATATTATTTTTGTTTGTCATAATAATTTAGTTTTTCAAACCTAGTGAAACATTTTTTTGATTTATATATATTATATATATATATATATATCAAACCTAGTGAAACATTTTTATTTACAAATAAAAGTGAATAAGTGTATGAATATATCTTGCTCTTTGTATTATAAAATACATTTAAAAACAAGCAAATACTTTTATATATAAATATTTAATATAAAATTAAAATAAACGTATTTTAAATGTATAACACAATAATAAGGCAGCAACATATTATAGATAGGACAGAACAAGAAAGACTATTATTATCTTTCATTGCACAGCAGTATTATAAAACGAAATACTCCATTACAGAGCGGCGCAATGAATGTGCGTGTATCCCGTGCGCAGAATGATGCTCTTGAAACACGGATTCACAGCACACAGGCTGCACAGCCCTCTGAGTTCACATAGAGAAGAAAAGTACAGAGGGAAGAGATATTGATGCGAAGTGTATTAAATATGTGAGTTAGTTTGAGCCTTTTCTTTTAACAGTTTTAAACCTCCATAACAGTGAGCTCTTGAAGAGTTTGACTCTAGTAACCGAACGTAACGTGCTGTTTGGATGCTGCATGGAGGATGACAGACAGACAGACGCAGCGGAGAGAGAAGTTCACGTGGACTTGAATCTAACAACTTAAATATTCATCTGTACCTCAGATTAAACTATGGAACAGCTCCAGAACACTTGAAATATAGTGTTCGAACACTTTATGGTGCTTTATGGTGTTTTGTGGCTTCCGTGGGGCTTAACAACAACACATAATATTATAAGCTTAAAAGCACAGGATCGGATTTGGATCGGTCTCGTCTGATCGATACCCGATCCGCAGAAAATGACTGGATCGGAGCCGATACTGGATCGATGCATCCCTACATAGCTTATAGCTACATCCGTGAACTCGCTGACGTCAGATGAACTTGCCCGGAACATGTCCCAGTCGAAGTCATCAAGAGACGCCTGTAGCATAGCTTCTGAGTGGGAGGACCAGTGCGTCACTTCTCTCTCCACCAGGGGTTCCTGAACAAGCCTTCGTTTATATTCCAGTGTGAGGAAAATGGCGGCATGGTCTGATTTGACAAAAGCAGGTAGTGAGCAGGCATTGTCGGCATTTTTAAACTGAGTGTAGCAATGATCCAGTATATTCGGTCCTCTAGTTGGACAGGATATATGTTGGTAAAAGTTCGGCATGACCTGCCTGAGGTTGGCGTTGTTAAAGTCCCCCGCGATGATAGAGGCAGTGTCTGGGTGTTTTTTAATGTAGCCGCTGAGCACATCGTGGACTTTGGACAAAGCCAAGCCAGTGTCTGCCTGTGGTGGAATGTAAACAGCAGTGACAATGATCAATGAAATCTCGCGGGGCAGATAGAATGGGCGGCAGATAATGGATAGATGTTCCAGATGAGGCGAGCAGGAACGCGACAGAATGGTGTCCGGGACCGAGGTCATGAGCCATGTTTCAGTCAAACAAAGGATGTTACAGTCCCTTATGTCCCATTGGAAACTTATCCTGTCTCTAAGATCATCCATTTATTCTCCAAGGATTGGACATTGGTGAGCAGGATACTCGGTAGAGGAGGACTGTTGGCCCTTTCCCTCAGTCTGTTGCAGATTCCAGCGCGTTTCCCGTGGTGCTTCTTAATCCGTCGCCTCCGGGGGTTATTCAGGTGGCCATTGTTCTCCTCCGCGCTCCGGAGGATCTCCAATGGCCACGTTGGATTCGTGGATAAAGTGTCCTGAAGCAGGTTAGTTTAGATTTTCCTTGCCTCTTTTATACTTTTTAATGCGTCATTTCCTTCTTTTTTAAACATGGCTATCACTTCTTTCTCTTTTTGTTGTTTTACTTCTTTTTTTACTGATACTTTTACTTTTATAGTTTTTTATCAAAGTTTCCATTTCCTCACACATTGCTACATCAAATGTCCCTTCCTTTGGCCATTTTGTCATCATATTCTTAGTTCTCTTCTGCCATTTGTTTGAGATCTTGTTTATCAGTTTTTTACACAATGGATATTTTAATCCTAATATTTCCACCGGAGTGGCTGCCATACTTTTTCCTATAATACAATATGTTTAAGACTCAGTATATAGATTTTTCTATAGCCAATTCATTTACTATTTTTCCCACTTAATTTAACTAGTTTAACCTATTCTTTATTTTGTGACATGCCTCTTTAAACCTATTTTATTTTATTTTTTATTCTGTCTGATGCATGTACACTTTCTGTATGAATTAATAGTATCAACTCTATCTTATAATCACTCAATATCCAACACTACTAAAATATTTTTTATATTTCTTTTTACTTCTCTTCTATTCTTAAAAAATATTTTGTCCGTCCTTACAAGTATTTTTAATATACTTTTTTAACTTAACACCTTGTTCTCTCTTCTGCTGCTTTGATCTCAGAATTGTTTTCCTTCTCTTATCACATAGACCTCTAAAATATATAAAAGCATATAAAAGATCTTGATTCAATCTTTATTGATACACATTCACTCCATCTAGTCCCTTTATTCACACAGGGCTCATTCTTTCATTTTTGTCCCTTTATTTATAGGGCTCAGTCACTCATTCATCCCTCTTAGGTGTGGCACGAGCTGCGTCCACACTCTGCCAGGCCCCAACTAAGGCACAGTCCAGGAGGGGTGCGCAGCTCTTGCCCGCCTGATACAGAATTTATTTTCTCATACAACATCAGTCATTCACACAGAAACACACATACATTAAAACAGACTACACTACACTCTTCCTGAGTGACCTGTCAGCTCTACTGCTCTTTCACTGATACACTTCCTCAACACAGTAAAAAAACAGCACCCTGCAGGAATTTTTGCCTTCCCGTGCAGACCTCTGTATTTTCCTTTATCTGCTTCACGTTTAATGTTATCTTTCAAGGCCCACTTAACAATAAACACAGATCATTGCATGCGCTTTCATATATTTTATCTGCTTCACGTTTAATGTTATCCGTCAAGGCCCACTTAACAATAAACACAGATAATTGCATGCAATTAGTTTTTCTGGAATCAAAACCCCTTTTTTATCTTTGTTCCTTAAATTTGGAATAGCAATTTTAAGTGTCCTTACCACCAAGAGCAGACCAGCAAACAGCACAAACTAATTTAAGCAAAACTGCTTACCTTTTTAAATCTTTATAGTGGCCACTGTTTATGCTGTTCGTCAGTCCACCCGAAGTGGTTGTCCACCTCGTTGCTCCATTCCAGTCCCTGTTCGGGTACCAAAATGTGGTGGCTTCTGCCTTTTCTATGAAGAATCACTCTTGAAATCCAGGGGTTTTGATGCCAGAAGATAGACTTTATTTCAAACAGAGAAACAAAGCCGAGAGTTTTCTGCAGAAAAGCATCTCCTGAATGTTTTTCGTCTCCTCCTTAAATAGTGTCTCTTCTAGTCGTGTTCAACACAATACATATGCGTTTTTCTTACACAAACAATTCACTTCCTTCCTAAAGAGAAGGAGCCCCAAGACGTTTTTTACAGATGTTTCCTCTCGAGTGTCAGCAAAATCCATCTATGCAGGCCTCGGACACACACAGGCACACACACATATATATATATGCTTATAATGTAAGAATAACTTGATACATAAATGGCTAAATTCACCTTGATTATACTTAATTAATTTATATTTTGACTAATAAAAATCTTCTACACAGGTTCAATAACTATCCAAAAGGCCATTAAATTGGATGAGACATGTTTTCAGAAAATACACACCACACAATGTAATAACAATGCCTGTTAGTTTGCCAACACTAAACCTGAAGGTTACTTTAAAAATGTATATGTAAGTACTCTTATGAAAAAAAAAAGATTTTAGCTGGGGTTTTAACTTATTTTCCCTTATGTCATTCTAAACCATTATGATTTTTTTCTGTGGGGAAAAAAATATCTAAATAGCTGACTGACACAAACTTTACTTACAACATTTATGTATGCCAATGAAGAAAGCAAGCCATATTGGTTTACAACGACATAAAGGTGAGTATATGATGACAGCTTTATTTTTATTTTTGGGTGAATCATCTGTTAACTCATTAACACATGTTCCCCACACCCACAGAAGAGGTTTTTAAACAAACAGGCAACCCCAGTGACAAAAAAATAATAATCACAATAGGCCTGTACTGTGCTCGGTAATATAGTAAAGTATATGAGTTTAGATCTTACCTGGTGTAGAACCGCATGTTGTCGTCATTCTTGAAGTATCAGAAGTGATGTTAAAATCCTTACATCTACTACTCTGAATTATTGTGAGTTTCTTCATCCAGGGGAGGAGTGAGAAAAATCTTTGAGAAGCCTCCCAAAACGGGACATGGAACTCTGCATTAAATAATTATATTACTGTGGTAAACTTAATTTGTTATATTATAGCAATAAAATGTATAAATATTATTTTATATTAATCGTTCATTGATAAAAGATTGCGGCATTGGAACCTATTATGTGCCCTGTGATTTCACCGGAAATTTGAAGGCTGCGTTTAGTAGTAAAATCTACTAAAATGGGAATGCAACTGTGACAGAAAAGAGCCCCAGATTGAGCAATAACTGGCAGATCAATATGACCAGGGGAAGAGGAAAAGAGAGAAGAATAAATGTATTTAGAGTCTATCCTCTTTTACTGCATCTGTGAGAGCCATCAGATCAAACACACAGGACTTGTCCCTCAATTGCTCATAAGGTTCTAGTGCCTATCTCGACTGCTGTAAAAACACACATGGCCAGATGTCACTGAGAAGAGTGGTTATAACCGTCTGCTTTGAAGTTGTTATACTATGAAAATGAACAAATATGGGCAAAATAAAATATTGACCAAAGGATTGCAGGCTGCCTTGCTGTCTACTTCCTACATGGATTTCTGCCTTCTAAGATGCTGTTCACAAAGAGCCCATTTTGCGCATTTCAAGGCACTGTAAACATGTACTAGAATAGATGGATGTGTTTGACCGATGCATTCTCTAAACCCCCTTGCAGGGTTTTTTTCGGCGGTCCTGCATATAGCTTTTTTAAATGCAGAAACTTGTTCAGTGTGAACCGCCCCTAAGGCAGCATACTATTAAGTAACCGTTTTGGAACACATACTGTAAGCAGCAAGTCCAACATCACTCCATTCTCCCGTGCATATGATTATGTGAGTTACAGCTATCCTATTAATTATACTTGCAGACAGACATTCAATCTATTTCAAAGCCTAATAGATTTTAACGCATTATAGCCATTCCAGACACAAAGTCAATAAGATACAATCCCTTATTTTGGCCTCATTCTAAGGCACCACTGCATGTATCATTTATGTTAGGAGGCAAACTCTGAATGCATTGCACCAAGTTATGTGAATAAATACTGTTTTAAAAAAATCAGTGTTATATTGCATCTAAAATGGTTAGTATAGCAATTTATAAAGCACAGCTCACAGAAGTCACTTTCAAACCAAGCAACTTTATTTTGGTTAACACAGCATATTGATATGACCAATTGAACGCAGTGTGAAATCTGTGAAATCAGTAAATTTGACTGAACCTTTGAAGTATACATTGTTATCTTAGTAGCATAATGTCAAACTGTATTGGAATCAATTGTTAGTAGAATCTTCCTTGTGAAATCATGTTGGTGTGTCATGTAGAGTTAGTCTTCCATCCATTTCTCAGTATTTGTCTCTTCTCTTCTCTAGCAAGGCTTTCTCACAATCTGTGTGTTCCCTCACTGGTATGCTGCATTAATAATGAAATGGGTGTGAAGCTCTTCCTGCCGGAACATTCTTCGTCATTAATCCCAATATGTAGCGCGCTGGATATCTGACAGGATTCATTTTGGCTGCGGACACGCTCGTGCTCCACTCCTCTATACAGCACACATGTGCACACACATTCATAAAGCACACGCAGGCTAGTGTTCCCAACAGAATATCAGCTTACTTCTTACTGAATACGATGCACTGTTTAAAGTATATATTTTTTCAAACAGTCAGCAATATTCCATGATAAACTTTTCAAACAGTAGTATGGAACATTATTCATCATATAACTTCAACACGTTGCATTAGAATCTAATTAGTACATTGAAAATGTTTTTTGTTTTTATATTTGGGTATCCATAATTAATTTTGATGTTTTCTTGTTTCTCTCTATGATGCTGCTTTGATACGATCTGTATTGTAAAATGCTATAGATATAAACTTGACTATTGTGGCATACAGCGTAGGCACTGTTGTACATACAAACCCGATTCCAAAAAAGTTGGGACACTGTACAAATTGTGAATAAAAATAGAATGCAATGATGTGGAAGTTTCAAATGTCAATATTTTATTCAGAATACATCATAGATGACATATCAAATGTTTAAACTGAGAAAATGTACAATTTTAAGGGAAAAATAAGTTGATTTTAAATTTCATGGCATCAACACATCTCAAAAAAGTTGGACATGCCATGTTTACACTGTGTGGCATCCTCTTCTTTTTTAAAGTCTGCAAACGTCTGGGGACTGAGGAGACAAGTTGCTCAAGTTTAGGATAGGAATGTTGTCCCATTCTTGTCTAATACAGGCTTCTAGTTGCTCAACTGTCTTAGGTCTTCTTTGTCGCATCTTCCTCTTTATGATGCGCCAAATGTTTTCTATGGGTGAAAGATCTGGACTGCAGGCTGGCCATTTCAGTACCCGGATCCTTCTTCTATGCAGCCATGATGTTGTAATTGATGCAGTATGTGGTCTGGCATTGTCATAAAATGCAAGGTCTTCCCTGAAAGAGACGACATCTGGATGGGAGCATATGTTGTTCTAGAACTTGGATATACCTTTCAGCATTGATGGTGCCTTCCCAGATGTGTAAGCTGCCCATGCCACACGCACTCATGCAACCCCATACCATCAGAGATGCAGGCTTCTGAACTAAGCGCTGATAACAACTTGGGTTGTCCTTGTCCTCTTTAGTCCGGATGACATGGCATCCCAGTTTTCCAAAAAGAACTTCAAATTTTGATTCGTCTGACCACAGACAGTTTTCCACTTTGCACAGTCCATTTTAAATGAGCCTTGGCCCAGAGAAAACGCCTGCGCTTCTGGATCATGTTTAGATATGGTTTCTTTTTTGACCTATAGAGTTTTAGCCGGCAACAGCGAATGGCACGGTGGATTGTGTTCACCGACAATGTTTTCTGGAAGTATTCCTGAGCCCATGTTGTGATTTCCATTACAGTAGCATTCCTGTATGTGATGCAGTGTCTAAGGGCCCGAAGATCACGGGCATCCAGTATGGTTTTCCGGCCTTGACCCTTACGCACAGAGATTGTTCCAGATTCTCTGAATCTTTGGATGATATTATGCACTGTAGATGATGATAACTTCAAACTCTTTGCAATTTTTCTCTGAGAAACTCCTTTCTGATATTGCTCCACTATTTTTCGCCGCAGCATTGGGGGAATTGGTGATCCTCTTCCCATCTTGACTTCTGAGAGACACTGCCACTCTGAGAGGCTCTTTTTATACCCAATCATGTTGCCAATTGACCTAATAAGTTGCAAATTGGTCCTCCAGCTGTTCCTTATATGTACATTTAACTTTTCCGGCCTCTTATTGCTACCTGTCCCAACTTTTTTGGAATGTGTAGCTCTCATGAAATCCAAAATGAGCCAATATTTGGCATGACATTTCAAAATGTCTCACTTTCAACATTTGATATGTTATCTATATTCTATTGTGAATAAAATATAAGTTTATGAGATTTGTAAATTATTGCATTCCTTTTTTATTCACAATTTGTACAGTGTCCCAACTTTTTTGGAATCGGGTTTGTACATCGAATGCATATTATAGTATATACTGCAGCAGTAGGAGTATACTCATTCCAAAAAAAATATGTGCATGTTGATTTGGTGACTTCCTTACAGGAATGCTGAACATCCACTATCCAGATTGTCTGTTTACCCATGGATGGTTTCCATATATGAGTGATTCTGGATTAAGTAGTGTAGAAAAAAAAATATTATGCAAATATAATCAGCTGTGGCCGGATTCACGAATCATTTTTAAGAAGAAATGGTTTCTTAACTGCCATTTTCTTCATATTTTTTAACTTAAGAAAAAAGTTAAGAATATTACCAAAAATATTCTTAAGAATATTCGTATCTTTTCTCATAAGATTGTTCTTAAGACAAAACTAAAGAATAATTCAAATTCTTGAAAATAATCTTCTTAAAAATCATTGTAAATAACTTCTTAAATTTAGGACAGCCCCAGACTTGTCTTAAATCCCAAACAGTAAGAATTATTTAAAAAATGTATTGTGTTATTTCAAAGTAATTGTTATATTTAAGCATTACAACAACATTGGCTAAATATAATACATAGTAGAACTATTTATAGGGATGTGCACGAGTTGTTATGAAGTGACAGGGATGATAATGTAAACAATGATCGGTCATGATTAGCCTATGTGTGACACTACTCTTTGCTGACTTCAAAACTCAGTAGCAACTCTCAGATAGGGAGCTTTAATTGGACACTTTTATGTTAACTTATAAATACGACATAATCTTTGGCAGTATGCAGCGCATATGAATGTGCCGAATACACAGGGCGCGTTTGTTGTAGCAGCGTGGACACATATAGCGGAAGATTCCCTCTGAGGATATCGCAAAAAAATGAATGAAACAGATCGCTGCAGCTTGAGACAGGCTGTTAAAAAACACGCCGCATTAAAAACGTGAAACTGAGCACCAGTCAAAGTCACGACAAAAAGAGTGTGCGTGCTTATGATTATTAGGGTAATCTGCATGAAGTGCAAAAAGACATTAAAGGGTGAGTTTATCAGTGTGTCATGTATTCACCCAGATAAAGACATTTTCATTCTTATTTTCTTCATAATAAAAAAAATAAGATGTTCTTAAGAATATATTTGAGAACATATTAAGAATTGTTCAAGAATTGCACTTAAGAACAACTTACGTTCTTCGTGGAATTTATCTTAAGAAATGTCTTAACTTATTTCTTAAGAATATTTTTGTGAATCCGGCCCCTGGAGGACTAAAAAACAAACATTATCACAGCTAACAGGCTGTGTGAACATACAATCATGCTGAAGCTACTTTAGGCAATAGCCCCATATGCCACTTCAGTCCATTTCCTGTGCCTTCTTCACATTCATATGCGCACAACTCAGCATGTGGATTAGAGTTTGCATATGTCTCAAATGCTAATGTCAGGGTCAAGGGTAAAATAGTAAATCACTTATTACGGGTTCCACTAGGTTCTCCTAACTCATGCAGCCCATATAGGAAGTGACCTGCTTGACATAACATACTGTAACGACCGTCTATTGTACTCAAAGACGTGGGGCTGATTGGAGCATTGCAAAGCTACTTAACTGATTCTAAACTATTGCTAGCGGGGCGCTAGCATCTATACGGCGCAGCACTTAACTTGCTCAGCAGAAAATACGAGCACTCATGTCCCATACACCGCACGACTCTAAGTGTCTCTGTAAGCCGGAGAAGTGTCTTCAGAAACCACCAGGAGGCAGCAATGGCATTTCTCACATTTTATCCGAACACAGAAATATAAACTACACATGCAAGGCCATATCGCCAAGTCCCTCCCCTACACATCTCTCTCAGTGACGGTAACAGCCACCTTTTTATATAACAGGCAGTAAATTAACCAAACCCACCCGAACTAACTTTAACATAAACACACATAACATTGCTGATGCAAAAACCCAACCATCTTGCTTAAATAACGCATAAATCAGCTATAAACAAATACCCATAATGCACCTGGCTGCTAGCGCTGACTGCCGGGTCATTACATAACCCCCACCAAGAGGGTTAGTGTCCCCACAACCCTAATCTCCCACAACAAAATTCAACAAATGTCCTGGCCGGCGTCGAACACGCTTCGGCCTCCCGGATGTTCTACTGGGCGAGGATGGTGGGGAGCCACCCTGACTTTCACCTGTCTCTTGCTCTGGGGCCAGTGGGTGGTACGGTGCCAACCGATCCTTATGAAGCACCACCCGTCTACCCCGTCCAGGCATTCGGACCCGGAAGACCACTTCTGAAATTTGGTTCAGAATCTCCCCAGGTCCCTGCCAATGATGAGTCAGTTTGGGTGACAGCCCCCGCTTCCTTTGGGGGCAGAACACCCACACTCTGTCCCCTGGCCTAAGGGTAGGCCCATGGGCACGGTTGTCGTATGCCCGCTTCTGGCGGGCCCCAGCATCCTCTAGAGCCTCCCTGGCCAGTTGATGGACCATGCTCAGACGCTCCTTTAATCGCCTAAAATAGTCCAGTTCTGGCCCACCAGCAATTTCTGGCTCGGGGGGTGACCCAAACACCAAGTCCACCGGCGTGCGGAGCTCCCTCCCAAACATCAACGCCGCCGGTGTGCACTGACTCGACTCTTGCACTGCTGTCCTATACGCCCACAGGACCAGGGGCAGATGCTGGTCCCAGTCTCTCTGATGCTGACTGGTCAAGATGGCAAGTTGAGTTGCCAGTGTGCGGTTGAACCGCTCAACAAGTCCATCACTTTGAGGGTGGAGGGTGTGGTTCTAGTCTTCTTCACCCCCAATCGCTGGCACACCTCACTGAACAATCGGCTCTCAAAATTCCGCCCTGGTCACTATGAAGTTCATCCGGCACCCCGAAACCGGGCGAACATCTCATCCACTAGTCGCTGCGCCGTCGTGGAAGCACTCTGATCCGGCACCGCATATGCCTCTGGCCACTTCGTAAAGTAATCCATAGCGACCAGGACAAAACGGTTGCCGGCCTCTGTGACGGGGAACGGACCCAAGATGTCCACCCGATCCTCTCCATGGGCGCCCCGACTAGATACTGCTGCAATGGCGCGTGAGAGCGTCGGCTGGGTCCTTTCTGTGCCGTGCAGACATCGCAGCAGTGAACGTGCAGCTCTGCATCCTGCCGACACCCCGGCCAGTAGAACCTCTGCCGCAGCCGCCGCACTGTCTTAGAGTTCCCGAAATGGCCGGCTCCAGCTGCCCCATGCACCCAACGGAGGACCTCCGGCCGCAGAGTGTGGGGGACTAGGAGTTGCAGACGGTCGATTCCCCCCCCAGGTGCCTGCCACCGCCTGTAGATCATGCCGTTGTGGAGCTCCAGGCTGCCCCACTGCGAATGAAGGGACTTGATCTCAGGGCCCTGGAAGACACAGCCTGCCAGTCCGGACGCGTTTGGGCCTCCAGCCAGCCCTTCACCTTCACCAGCACTCGGTCATTCGCTTGCTGTTGCCTCAGCTGCTCGGTGGTGAATGGTTCTCCATCTCCACCGCCGTCACCCGGCCCTACTGCTGCCGATGACGGCCCCAGTCCTCTTTCTTCCTGACGACCGCAGTACCGACACTCATCAGCGAGGCATGGGCGTCTGGAGAGGGCGTCAGCGTTGGCATGCTGTCGCCCTGGTCGGTGCTGAACCTCGAAGTCATACTCTTGGAGGATCTCCAGCCACCTTGCCACCTGACCCTCTGGCTGGCGGAAGTTCAGCATCCAGGTGAGGCTAGCGTGGTCGGTCCTCAGTGTGAACTTGGTGCCCAAGAGGTAGGGCCTGAAATGACGAACCGCCAGGACCACCGCTAGCAACTCCCGCCGGGGGTGACACAGTAATTTCTTTCTGGACGACTGAGGCTGCAGCTATAGTAGGCCACCACTCGCTCTCCAGCCTCCCCTCTCTGGCTGAGCACAGCACCGACCCCCACGTTACTGGCGTCAGTGTCCACAAGGAAAGGTTGGTTGGGATCAGGGTATGCCAGGACAGGAGCGTGGATGAGAGCGGCTTTTAGCTGCCGGAAGGCTGCCACACAGTCCTCAGACCACCCAAACCGCTGGCCCTTGTTTGTCAGCTGATGTAAGGGGCTGGCGATAGTTGCAAAGTCTCTGACGAACCTCCTATAATAGGAGGCCAGGCCCAGGAAGCTCCGCAGCTCAGAGATGTTTGTGGGTGGGGGCCAGTCCCTCACCGCGGCCACCTTTGTTGGGTCGGTGGCCACCCCGCTCTCGCTAACCACGTGCCCCAGGAAATGCGTCTGGCGGGTGAGCAGGTTACACTTGGCCGGGTTCAACCGCAACCCGGCACTACGGATGGCTGTCAGGACCTCCCGTAAGTTATGAACAGCTTGGTTAAAGTCTCTGGCATGGACCAACAAATCGTCCAAGTAGACCACACAGCGGGTGCGGGGAATGTCTTTAAGGACACGCTCCATCAGCCTTTCAAAGGTGGCTGGGGCATTACACAGTCCAAAGGGCATCACCCTAAACTGCCACAGTCCTTGCCCTATGGTAAACGCAGTTTTAGGCCGGGCCTCTGCCGCCAGCTCTACTTGCCAATACCCGCTGCGCAAGTCCAAAGAGCTGAACCAACAGGATCCAGCGACATAATCCAATGCATCATCAATGCGCGGCAGCGGGTATGAGTCCTTACGGGTGACTGCATTTAGTCGTCGAAAGTCCACACAGGGGCGCCACCCCCCCGTTTTCTTCCGCACCATGACCATGGGTGCGGCCCAGGGACTGTCCGAGGTCTCAATAATGCCGTTAGCTGCCATATCTCGGATCAGTTCTTCGGCAGCCTGCCGTTTGGCGAGAGGCAGTCTATGGGGGCGCAAACGAATGGGGGCAGCGGGGCCTGTGTCAATGTTATGCTGCACCAGAGCTGTCCTGGTACAGTCCTCCTCTCGTGCTGCAAAAATGTCCACAAAGTCTCTCAATAGGTGTCGCAGCTGCTCCTGCTGCGGTGTGCTTAGATGCTCACCACTTCGCTGACCCAACTCCTCAACAGCAACAACAGTCTCAGGTGACGGGGAGGCAGTTGGAGTGTGTGGTGGTAATGGCTGGGGTGTGCTGGTCTGAGCTACAATATTCCTCCAGGGCTCCCCCTGAGTCTCTGCAGCTCTTGTGCGACGGCTGGGAGCTGGAGCCGGTGAGCACTGATGTCTGGGCGGCGGCTGCGGGGCGGTAGCCTCTCCATGGCGGCTCCGGCCCGACCGGAGCGGCACGGTCTCATTACCGAGGCATAGGGCGGCCCCTGGCACGTCGACACGTGCTCCCCAGTGGGCCAACAAGTCCAAGCCAACAATGCACTCATCTCTAATGTCGGCGAGCCAGAATTTGTGGCGCGTCTGGCTCATCCCCACCACCACAGACAACAGCTTCTTCCCAGGCATTACTGTCCTTTCACCCGTGACGGTGAGCAGTTCGGTATTGGTTGGGGTCCAGTCCTCCGGAAGAGGACCGGCCGTTCCTGACAACAGTCCTTTTCGTAGCAAGCATATGGTGGACCCCGTATCCACCAGGGCGCTGCAGGGCTGTCCACCAATCACACAGTCCAAGTACAGTCCTCTGGCAAGCCCACAGCGCCCCACAATAGGGCAGTCTTGGTGGAGGGGTGACACTGTCCGGGGCCGGGGGCTCGGAGCAGGGCAGTCCCTGGCAAAGTGCCCCGGTTCTCCGCAGCGAAAGCAGCGGTCTAATCTGGACCTCCGTCGGGGGGTCACCTCTGGTTGGACCCGGCTGACCTCCTCCTCCTCAGGCTGGATCCCGTCCGCCTCTCGTTCGGCTGCTCTCGTCAGTTGGCGCTGGAGCGGAGATCGACCTGTCGCCGGCCCAGCCTGTAGCACCTCCTCAGCTCGCACAGCCTCTCTCAGCGCTTCACTCAGATCTCGGGGTGACAACAGGCGGACATGCTGGCGGAGTCGCTCAGGTGTAAGGCCCCGCAGGAAAGCATGGAGGCTCAGCTCTTCCCTCGCTGCGGCCGGGAAGGTAGGGTATCCCTTCCGCGCGTAGACCCGGATGTCAGCGGCGAATGCGCCCACACTCTCTCCTTCACGTCGACGTCGGTCAGTCAGCTCCTCCCTGCTCTGCTCTGCGGAGGTTCTCTGCCCGAAGCGGCGGTTGAGAGCAGCGGTGAGGGCCTGGAGATCACGCCGCTCTTCAGGGGACAAGTCGATGAGGACCTGAAGCGCTGGGACCCTCCAGGGCGAGGGCCAAATGAGTCGCTGTCTCCTCGCGGCTCCATCCATCGTGGAGAGCAGCCAGGTCGACCTGTGCCAGGTAGGGCTCCAAGGGCGTCAATCCGCTGTATCGTGGCAGCTTGGCAGGTGATCGTGTGAGGAAGCCCGGGCGGCCATTGATTTGGAGTGTCGGTGTGACAGCCGGTGGTTCGTTCTGCCCGTGACCAGGAGAGCTGTACACTGTCCGAAGAACACTGGCGCCATCAGGTAGGTGCGGAGCCCTGCTCCTCCGCGTTGTCTCGCTTGTCAGGCGCTCTAACCTGATTCTGTTCTCTAGGATGGCACGCTCTATTTCGCCTATGCTTTGCTCCATAACGGCGTCTTCTAAACAGCCCAAATCCCACTTCTGACACCAATGTAACGACCGTCTATTGTACTCAAAGACGTGGGGCTGATTGGAGCATTGCAAAGCTACTTAACTGATTCTAAACTATTTGCTAGCGGGGCGCTAGCATCTATACGGCGCAGCACTTAACTTGCTCAGCAGAAAATACGAGCACTCATGTCCCATACACCGCACGACTCTAAGTGTCTCTGTAAGCCGGAGAAGTGTCTTCAGAAACCACCAGGAGGCAGCAATGGCATTTCTCACATTTTATTCTGAACACAGAAATATAAACTACACATGCAAGGCCATATTGCCAAGTCCCTCCCCTACACATCTCTCTCAGTGACGGTAACAGCCACCTTTTTATATAACAGGCAGTAAATTAACCAAACCCACCCGAACTAACTTTAACATAAACACACATAACATTGCTGATGCAAAAACCCAACCATCTTGCTTAAATAACGCATAAATCAGCTATAAACAAATACCCATAATGCACCTGGCTGCTAGCGCTGACTGCCGGGTCATTACAATACTAATGAAAGAGAACTAGGTGCTATCTAATCAGATGGATATTGGGAGAATATTCATTATAATTTATAATTAATTAAAATTCAAAGGTTGTGAGTTCATGTGTTTTGATAAGAGTTCAGGGTAAAGGAGAGAGACCTATTATCATAATTTTAAAATGAATACATACAATTTCCCATGTTTAAATAACACTGGAGCGAAACATTTACTTGAAAATGTGCAATCTTTGAAACAGAAGAGAGCAGTTAAAAAGATGTCATAACCAGGCTGCAAATACGTTTTCTATTCCAGTGCACTCTGAGATGCATGTCTTCCTCAGTGAATTGTTAATAGATGTGCTCAGACAGCAAGACATTGTGTTAAGTGAAAATATATACAGCAAATAAAGTCTAATAGAGTGTACAGCATATGTATGAGGCAACTAAACCAAGATGAGGTCCAACTCAAGTATTCAAGTGCACTTTGCATTCCAAAACAGTATAACTAAAATAAATAAATAAATAACTTAAAAAGGGAAGAGGAAATTAGCATTTTGATATAGGGGAAAATAAAAAGACTAAATGAGAATATTTCATTTTAGATTCTATTAGAACCATTTGATTGAAAAAAAAATCTACAGATGCACAGCTGCTCTATTTACACATTCGAATACAGCTCAGCTTGAGAAATAACAGGGCTGCTGGAAAAAAAATATATAGAGAGAAAAATGAGAACCAATTTCAAATGTGCTTGCAGTGCAAATGTTGGATATCTGAAGCGGAACATGTGGTCTGGCCTCTGCCTTGACAGGCCATTATGTTAATCTGTGTTACTTAGAAAGACACCAAGAAGCTAAATATGTCCTATCCACTTTATCAGCATGAATAGAGCAAATTAAAAAGCAAACCCATGCACTGTCTCTGTTAGAATGGAAATTCTAAGCCATTTATTTTTATTAGAAGCCTTATAGGAACTTATTGTGTACACATATACCCACACACACATACACACACAGAGAGCCACTTCTTCCCAATTAGTTACAAGGCATAGAAGACATGTTCATTTTCGGAGCTGTTAACTACAAAACACAATGATGCCATGATTCCCCAAGCATGAAGTCAGTAAGAGAACTGAGACTGCGGCTCTCTTGTTCCCTATTCAGTGGAGTATACAGCTGAACTCAATGGAGCTTCGCTCAGGAGTCACACATTTAGCAGTAAACTCTTGTTTTATGTGTTACCAATAACAACAACAAGGCCTCAGATGCAATTCAGTGACATTTGTTAATCAGTATGTTTTCATAATACAAATTATGCCCAGCTGTTATTAGCAGACTGATAGTCTCAGCCACAGACAGCACTCTTAAAAAACCTTTGAAGGCATAGTGCATACAAAAAGGGTCAAAGCTTTTCAAATCGTATTGGTTGGTTTGTACGCATTGCCAATTTTGGTGAGCACAGGCCTTTATCGGTCCACAGGTAACCAAGTGTATTTGCAATTGTATCAGGCTACAATGAGTGCTCTTGACAAATAGTCATTGGCCAAAGTTTGCACAATTCAAGGCATTTAACTTTTTTTAAAGAACTATAAGGGTTGTAGCAAATTAGCTCAAAATAAAAATGTATATAAATAAGTACAATTAATTATGATTAATTAAAATTATTTGTATCAGCTGACAGTAGTAACTGTTGCACTAAATTGCCTAGGATATTTTCATGGCCACAGAAAATACCTTCCTAAGTATTTATGCATTATAGCATGTAGTAAGGATAAAAATAGTAAAGGGACATTAATTTGCAAGGCAGAATCAGAAACTCATGTAATTTGTGAACAAAACTTGTATTAACTAAACGCTAACACACATAACTAATCTAAACAAACAAACGAATAAACATACACTCACACGTACATACAAAGGGGAGCTTAAGTGGATGAATGAAGCCATTGGAGAAACCAGAGAATGCCGTTATGGAAAGAGTTAGTTAATCACCTGAGTAAAACCATCAGGGCCGTTTATAACAGGGTCTATAGATTATAATAAACCTCTGTTTCGTTTAGTTAAATGTACGATACTTGCATTACCTTGGTCATTGACGAGTTTAAGGATGCCGTCTCGGATGAAAGTCTTGATGGTTTCAAGGTTTTGGACTCGTAATCACGTTCTTCCGGGTTGAAGAGTGATGAATTCTAAAGATGGTGATTGGGAGTTTCCTCCCAGGTAAACAGTGGAAAAGAGCTAAGAAAGAGATCTGCTGAGATCCGAGGATCATTGGTTTGAATGGAAAGTCAAGGCCGCAAGACCTGGCGCGAACTTAAGGGTTGCTGGGGAGATCACATCCTCCTCATCCTCTTAGAATCTAAAAGCACCACAAACTGGGAGGCGTCACTGATTTGAGAGCTTTATCTGTTACAGAGGTCACTCCTTTTGGGTGTCAAAGAGACAATGGTGTCTTGAACTTTTGGAGGGAAACTTTACGACTCTTTGTCTCCAAGCATGGTAATTTACATATGTAACTGGATCAGAAGTTGACATACAAATTAGTAAAGATTCTTAGAACACTAATATGTTGCATAGGTATCAATATATAATATACACTCTCAATAAGATCATCCGAAGACTAACTGATATAGACCAAACATGGTATAAGTGAGGTGATATTGACTAATGATCTATCACAAGCATGCATAAAACAGTATACAATACACAATAACATATACAAGAACAGTAATAATATAAACAATGACCTGAAGGATATGTGTGTTCATTCAAAAAATATTTTTCTATGAATTAATTAGAGAAGAGTCCATTTTATGGGAATTATGTGTCATTCCTATGTAGAAATTAAGTGAGTGTTGCTCTGCCCGTATTCCTTCTTGAGCAATAAAACTAGTGTTATCAGGTTGGTTGTCATGGAACAAAGGCCTGTTCGGCCTTTCAAAGGAGTTAGATGCAATTCGGAGGAAGGGTCCACAGACCCTCATAGTTGGCCCTTTGGTTGGGTGAGGGGGCATAAGAGATTATTTGTTAACTATAACAAATAGTTGTGTGTCTGATCTGTTCAAATGCTACAGGGTTTTGTCATTTTGTCATTGGTAGCATGTAAATTAAATATCAAAAAGCACATTTGTATATTCTGATTTATTTGAAGACTTACTATATCCGTGAAATAGCATGGCTCTTTTGAAGGAATGGAATATTTCATGACATTCTTATATATTTCCCATTTGTTTGTGATAACTGGATTTAATAATTTGGACCTGAACATAATTGGAAACAGTTACACTCACTATAGCCATTCCCATTACTTTTCCAAGTTGTTTCTGATTACTTGATATAAAGTAAAATATTTATATTTATATAAATCATTTAATATAGCTTGCAAAAACTGACTGCAAAAAAAAACAAATTTAAATGTCTTATTAAGTTTTTAGACTGTATTTTAGACTGTATTAGAATGAGTTGCATTCCACTTTGTTGTGTGCATGTTTTTTTTTGTGCAATTTTTTGCCATTTTGTAAAAAAATTTATAGAGGAAAAAACATTAAGAGCAAACCGGAAGAGAATGCACACAACAAAGAGGAAACAACTGTATCACTCACATTCGGAAAAATAATGGCAGGACATGATATCACCCTCATTAAGCAATTTAATTTCAATTTTAATTGTAAAGCTTTCAGAGACATTTACATATTACACTTATTAAAGTAAAGTATGCAGTTTCTCCACTACTAGTATCACACATAGTGGAATTACAAAAATAAAGCATAAAACCTTTGAAAACCTTACGATTGTTCTTATCCTTACACTATCTTGCTATTTTATCTGGGGCTTGATATTAAAAAGCTAACGTGTAGCAAAATCTTGAGTTTAGCTTACTGGTCAAGAAGTAATTGTATCGGTTGAAACCCAAACATCCCATCAAAATTCTTCTGTCAAGGTTTAACCCTGTTTTACACTGTTCTCTATTGCTACATATTTTGGCAAGTCTTCAAATTTTGACTTGAATTTTTGCTTTTCTATAGCTAAATCTGAATTTCTGTGTGGCTGTGTGTGAATCACTCCAAAAGTTTTGATGGTGCCTGGGAGAGCCTATAGCTGCTGTAGTAGTCAATTAACAAAACAGCGTTTTAAGAATATGTATTTTGTTATTTAAAAAATATTACAAACCTTTAACAATTCAGTAACAACTGCTTTTCACAATTAATAAATCCACATCTATAAGTTTCAGAGCCTGCCCCTAAACTTGAAATTGGTCACATAACATGACTGTCCAAGTTGGCAGTTCTTGTTCAGAATGTCTATAGTAAAGTATGGGAGAGTGATGACTGAAGGACAAAAAATACCTCAGTGAATGTTTGTGTGCAAATAACTATCTGTCAGACTTCCCAGCATTTCCAGTTAGCGTTATAAATTATGTGCTGGTCATAAGGGCATATGTAAGGGTAATTCCCGCAATTTTCAGTCTCCCTTGCTCTCTCAGTGTAAAACCTAACAGCATATACAGTGTGTGTTTTCTAATCTGCCTGTCCCCTCAGGCTGGCCGTGCTCTGCAGTAGCATCATCGCAGAAGCCTCGTAATGATGCAGTGTCACCACATAACAGATAACTCTCAACAATACCCATTCATTTCCATCACCACATGCCTCTCTGTGTATGAGAGTGAGCCCGACACAAGCAATGGACCAAAACACTGAGCCGACAGACATTTATCTGCACACACACACACACACACACACACACACACACACACACACACACACACACACACACACAACCACACACACACACACACCAACACACACACACACACACACACACACTGTATGGGATTGTGGGATTTTGGGGTGGGATTTTTAAGCACTGATTTTTAAGCACTGAGAGAGAGAAGTGGATAAAGTAAGAGAGAGTAGTAGGACGATAAAGAATAAAAATGGGGAAAAAGCAAAAAACACATCAATCAACTTTGTGCATGGTGTCTCAGTAGATTGCTGGAACAGTAACTAATGTCCACTCTGAAAGGCTAGGTTAAAGCCTGCTAGGTCGTTTGCTAATGAAGAGCCGCAGTGTGAGAGGGAATTGTAACATCCATTTTATTGCTGCTTTTCCTAAATGCATTTACAGTTACATCTAAAAAAAAATGGAATATCATGAAAAAGGTCAATATTTTTTGTCACTCATTTCAGAAAGTGAAACCCATATATTATATAGATTCATTACACATAGAGTGAAATATTTCAAGCCTTTATTTCTTGAATTTTTGATTATTATGGCTTACAGATAATGAAAACCCAAAATTCAGTGTCTCAGAAAATTAGAATATTAAATAAGATCAATAAAATGAGGATAATTTAAACTGACATGTCAGGCTTCTGAAAAGTATGTTCATTTCTATGCACTCCACTTGGTTGGTCCTTCTTTTGCATGAATTACTGTATCAATGTGGCATGGCATGGAGGCAATCAGCCTGTGGCACTACTCAGGTGTAATGGAAGCCCAGGTTGCTTTGATAGCGGCCTTCAAGTCATCTGCATTGTTGGTTCTGGTGTCTCTCATCTTCCTCTTGACAATACCCCATAGATTCTCTATGGGGTTCAGGTCAGGCGAGTTTGCTGGTCAATCAAGCACAGTAACACCATGGTCATTTAACCAGCTTTTGGTACCTTTGGCAGTGTGTGCAGGAGCCAAGTCCTGCTGGAAAACGAAATCAGCATTTCCATAAAGCTTGTCAGCAGAAATAAGCATAAAGTGCTCTAAAATGTCCTGGTAGATGGCTGCGTTGACTGTGGACTTCAGAAAACACAGTGGACCAACACCAGCAGATGACATGGCAGCCCAAATCATCACTGACTTTGAAAACTTCACACTGGACTTCAAGCAACATTGATTCTGTGCCTCTCCACTCTTCCTCCAGATTCTGTGACCTTGATTTCCAAATTAAATGCTAAATTTACCTTCATCTGAAAAGAAGACTTTGGACCACTGAGCAACAGTCCAGTTATTTTTCTCATTAGCCCAGGTAAGATGCTTCTGATGATGTTTCAGAAGTGGCTTGGTAGCCCTTTTCCTGAAGATGTCTGAGCGTGGTGACTCTTGATGCACCGACTCCAGCTTCAGTTCACTCCTTGTGAAGCTCTCCCAAGTGTTTGAATCGGTTTGCTTGACAGTATTCTCAAGCTTGTGGTCATCCCTGTTGCTTGTGCACATTTTCATTTCTAATTTCTTCCTTCCAGTCAACTTTGCATTTAATATGCTTTGATACAGCACTCATTGAACAGCCACCCCTTTCAGTAATGACCCTCTCTGACTTACCCTCTTTGTGGAGGGTGTCAATGATCGTCTTCTGGACCATTACCAAGTCAGCAGTGTTCCCCATTATTGTAGTTTCAAAGAACAAGAGATACCCAGAATTTATACTGCATGGATGGTCATTTATTGAAACTCAAGTGTAAATATATATTTTGAGATACTGATTTTTGACTTTCATTAGCTGTAAGCTCTAATCATCAAAATTTAAATAAAAAAAACTTTTGAAGTGTTTTACTTTATGTACTGAATCTAAAATATATGAAAATTGCACTTTTTGAAATAAGTAACAAGAAAATACGAACTTTTTCACCATATTCCAATTTTTTTAGATGTACCTTTAGAGTGCCCTTGAACTTCTGGTAGTGTATGTGACCCTGCGCCAAAAGAGCACAGAAAGGCAAGACAAGAGTATTTATATAGCACCTTTCATGCACAATTTTAATTTAAAGTGCTTTACGTAAAATGAAGTAAAATAATCATAAAAAATCATAATCACAACAATAAAACCAGACATTTTAAGACATTTATAATTATTTAAAAATTTATTTTAAAATCAATTTAGAACAGTTAGAAATAAAAATGATGATAAATAAAATACAGTGCAGTCAGTTCAGACGTAGCACAGTACTCATTCAACAAATGCACATGGTTCATAACAGCCCCAAAGGGGGCACTAGTGAGAACCAAAACCTTTAAAACAAACACCACTGAATTCCAGACCAGTATGCAAGCAGTGTGGTATTATATGTGAACTTGTGAATTACATTTGACTCTTAAATCACATATGGTGTTTTCAACATTTCTGACTCCTTTGTCTTGTTAAGACTAATTTCATAGAAAGAATTGTACATAGATGTTTTTTTTCAACTGTAACTTTATTTTTACTTTTTTTTTACATAGGGCTGGACGATATGGCCAAAAATTATATCACATTATAGGCATATTTCTTAATTTCGGTCTATACAGTAAAAATTACGATAACTATATGAACAATATTTAAAAAAAAAATAGGTTGATTGAATAATGATCATTTGACTTATGTAAACCAAGTGATCTGTAAACACACAAAAAAACTGTTTCTATCACAGTTTTTCCCAATATTACTTTTTGGATTTACCTGAAAAATGCCTCAGGTTATGTATGTATTATGTGTGTATCCTCAAAGGAACGAGACGCTGCATCCGGTAAGACGCTTTAGGGAAGGTCTCCAGCGTGAGCAGCTCTGAATATCATGTGTAATCAGTCCAAATGATGGGTGAGACGTCATGGGTGGGGTGATGTAATAAGTACGTGCGATGCAGCCGGCATCAGCTTCAAGGAATTAAGCAAAACGCTGGAAGGGATACAGGAAGTGTGGCAACGAGACGCAGCATCTCGCTCCTTCCAGGACCCATGGTTACTGAGGCGTTCCTCTTTAGGAACTCGAGCTGCATCCGGTAAGATGCTTTGGGGAACGAGTTGCCCACGTTGCCAGACTTCCAAGTCCCTGCCCTGTGTGTATCCTTAAGGAGCACGACGATGGTGAGAGAACGGAAGAGCCTGGTGTGGCCCGCATATCAAGGCCATAAAACCTGACGAAGGTCAGGGGCGTGGACCAACCCGTTGCGTTGCAGATGTCCTGTATTGGGACAACTGCGAGAAAGGCCTTGGAGGCCACCACACTCCGAGTTGAATGAGCTCTGACTCCCATTGGCGAGGGGAGCTGAGAGGACTGAAAATAAATGATAATGGCATTCACAATCCATCAGCTGAGGGTCTGTTTTGTAGCCAGCAGACCTCTCTTAGGGGGGCCATAGCAGACTAGCAATTGGTCAGCCTTTTTCCACAGGGCAGTTCTGTGGATGTATGCATCCAGCAAACAATGGATATGTACAATTGTACTTTTGCTGGTCAGGCTCCCGAAATGGAGGAGGACAGAAAGCCTGCAGTACTATAGGCTGTGGTGCTGAGGAGGGGAACTTCGGAACATATCCTGTTCTAGGGTATAGCAAGGCTTTGGCCATGCTGGGCGCAAAGTCGAAATGAGTAGGGGGCACTTAGAGGGCCTGAAGATCCCCTACTCTCTTTAGAGAAGATATTGCCAACAGAAATGCTGTCTTTAGAGTGAGATGGCGATAAAATATCTCCTCTATAGGCTCGAAGGGAGGCCTACAGACAGCATGGAGCACCACCGCCAGGTCCCAAAGTGGCATACAGGAACGTACTGGAGGCCTCAGCGCACCGCGGAGGAGAGCTGTCGAGGGGAGAAATCAGGTCCGAGAACTATACTCGGCCGGCCAGAAAGGTGCTAGCAGAACTCCTGGGAGCAGAGCGATCGGGGGAATGGCATACAGACGAAGCCTCGGCCACGCCTGTACCATAGCATCCAGCCCCAGTGGGTGTACCAGAGGGGACATTGCGCTGTCTCCTGAGTAGCAAAGAGGTTCACCTGAGCCTGGCCAAACACTCTCCAGATTTGCTTCACCACATCTGGGTGGAGCATCCATTCCCAGGGCCTCGGCCCCTGTCTCGACAGGACGTCTGCTCCCATATTGAGATGCCCAGGGATATATACCGCTCTCAATGAGCGGAGTCTCCCTTGGGCCCATACAAGGATCTGGCGTGCCAGCCTGTACAGGGGGCACGAGCGCAGATCTCCTTGGTGGTTGATATAAGCGATCACCGATATGTTGTTGGTGCACACCAACACATGGTGATCTCCAAGTCTTCCAAATGGATGCTGCACACTGGTGGTAGTTGAGGAGAGACCCCCCCCCCCCCCCACATAATTGTAAAGCGCTTTGTGTGTACAACAATACACAATAAAGTGCTATATAAATGCATCATTCATTCATCTCTCAGGTATGGGAAAAAATACTTCAGTGCACGCAGCACGGCCAGCATCTCTAGGCCATTGATATGCCATGTGAGATGGCGACCACTCCACAGACCATGGGCAGGGTGGTCACTCATGACCGCTCCACAACCGGTGAGGGATGAGTCCGTCGCTAGCGTGACCTTGATCATGCGAAGCGGTTTTCCCCTCGGGTAACACCCCTTGGTCTTGAGCCACCAATGTAGGGGTATCATGTACAACAGGCCAATAGGTATCATGTTGAACGCAGCTGCCATCAAACCCAGCAGTCCCTGAAACTGCTTCACTGTAAGTGACCGGCCTTCTTTCACCCTCGCAACTGCGGTGAGGATCGACTCGATCCGAGCAGGTGTCAAATGAGCCTGCGTCATGAGCGAATCCCACACAACGCCCAGATAAGTGGTTCTCTGAGCTGGAGAAAGCACATTTTTCTTGGCGTTCAGTCTTAACCCCAGCACTTTCATGTGGGCAAGAACGACATCTTGATGCCGAACCGAATGCCACCGCTTGTCTACGAGCCTCCTGGTGTCTGCCGATGACGGAATCGACGGCGTCGCCGAACAGACCCAGAGGCGCAAGCGGAGCGTCTAAAAGGAAGACCCTGTCTTTATCTTTAATGTCAGACAGGGTCAACCAGAGATGCCACTCCACTGTCGCCATGGCTGCCATAGACCGCCCAATAGCACAGGTGGTCTCCATGGTGGCGCGGAGAGCCAAATCAGCGGTTCTCCTGAGCTCCATTGTCATCGGAGCTCATGGCCTCGCACTCATCCATCTCTTTCAGCAGGTCAGCCTGGTATGGCAGGACACCGACATGGTGTGCAGACATGCACCAGCCTGACCCGCTGCAGTGTACCCCTTGCCCACAAGCACTGAAGTTGTTCGTAGTGGCTTTGAGGGCAAGGACGGAGTCTTCAGAGACGATGCCGCATCGGGGGACAGATAGCTCGCAAACATCTGTTCTACCTGAGGCATCGCTCTGTAACCGTGCTGCTTCATTCCCCCCACATTACCTTAGTAACCAGAGGAGGAGACGAAGAGGCAGGGCCGAGAATGGGCTGGACAGCAGGCTCCGTGTCGGAGGTGATCGCTTCGCTCGCAGTAAGCGTTCATCAAGTTTGCTAGTCTGCAGCTCAGCAAGCTCCTCGGGCAGCGGGACCAGCACCATGGGAAGCGCTAGTGAAAGCTCCTTCAGCGTCAAAAAGAGCCTTCCGGGAGCGGAGCAAATGCATCGGTAGACATACGCAATGCACACAGTCGGCTCCCTCGAGAGCCGACCATGCATGCTCCGCTCCCAAGCAGACCATGCACAAATCATGTGTATCTTTTGATTAAAGCGCCCCCTTTCTTAGAGCGATCAACCAAATATCTCTTTGACATACTGCTTTCTCTTTTTTCGTATGCAAAAAGATAAAAATCGACCTTATGAGGAGCTTATAAAGTGGCAGGACAGACAACACTAAATAAGACTCACAAACAGAAAGTTTGGACTAACACACACAGAGCGCTTCTGCTGAATGACAAAAAGCTGATGCCGGCTGCATCGCACATGCTTTTATACCAGCTGGTCATTACTTAACCCCACCCATGACGTCTCGCCCATAATTTGGACTGATTAGACACGATATTCAGAGCCACTCATGCTGGAGATGTTCCCCAAAGCGTCTTACCGGACGCAGCTCGAGTTCCTGAAGAGGAACCACCATGTGAACATGTTTTTGTTTTTTTTCGGTATATGGGAGTTTTTGCAAAACTGACGTGTTTCCATTGGGTATAATTTTAATTCACAAATTCAGTTTGCACAAA